>JAOTAX010000196.1:24941584-24953298 GCA_025629825.1 Erythroxylum guanchezii
TTCCCTACTCTGTTTATTTAAATTTTATTTAAATTGTTTTTGTGTGAATTAACTTCTGATTTTGTTGTAGAAAATTATAAAAAGATTAAGGATCTATTCAACCCCCCCTTCTAGATCACTTACATTGGCATTGGTGAAGATGAATGTGTTTCCAATTTTCCAATTTTCACATTCGTACATATACCAGAGTAATGTAGAAGAGCAAGGACTGAAAAAAAAGAACTTTCACTTGGTTTTCTTGATTTTCTCTTTTATAATGTTCCTAACTAATGAAAGATATAATGAAAAATAAAAAAATACATAGGGTATTGTTTTTCATATGATATCTATTTACAAGGTTCCAAGGAAATATTCCCACGAATATGTGTTTTAATGATCTAATTCTAAAAATCAAAAGGTGTATTATGTTATTTCCTATGAAATGGGTAGGAGAACTTCTTTCAATTTGGTGATGTACAAGGATGTTATACACAAAGATGAAAACTTAATTATATAGATTTTCACTAACTAAAATATATTAAGGACATTTTCCAAAGATCATGCAGTTGGTTAAGTGTTGTTGTACCAAACTTTGAGAAATTATAAATTTATCCTACATAAGGTTGTCACTTTTTTGAAATTACATTTAAACTAGTTATGAAGTGTTATTAAGTGAAACTCTTGGTTTGTAATTATAGGATAGGTGGATGTTGATTAAGATGATTTTTTAAAATGCTTTAAAAATTGGACCAGAAGATAAACTTGTAAGACAAGGGGTTTAAGATTTAAAAAGTTTAATCGGTATTAGATCGTCATAAAACCGACTAAAGATTACATAAAATTAAAGAATTTAAAATACGATTGATAGAGATTGTCCTTAATTATTAAAAAATTTGAAGTTTAATTGAAAAAAGAAATCATTAAATAAAAATTAATTGATTTATTTTTGTTTATAAGAAATTATTAATTTAGAAAAATTGAACAATTAATTAATAAATGTATTGATTTTTAACAACAATAGTTATTAAGTAACTCAAACCAAAAAGTTGAAAACTGAACTGAAAAGTTAGATAGTTTAAGGTTTTACGGTTGAATTGACTATATCGATTGGGTTTTTTAATCATTCGTTTTTTTAATGATGTTACTCTCTTTATTTTTTTCTTTTACCTTAAATAATTGTAAGACATGCCATTAAATTTCATATGAACAAGAGATTTCAAGGAGTGACAATTAAAAGTCAGAAGTGCGAAGAGCCTTATTTTAGGAGCAATTGTGTGAATATTTACTCTCATAAACATGTGTTCATTTATGACATAATCTAAATGTTTCTATACTAAACGAATCATTCAAGAAGATTACATGCTTCTATTTCAAGACAAGTGATGTTTGAGTTGATTTGACTGTTAAAAATAGTGAAGGAAGTTATAATCAAAATATTTAAATAGTAGTCTAACTAGAGTGCCTAATAGTTAGCAAAATTACAAAGATGCTTACCTTCTTCTAATTTGTAAGTGAAATTATAATATGATAGGAAAATTTAAAACCAACCTAGATGAACAATTATAATAGGATAATAAAAACCCAATGTATCAAAATTTTTATTTCATGCAAACAAAATTTCTAATTTATAGTAAGAAGATATATATTTGTGGAATTCCTGACTTAATTAACTACCATTCCCAATTTTATAAAGAAAACTACAAATTTGTGCATAAAAATTCCTACCGGAATGAAATTTCTCCTCTCTCTACGGTTATTAAGCATACACGTGTCTAATTTTGTCAAAAAATATTGAATAAAACAAATCATAAAGGACCATGAACCTTGATTTTATGATATAAAACACAAGGGACCATAAGGGGACAACCTTCCTCTACTATCTCTTTAGCTGTAGAAAACAGTAGGAGACCTTATAAACATATACATAATACTTCATTTCTAGACAAAAATAAGATAAAATTTTAAAAAAGGCAAAAAGTGGGACTACCTAACCTATTCAAACTGCATGACTCCTCCACTAAGATATTTGTGATTAGAGGTTAGTTAAGTTTTAATGAAATTGAAGAAGGTTATGTTTGGTTAGACGTAAAGTTTTTAATAGAATGGGTTGTAATGGTATGGAATATAATGGTTTATAATGGAATGGAATGTCAATGGATGTAATATTAGAATATTGTTGTTTGGGCGAGATGGAAGGGTTCATAATGTAATATAATGAAATATTGTTTGGAAGAAGGGTCTATAATGTAATATAGTGAAATGTTGTTTATCATTTTGCATTATATCCTAAACCTCCTAAGTCGAAGATAATTTAAAAAAAGTAAAGACATTTTTTATTTTTAAAATTTTAAAAACTAAAAACTTATAAAATGAAATAAAATAATAAAAAGTATAGGACACGTCAATTATCACATAGCATATTAATTTATCTGATAGACCACCCCTTATAACGGGACTGTCACATTCAACTAACTAAAACCTAATAAAGTGACACCTTAGGGTTTTATTTATTTTATTTTATAGATGTTATAGGTGAATTGGTAATGTGTATAATATAGGGGATAATTTAGACATTTTGTGAAATATTGTGGGACAAATTGTACCTTTTGCCTTTGCTATTGTATTATGTTTTAAATGGGTAATTGACATGCCACTTTCCTAACAATGCTTAAGATACTTCCTAAATTATTCTTATGCTATGGTTTGTTGATGGAATTGCTGAAAGTGTAGTTCATTAAGTAAAAGATGGAAAAATGAAAATTGCAAATGGGCAAGCATAACCTAGTATTAAAGGAGAAGGAAGAGCAAAAAGAAAAGCTTAGTTCTAAGGAAGTACAAGGGGTATTGGTGTGGTGTCTCTCCTGGCTGGAAAAGAGTTAGATTTATTGTCGATGTTAGAAGTTAAAATCAGTCTAATGATGTCATAATACTTACACTAGTAATTTTCTATTTTTCCGCCCATGTCTTCTATTTTATTCATTCCTTTATGAGATGATTTTAGTCTTTTGTTTTCATTCAATTTGCTATAATTTTTTTCAAAAAAAATGTGGTGTTGCAATTTGAGACACAAATGAAATCATGTCACCTATAAACTTTATCCTTTAAGTTAGTGATTTCAAGAATTTCATAACTAGGCATTTTTCCCAATTTCCTTAACATTGAAAAACCACGCCAAGTGTTAGTTTTATTCAAAATTTTAATAAAAATTATTAAAAGGGTAATTAAGATTATCAACCAAATACACAAAACCTTTTTAATATTGTTACACCTCAATTTTGAGTTTATTTATTGGTTTTGTGATAAATTACCACCAAATAGTGAAACTTAAATTTTCAAGTTCATAATTGTCAAGGAAAAATATCTGTTTTGTTTTCATTTTCTATTATAAATCCAAATTAAGTTATTTTTATTTTTATTACAAATATCAACCAAACATGCTTTTATTTTTAATTTTTATTACAAATTTCAACTATATAGGTTGTGAGAATTATCATAAGAGAATGTATATTATTGATTCACAGTTAAATACATACAAGAGGACACTATATATAGAGTTATAAGTTTAAGAATAGGGATAATAGATTGAAAAGTGTCTAATCGATTAGGATTTTTTCAATTTGGTACCAATTTTTTTTAATTTAGTGACTAACCTTCCAAAATTTGTACAAATTAGGTCAAAATATTGTTTTTTTTTTGTTGATGTGGATAATACATGCACATCCATGTGGCATTTGGTAGACATGTTGCATCAGTAAAATTTTTTAACCTAATTTATACAAGTTTTAACAGGTTAGTTACTTAATTAAAAACTTTACAAATTTTAATACTAAATTTAAAAAAATCTAAAAGGTAAGAAACTGTTTAATTTCTTATCCCTCAAGAATAAAGGAAATAAATATATGTAAATCTATAATTAATATTTTGCATAATCTGCAGTTTATGTTCTACATAATATTTGATCTTAATATAATCATTGAAAAATATTATGAAAAGTATTCTAGTTAATTAACATGCACCTTAGAACTTTAAATGCTAAAATGATTCCAATTTGAGTTTGTTAATTAGTTTATTAAACCAAGTTGACATTTGAGCGTTGGGTGAAGATGTCAAGGTTCTTTACTGGACAAAATGACGAATAAAGTGACAATCGTTCGCAATTTATTTTGTGCATTAATAAAATACATTATTATGAGTTATTTGAATGGAACTACGATTATCATAATATATAATAATAGGTGATGAATGTTTAACTTCCATATCTTGTAATAACATATGTAACCACATGAGTTCATAAGTAGTGTAACAATGGCTTGATATTAAACTTTGGAGGTAGAAAGCATTAAAACTATTTTATAAGAAAACAAAGATATTCGTGATGGAGGCTCAAGAGAGAATCAATAAGAAAGAAACAAAACCCAATTATAGAAAGTTATTAGTAGGATCTCCAACCCAATCAACATTAAAGTATGTGTGGAGGTCTAAAGAAGAAGATGATGAGAATTAGATACCATGAAATAGGGTGCCTTTAATATAACATAATTGGGATATCATTGCTAATCTCCTCACTGATGCAATTCTGGAATTTTTTGAATCCTCAAATATACTAAAAGAAATGAATTTCACCTACATCTGCCTCATTCTTAAGAAACAAAATACCTCTTCCATGGTGGATTATAGACCTACCTTTTATTGTAACACTACTTACAAAGTAATTGCCAAGCTATTAGCCAATAGGATGAAGATGGCCTTAAAAGTTGTTATAAACCCAATTAAAGGAGCTTTTATTAGTGGGAGTTCCATTGGTGATAATATCTTTCTAATTCACGAGTTAATGAAAGATTACACTTCATAAAAAACCATCAGAAGCTGTCTTTTCAAAACCGATTTTTATAGATGGAACTCTATCTAAGCTTGCCTAAGTGCTCTTGATTTTTCCAATCCATTTACTAAGTGGATAATAGCTTGCATCACTACTTTTTTTTTCATTATTTTAGTAAATGGAATCCCCACCCAATCCTTCAGAAATGCTAGGCAAATAAGGCAAAGGGATCCCCTCTCCCTTTACCTATTCACCCTAGAAATGGAAGGGCTTTCTAAAATGTTGAGCAAGCTAACCATATACAATGATAGATTCATTTTTCACCACAAATATAGGGAGCTCATGATCACTCACTTAATGTTTTCTGATGAACTTACATTGTTGGGTAGGACAGACATTCATTTTACTTAAATCTTGTGGAATATCTTTAATATTTTTGTAGATTGGTCAAGCTTAAAAGTTAATACTTATAAGGGTAATTTGTTTGTCTCTTCTAATGTAAGAGGGTTTGGTATTCATTCCCCGCAGTCCTCCCCCCACCCCCTCCCCCTAAAAAAAAACCTTGGCATTCCTATCACATCTTATAAGCCTAGATTTTCTGAATGCATCCTTCTCATTGAAGCTTATAAAACTAGATTCAATTCTTGGCAAAACAAGTTTTTATCCTATGTAGCTAGGCTTGTTCTTATCAATTCAGTTCTCAATAGTTTGCATGTTCATTGGATTGCTCATTTCCTATTGCCTAAGAGAGTTATGAAGGAGATTACAGAATCATTAAGGCCTTCTTATGGTCTGGTAAAGCTGAAAATTCAAAGGGCATAAAATTAAAATAGGAAGACTTTTGGTAGGTAAAGAGCTCTATGGATTAAATGGATCGATGAATTCTACCTTAAGAACCATAATTTCTGGTAGATAACAACAAACAAGGATCATTCTTGAAATTTCAAACATATGTTAAGCTTGAGGAATCAATTATATCCCTGGATAAAACATCAATTAGGAAATGGGAAAATCATATGGTTCTGGTATAATAATTGGACAAATTTTAGTCCTCTTATTTTAAGAAATGAAATTATGCATATGAAAAATGTAACCTCCACTAATTCAAAAGTTTCTTCTCTCATTTAGCATAAAGAATGGTCTGTAAATTTCAAAGGATTCTCCTCTATAGTAACTTATTTACCTCAACTCCAACAATTGCAATGTTGGCCCCCGAATTTTTCTTCTTTAGCTAAGCATGTTTTAAATAATTATAAGGTTTGAATAGGTGAATTTTTGGGAGTTAATTTTTTTTATGTCTATGTTGGTAGAATTTATTTCATGGGTTAGTTAAATTGGAAGTAGTAAGAATGCATAAAAATGGTGTTTTTGGTAGCTTACTTAGTTTAAAAACCATAAGGCATTAAAGGAAGGGCAAGGTGGACTTTTATCAATCATTAAGGGAAAAATGGGAAGAAAGAAGTGTTTTTTTCTTCCTAATGAGGGGGAAAAACGAAAATGGAAAAGAAGGAAGTGAAATAACAGATCAAAGAGAGAGAGGAGAGAAGTTTCGGTGGTTGAGAGGAAAGAAAAGAGTTGAGCTAGGGTTTTTATCTTTTCTAAGCCTTCTAGAGAGATTTTGAGGTTGTGCAAGAAGGGGAAAAGGTAGAAGAAGATAAGAGCTTTCTTTTAAACTAAATACCTCTTCATTTGGTGAATGTTTAAGGTAAGACGTAAAGTTTTTAATAGAATGGGTTGTAATGGTATGGAATATAATGGTTTATAATGGAATGGAATGTCAATGGATGTAATATTAGAATATTGTTGTTTGGGCGAGATGGAAGGGTTCATAATGTAATATAATGAAATATTGTTTGGAAGAAGGGTCTATAATGTAATATAGTGAAATGTTGTTTATCATTTTGCATTATATCCTAAACCTCCTAAGTCGAAGATAATTTAAAAAAAGTAAAGACATTTTTTATTTTTAAAATTTTAAAAACTAAAAACTTATAAAATGAAATAAAATAATAAAAAGTATAGGACACGTCAATTATCACATAGCATATTAATTTATCTGATAGACCACCCCTTATAACGGGACTGTCACATTCAACTAACTAAAACCTAATAAAGTGACACCTTAGGGTTTTATTTATTTTATTTTATAGATGTTATAGGTGAATTGGTAATGTGTATAATATAGGGGATAATTTAGACATTTTGTGAAATATTGTGGGACAAATTGTACCTTTTGCCTTTGCTATTGTATTATGTTTTAAATGGGTAATTGACATGCCACTTTCCTAACAATGCTTAAGATACTTCCTAAATTATTCTTATGCTATGGTTTGTTGATGGAATTGCTGAAAGTGTAGTTCATTAAGTAAAAGATGGAAAAATGAAAATTGCAAATGGGCAAGCATAACCTAGTATTAAAGGAGAAGGAAGAGCAAAAAGAAAAGCTTAGTTCTAAGGAAGTACAAGGGGTATTGGTGTGGTGTCTCTCCTGGCTGGAAAAGAGTTAGATTTATTGTCGATGTTAGAAGTTAAAATCAGTCTAATGATGTCATAATACTTACACTAGTAATTTTCTATTTTTCCGCCCATGTCTTCTATTTTATTCATTCCTTTATGAGATGATTTTAGTCTTTTGTTTTCATTCAATTTGCTATAATTTTTTTCAAAAAAAATGTGGTGTTGCAATTTGAGACACAAATGAAATCATGTCACCTATAAACTTTATCCTTTAAGTTAGTGATTTCAAGAATTTCATAACTAGGCATTTTTCCCAATTTCCTTAACATTGAAAAACCACGCCAAGTGTTAGTTTTATTCAAAATTTTAATAAAAATTATTAAAAGGGTAATTAAGATTATCAACCAAATACACAAAACCTTTTTAATATTGTTACACCTCAATTTTGAGTTTATTTATTGGTTTTGTGATAAATTACCACCAAATAGTGAAACTTAAATTTTCAAGTTCATAATTGTCAAGGAAAAATATCTGTTTTGTTTTCATTTTCTATTATAAATCCAAATTAAGTTATTTTTATTTTTATTACAAATATCAACCAAACATGCTTTTATTTTTAATTTTTATTACAAATTTCAACTATATAGGTTGTGAGAATTATCATAAGAGAATGTATATTATTGATTCACAGTTAAATACATACAAGAGGACACTATATATAGAGTTATAAGTTTAAGAATAGGGATAATAGATTGAAAAGTGTCTAATCGATTAGGATTTTTTCAATTTGGTACCAATTTTTTTTAATTTAGTGACTAACCTTCCAAAATTTGTACAAATTAGGTCAAAATATTGTTTTTTTTTTGTTGATGTGGATAATACATGCACATCCATGTGGCATTTGGTAGACATGTTGCATCAGTAAAATTTTTTAACCTAATTTATACAAGTTTTAACAGGTTAGTTACTTAATTAAAAACTTTACAAATTTTAATACTAAATTTAAAAAAATCTAAAAGGTAAGAAACTGTTTAATTTCTTATCCCTCAAGAATAAAGGAAATAAATATATGTAAATCTATAATTAATATTTTGCATAATCTGCAGTTTATGTTCTACATAATATTTGATCTTAATATAATCATTGAAAAATATTATGAAAAGTATTCTAGTTAATTAACATGCACCTTAGAACTTTAAATGCTAAAATGATTCCAATTTGAGTTTGTTAATTAGTTTATTAAACCAAGTTGACATTTGAGCGTTGGGTGAAGATGTCAAGGTTCTTTACTGGACAAAATGACGAATAAAGTGACAATCGTTCGCAATTTATTTTGTGCATTAATAAAATACATTATTATGAGTTATTTGAATGGAACTACGATTATCATAATATATAATAATAGGTGATGAATGTTTAACTTCCATATCTTGTAATAACATATGTAACCACATGAGTTCATAAGTAGTGTAACAATGGCTTGATATTAAACTTTGGAGGTAGAAAGCATTAAAACTATTTTATAAGAAAACAAAGATATTCGTGATGGAGGCTCAAGAGAGAATCAATAAGAAAGAAACAAAACCCAATTATAGAAAGTTATTAGTAGGATCTCCAACCCAATCAACATTAAAGTATGTGTGGAGGTCTAAAGAAGAAGATGATGAGAATTAGATACCATGAAATAGGGTGCCTTTAATATAACATAATTGGGATATCATTGCTAATCTCCTCACTGATGCAATTCTGGAATTTTTTGAATCCTCAAATATACTAAAAGAAATGAATTTCACCTACATCTGCCTCATTCTTAAGAAACAAAATACCTCTTCCATGGTGGATTATAGACCTACCTTTTATTGTAACACTACTTACAAAGTAATTGCCAAGCTATTAGCCAATAGGATGAAGATGGCCTTAAAAGTTGTTATAAACCCAATTAAAGGAGCTTTTATTAGTGGGAGTTCCATTGGTGATAATATCTTTCTAATTCACGAGTTAATGAAAGATTACACTTCATAAAAAACCATCAGAAGCTGTCTTTTCAAAACCGATTTTTATAGATGGAACTCTATCTAAGCTTGCCTAAGTGCTCTTGATTTTTCCAATCCATTTACTAAGTGGATAATAGCTTGCATCACTACTTTTTTTTTCATTATTTTAGTAAATGGAATCCCCACCCAATCCTTCAGAAATGCTAGGCAAATAAGGCAAAGGGATCCCCTCTCCCTTTACCTATTCACCCTAGAAATGGAAGGGCTTTCTAAAATGTTGAGCAAGCTAACCATATACAATGATAGATTCATTTTTCACCACAAATATAGGGAGCTCATGATCACTCACTTAATGTTTTCTGATGAACTTACATTGTTGGGTAGGACAGACATTCATTTTACTTAAATCTTGTGGAATATCTTTAATATTTTTGTAGATTGGTCAAGCTTAAAAGTTAATACTTATAAGGGTAATTTGTTTGTCTCTTCTAATGTAAGAGGGTTTGGTATTCATTCCCCGCAGTCCTCCCCCCACCCCCTCCCCCTAAAAAAAAACCTTGGCATTCCTATCACATCTTATAAGCCTAGATTTTCTGAATGCATCCTTCTCATTGAAGCTTATAAAACTAGATTCAATTCTTGGCAAAACAAGTTTTTATCCTATGTAGCTAGGCTTGTTCTTATCAATTCAGTTCTCAATAGTTTGCATGTTCATTGGATTGCTCATTTCCTATTGCCTAAGAGAGTTATGAAGGAGATTACAGAATCATTAAGGCCTTCTTATGGTCTGGTAAAGCTGAAAATTCAAAGGGCATAAAATTAAAATAGGAAGACTTTTGGTAGGTAAAGAGCTCTATGGATTAAATGGATCGATGAATTCTACCTTAAGAACCATAATTTCTGGTAGATAACAACAAACAAGGATCATTCTTGAAATTTCAAACATATGTTAAGCTTGAGGAATCAATTATATCCCTGGATAAAACATCAATTAGGAAATGGGAAAATCATATGGTTCTGGTATAATAATTGGACAAATTTTAGTCCTCTTATTTTAAGAAATGAAATTATGCATATGAAAAATGTAACCTCCACTAATTCAAAAGTTTCTTCTCTCATTTAGCATAAAGAATGGTCTGTAAATTTCAAAGGATTCTCCTCTATAGTAACTTATTTACCTCAACTCCAACAATTGCAATGTTGGCCCCCGAATTTTTCTTCTTTAGCTAAGCATGTTTTAAATAATTATAAGGTTTGAATAGGTGAATTTTTGGGAGTTAATTTTTTTTATGTCTATGTTGGTAGAATTTATTTCATGGGTTAGTTAAATTGGAAGTAGTAAGAATGCATAAAAATGGTGTTTTTGGTAGCTTACTTAGTTTAAAAACCATAAGGCATTAAAGGAAGGGCAAGGTGGACTTTTATCAATCATTAAGGGAAAAATGGGAAGAAAGAAGTGTTTTTTTCTTCCTAATGAGGGGGAAAAACGAAAATGGAAAAGAAGGAAGTGAAATAACAGATCAAAGAGAGAGAGGAGAGAAGTTTCGGTGGTTGAGAGGAAAGAAAAGAGTTGAGCTAGGGTTTTTATCTTTTCTAAGCCTTCTAGAGAGATTTTGAGGTTGTGCAAGAAGGGGAAAAGGTAGAAGAAGATAAGAGCTTTCTTTTAAACTAAATACCTCTTCATTTGGTGAAGGTTTAAGGTAAGAACATTTAAATGCTTTGGATTTTGGAAGGGTTTTGGTTCATGAAGCTTAAGAAATGCATGGGTTTAGGTATTTTAGAGCCAATTTTAGTTTTTGTGCTTTATGGGATTTTCAATTGAAAACCTTATTGAGTGGGAAATTGTCATTATTTAAGGAAATCAAGGAGGGGATAGAGAGAGGCAAGAGGAGCAAGAGGAAAGACATCCTTAAGCCAAGTTTTTAAGCAAAGAATTCAAGGTGGGTTACATTTTTATAATTAAGTAATGAGCCAATAATGTAACTTTCAAAAAATGGAAATAAATGAGTTTCAACTACTTCTAAAATGTGCATTTATTGTTTTTTGAATGCTTTGAAAGTGTGCTGCATATTGTGTATATAAATTTTGTTTGATTATGAAAATGATTTTTGAAAGGGTATCAAGCTTAAGAAATCAAGTTTCCAAAATGTGCCTATTTGGGCAATATGTTTTACAAGTCATGAAATACATGTTATATGGGTTTGTGGTGGTCCCTTAAGTTAAGTGTACTTTGACAAAAAAGGCTTCTCCCGCCTGCCCGCTAGTGGCATGGAGCTCCTGCATGGACTCCCATAAGTTCATGGCTACGCAAGATCATTTTGTAGAAATGCGTAGTACGTTCTGTTTTTGCATCCACCCAAACCATTTTGATATGCTTATGTGCTCATGATAAGTTGACAAGAGTGATGCATACATAGTTTGCATAAAGTTGAATTTTTGCGATGGAAGTGAGTTTATAAATGATT
>JAOTAX010000196.1:24953398-24967671 GCA_025629825.1 Erythroxylum guanchezii
GAAGATTATGAGTGAATATGATGTTAGATTGGATGTAGGAAGCATAGGAGAGGGTTTGGAGGGGTTTTGGGAACCCCTCATGTCCGTTTAATGGACTTTAGGTCCGTTTAATGGACCTTTACGGGTCAAAAAGGACCCTTTGCATCTCCCATGTCTGTTAAATGGAAATGGATGCCCGTTTAACGGACCTTCTCGGGTGAAAAATTGCAGTTTGGCCGATCTATGTCCGTTAAACGGACATTCACGGGAAAGCTTCATGAAATCGCAATTTTTGACCCTTTTTGAGGCAGAATTTGACTTTGTGGTCTTCATGAAAGTTTTAGATCTCGAAGTCTTCTTTCCAAAGGTCCAAGAACAAAATCAATCCGACATTATGGTGAAAGTTATGACAATCGCGCCAAGACATGTCACTGCATGATTGAGGGTGGAAGTATGTTGGAATCTTTTGGTCATAACTTCCTCATCCGACCTCCAAATGAGGTGATTATTGACGCAATGGATTCCTAAGACATGTATATATCTCTTCATGAAAATTGGTAACTTTTGGATTTGATTTGAGAAAGTTTGATGGAAAGAAAATGAGGAATCGGTTGGGAGAGCATGAGTAGGGTATGAACACCCTTTAGCTTTTTAGGCATATCTTGAACTATAGAGCTCCGATTGAGATGATTCTTTCTTCAAAGCAAACTAGAGACTTAGAGCTACGATTTTTTTGAAGAAGTCAAATTGAAATTCTAGTTTAAAGAATTCTAAATTCTGTTCACAAGCAGGAGAAATGAGTTCGAGTATGGTAATTAATTTATATGGGCACGCCATTGAACGAATTGCAAGGAAATTTTTAGTAAGTTATGAGAATAAAGATGAATTGTTAATGGCTAATGAGGGTTCAATGCAATAACCCTTCAAGGTAATATGCACGCTCGCATTCATGTTTTCGCAAGAGATGAACTGATGATGTTCAAGAAATTCCATCGAATTAAGCTCACGTTCCGTATCCGAAGTTGGGCTCCGGTAACGGTGTCTAACATAAGTGGTATCAGAGCAAGCGTTGGATTTCGGAACCAAGTTTCGGATCCAACAAAAGCAAAAAAGACAAGTAAGATGAATGAATCATGAAAACGAGTTTTAAGAAATTCTTCTTAACGATTCTCACATTATCCTCTCATCTTTCTTACCTTCTTCATCTTCTTCCTTTCCTTCACGTTCCTCTATATAGAACAAAGGTGAGAGCTAGCACTCTTGTCTTTGTTCTAGCCATTTCCGAATCAAAGAATTTGATTCGGTTAGTTTCTCCGATCTCTACATGGATACCATTGGAGACAGTATGTTTTGGTCGTTGTGGTTTGTGACAACCTGATAAGTAGAAGATTGAAGAAAGAAGGAGACTACACACAAGGTACATGGTTATTATATGGATGATTGATTTGTGTAAATGCCATGAATTCCCATATATATATATATATATATCTGTTATGAACATGTATGTGAATTGGGACTATTCAGCTAGGTTTTACGGTATTTCCTTATATAGGCACATAGATCCTGGACTTAGGGAAAGTCCCAGAACAAATTTTTTTTGTTTTCCGCACCGAGTGTACATTGAGATTTTCCTACAGTAAGAAAAGGAAATATTTGATTATATGTTATAACTACCAAATGAGATTAGGACTTTATTCATGTATTTGGTTAATCCCACTATTTTATTCAAAATAATAGCCATCACTGCTATTTGAGAATATTACTCCAATCTTTCTAATGAACTAAGATCTCATTCAAATTTAGTAAGACTAAATGTATTCGAGTTAAAGTGATCTTGATGAGTTTGCTCAATAAGCCTAACAATAAATAGATCTATGGTTTATTCCTACATCAATGGAAGGCAACAATCACGTTGTCAATGTGAACTTAATATTTTAACGAGAGATTTAATTTTGCCGTCTCATTAAACAAAAAATTGCATGTAAAGTATCATACATATAAAATATACAATTTAGCATGTATAATATATCAAACATATATTGAAACATACAACTTATGCATTCATAATCAAATTATATGTATAAAATATCAAGCTTCATTTGATTCTAGTTATTGATTTTTATAATCTAAAATAATATTTCCAAATGAATAAATTTCCTATTCCAAATAGAAATTTAATTTGAATTGAAAACAATTTTCAAATCTAATTAAAAATTATTTCCAATTATCTTGACTCCTTTAACAAAATTTAATTAAAAACAATGTTCAGTAAATTATACTTCCTACTTATTATAATTTAGACAAACTACCTGTTCAAAATTTAACAAGACATTCTGATCCAATTAAAAAACTATTTCTAATCTAATTAGAAATTACTTTTCTTAATTAGAAAATTTTTTGCTAATATTAGAAGAAAACTACTTTCAAAATTAAATAAAACACTTTCAAATTTAATTAAGAAAGTTATTTATATTATTTATTTAGAGATTTATTTCTTAATTAATTAGAAAACTATTTTCAAAAATATTAAGAATGTTCATTTCTCTTAATCAATAAATGAAAACACTTTTCGAAATTTAACTAACAAAAGCTTTTCTAACAAATCAAGAAACTTATTATTCATTAGTAAAGAAATAATTTCTAAATAAATTGAATCATAATTCCTTAAATAAATAAAGCCATAAATTTAATTTAATTTATCTCATTCCTCTGATTGAGAAGATTAAAGAAAGGATTAATGCTTGGCAAAATGGATTCCTTTCAATTGTAGCTAGATTGATTCTCATTACTTCGCTATTGAATATCTTGTACATTCACTAGTTTGCACATGTTATCTTGCATAAAAGGGACAACAAGGAAATGGATCGAATTCTAAAAGTTTTTTGTGGTTGGGAAAAACGAAAAAATATATAAGAATGCTAAAGTGAAATGGAGTGATATCATTATACCAAAGAATCAAGGAGGGCTAGCAATTATTCCAACTTCACAAATGCAAAAGGTTCTTTTATGCAAAAGAATATGGCGACTCTTTACTGATAAAAGCACTATTAATCAAGTGGGTGAATGAATACCATCTTAAAGATCAAAATTTATGGCATATAGGAAACTTTAGGGAGTTTTCATGGATTTTCAACTATATACTCAATTTGAGAGGCTTGGTTTACCCCTAATTAAGCATCGGTTGGGAGATGGTAAAAACATTTGGTTCTGGTTTGATAATTAGACTTCATATAGCCCATTTTTCTAAAGAGCAGAAAGAATACAGCATAGAAACATAATTCTAATCAATTTTAGAGTCTCTTCACTCATCCAAAATGGAGATTGGTTTGGTAGTTTTAGAGGCTTCTCCTTACTTACAGACTACTTGCCTCCGATTCCTGATGAAATTGGAGAGGATAGCATCATTTGGGCCCCCCAATCTGAGAGGTACATTTATTAATAGCTTATGTCAAAAAATAATTGCACGTAATGCTGAACTTGTCCCTTGGTTTGAAATTCTATAGAAGCAGCCTTTCAACCCAAAGACTTCAATATTCTCTTAGTTAGTAATCAAAAACAGACTTAGAACCAACGATAGATGGTTTAGGGTATATGATCTCATTTGTGTTTTATGTAAACATACAGAAGAGAGTAGGAATCATTTATTCTTTGAATGTAGTTACACAAAAGCAATTTGGAGCAGGATAATGTACGTGTTACAAGTTCCTTGGTATACCTTTGAATGGAGGGAGACCCTTAACATGATCACTACCAAGACAAAGCCAGGAAAACCAAATGGACAACTTATAAAAACAGCTTTTACTATCACCATTTACTCCATATGGAGGGAAAGAAACATGAGAGTGTACAAGGGAATTGAAGAAGGTAAATATCAGATAGTAGATAGCATTGTCAATTAGGGTCGAGTAGTTTTCATAGACAACAACAAACAAAGCTTACTTAGTCATGATTTGAAGAATATCTGGATGTTGTAACTCATTTTTTTTCTTTTTTCTTCTTTAATGTACTCTTGTAACCTCATATTTTTTTGAATTGTGGACTAATAATGAGACTCATTGTAATGTTGTTTGTAGCTTTTGCTATTATTAATACAATTTCTTTCATTTTTAAAAAAATAAATAAACTTAAATTAAGAATCATCTTTTTAATTACTTTAGGAAAGATTAACTTAATTTTAAGAAGTTTAATTAATTAATTTCAACCTAATTGAAATTAATTAATTCTATTTTAGAAACAACTTTTCCAAAATTTAAAAATCTTAATCAAATTAAGAAAAATAATTATTTTAATTTTGGAATTGAATTGTTTGAAAATTTAAAACAATTTTAAATCTTGTTTGAAAATTAGTCTTGGAATACTTTATTCCACTAAGAATAATTTTATCCAAGTTACCTAATAAGCCTTGTTCTAAAGCAGTCTATCCTTATACCCAAAAAAGGATTTCTAAGTTAGGAATCTATCATTCCTATTCTAGAACAAGCTAACCTTATGTCCAAACACCTTTTCTCTCAAACCTATTTCCATACATGCCTAATCTAAAACATTTTTCCAAACATGCCTAATCTTAAACATGTTTCCAAATAAGTTAAGAAACCCTAATTTCATAATAAAGAAACCCTAGCCACCATCACAAGGTGTTTGTCGCCTTTCATAAGGCCAACTGCTACCATAAACGCACCACCACCTAAAGTTGCCGAAGAGCTTCATATTTCTTAATGAATCACATACACCCAAGAAGGGTATTATGGTAATTATACTTTAAATAACTACCAAAGGTATTTAAGGTTTTGAATTTAAAAACCAAAGAACAAAAGATAAGAGTAATCTTTTTAGAACAAAAAAATTCTGGGAAAGAGATATGCAGTAAGCATTCTTTAACCGGTAGAACTACAACAATAATCCAAGTATTTGGTTTTTTGTATTTGTATGCATATGCAAAGATCCTGTTTAACATGATCTATGTGATTATGTTTTATTTTGATTATTTCTAACATTGGTATCAGAGCAGGTAACTTTTTTTATGTTATATGCATGCTAAAATCAAGATGTCGTAATCTATAGTGCAATTTGGCTATTGATGATTTACGGATAATGATATGAATATCTATGAATGTCATGACTATTGATATGATATTTCTTGTTATATCATACATTTGTTTTATGCTTCTGGTTTTACTCATTCTGTTTCCAATAATCCAAAAGCCTAGAAATGTCGGTCTTCTTTCTTGAGTGTTGGGAAGACGATTGTTGAAAGAATTCAACGGTAGAAAATGAATCACAACTGCCTATCTTCCCAGATATTTAGTATAGCAGGGAACTCTTTCAGATTTAAGTGCACTGTTCATGGCACATCGCCTATACACACCATCCCTGTGTTTTTTTTTTCTTTCTTCTGGGTGTACTTGGCCAGAAGAGAAAAGATGGTCTTCAAAAAGAAAATGTTTTTTTTTGTTTTTCATTTCTTCTCTCTCTAAGCCATAAATTTCGTTTCTTCTCTCTCTAAGCCATAAGAGTCATTTCTTCTCTCTCTAATCCAAAAGAGAAAAGATTTTAAAAAACAAAAACAAAACGCAGATACGAGGAGGAAGAAGACCAGAGGCACGTGCCTTTCACAAATAAGTATGTGGTTTTTTCACAAACAACGTGCGCATATATATGGACCACTGCTTATGGCTCTCAAGTTAAACATATAAGTATAATAAGACAAAAGAAAAAGACTTAACAAATGTTTTTATGGATATATGTTTTAAATTAAATGTAACATAAAGAGTTAGAAATACGTTTTCTAATTTACACAAACTAATTAAGTTAGTTAAATTAGTTTCTAATTAATATAAAATATTAGAAATTAGTTTTTTTAATACAAGTAAACTAATTTGTTTAGTTAAAATAAACTTAGAAATAAGTTTCTAAAACAAACAAAATAAGAAATGAGTTTTCTAATTGTATTATTTTCGTTGAATTAAAATTAGACATATGTTTTCTAATTAAAATAAAAACTAATTTGTTTAGTTGAAATTAGAAAGGAGTTTCATTCTAAATTAGTTTCCAATTAAACCAAGATAAATTGATTAGTTCAATTATAATTTAAATTAGAAATAAGTTTCTAATTCAATTTGAATTATTCATATTTGAATATGATCAGATTAGAAATAAGTTTCTATTTGATTAGATATTAATAACATAATTTGATTAGTTCAATAAATTGCTAATAGAATTAAATTGTTTCCATATATGAGCATAAGTTCGCTATGTGTTAGACAAAATAATTTGTTATTTTGTGCACTCTTCTGATTCCTAAAAATTTGTTTTTCAAGAAGATGTCTATTATTAAGCGAACGCCTAAGCATATTCGATGTGAGGCACAGAAGAGACGTATTGGCAGTATATATGTATAGTTAGTGAACATGCGTTTAATGCCTGGAGACGGTCTAACACAACATGTTATTTCAGTTAATAACATGATGCAAGAGTTACACTTTGGAGGTTGTTCAGCTTATGCAGATGTTGAAGTAAAGTACATGACTTTGCTTGCAACATTACCTCAACCTCAAAGAGAACTGTTACGAATGCTCTGGAATAATATGCCTAATAAGAAGACTTATAGTTTGTTAGTGTTGACATTTATTAAAGAGATGCATAGAAGGGAGTTGATTGGGACTTTGTATCCTATAGTTCTTCCAATAGAAATAGTAAGAGCTATTATACATCGAGCTTCGCAAACTGTGTCAAGCGAACTTGTAAACTCATTTCTACGTAGGGTTTGTTACCTATAGACTCTTCGTAGGTTTTAGCGCATTTAATACAATATGTTGTTTTATAAGAACAAAGTCTTGTTTTCTATGTAATATGTTTACATGTATATCATATAGGAATTCGTCTAGAGTAAGGTAATTAGGATTTGATTGTTGTATGAATGATGATTGAACACATTAATAGACTTTTGATTTCATAAGCAATTGTGATCGAACTATTTACTTTATGAATGATTAATATGACATTAATGTGCATATATATTTCTTTCTTATTTTAGAAACTTAGTGTTTCAAACAAAAAGAAAAATGCCTACTGCTTCAAAGAATATTGTTGCTAAACTCAATAGGGGTGAGAAACTCAATGGTGACAATTATGAAATCTGGAATATGAAAATCCAATATGTGCTGGAGGAGCAAGAGGCTCTTGAACTATTAAACCTAACCATGGAAGTTCCTGAAAAAGGCAATACGACCCAGCATAAGAGGGACCATGATGCATATGAATTATGGAAAAAGAAGAACTCTTTAGCTCTCATCACATTGCTGAGTAGCATGGATAATGATACCATGTGAGAGTTTTGTAAATTCGAAATTGCAAAGGACATGTGGTCTGCATTGGCTGCTCATTTTGGAGGTGCTTCAATGACCAAAGTGAGGTCACTTACAACTATGTTTGATACTTATAAGAAGCGCACAGATGATACAATGCAAAAGCATCTGAGGCAAATTTCTAACATGGTAAGTGAGTTACGTAATGTTGGTCATTAACTTTATGATGAAAAACAAGTACAAGTTGTGGTTCGTTCACTGCCTCAGAGTTAGGAGCATATGAAGATCACCTAACTCATAATGAGAACATCAAGACAATGGAAGACGCTATAAGGCATCTCATCTTGGAGGAAGAGCGTCTTGAAGCCTCAAAGATGTCTTTTGAGGCATATGCAGTTAGTTCTAGATCACATGGAGCTATGAACAAGAAACGTAAGCATCATGGTGGACCCAAGTGAAAAAATAGTAAGAGATTCAACCACTCTCCTCAAGAATCCAAGAACGAAAAATGGAACCAACGTGGTAAGGGAAAACGTCCCTTCAAGAAGAAGAACATGAAACATGTGAAGTGTTATAATTGTGGTAATAAGGGCCACTTTGCTCGAGATCAATATAAATTTCCACAGCAGTGGAATGGGTTTGTATGTTGGATCTAATAATTATGGTCATGGTTTTTTATGTGATGGTTTTATTGTATTAGATGTGATAAAAGAAAAGAATAATCTTTTTTATTCATTATTTACATCTAGTAATTCCAATAATGTTGTAACTTTGTGGCATGCTAGACTATTTCATATTAGTCAAAATCGATTCAGTCGATTAGCTAAAGAACTTTTAGGTAATCTAAGTCAAGTAGATCTACCTACATGTGAGCATTGTTTAGCTGGTAAAATGGCAAGAAAGCCATTTGGAAAGGGAACACGAGCTTTGTATCCATTGCAATTAATTCATTCTGACATCTGTGGTCCAATGAATGTAAGGGCTAGATGTGGGGCAGTTTATTTCATCACCTTCATAGATGACTATACTTAGTATGGTCATGTTTATTTGATTTCTCATAAATCGAAAGCATTTGATTGTTTCATAAAATATATGAACTTGGTTAAGAATCAATTAGATAAGAAAATAAAAGCATTACGAACTGATCGTGGACAAGAATACTTGTCAGAAAGTTCAGGGCTTTATGTGATGAGAAAGGAATAGAAAGGCAGTTAACAATTCCTAGAACCCCATAACAAAATGGCGTCATGGAAAGACACAATATGACACTATTAGATATTATTAGGTCCATAATGGCCCAAGCAAATTTACCAATCACTTTTTGGGGTAATGCGTTGCTAGCAGCCACCTATGTACTTAATCGTGTGCCCACAAAATCAGTTACTAGCACACCATATGAGTTATTGACTGGTAGGAGACCTGATGTGTCAAGTCTCAGACCTTGGGGGTGGGCAGCCTATATTCATGATCTCTCTCACAAACATGGGAAATTAGGCCGAAGGGGGAGAAAAAGTATTTTTATTAGATACTCAGAACACTCAAAAGGATACGTGTTCATTGGTGAACAAGGTAATGGAGGTGTAACTGAATTTGAATCACGAGATGTAACATTATTAAAGAATGATTTTCCCAAGCAAGGCGAAATAGGTAAAGACCTATTGTTATATGAGTCACTTGATCAGAATGATTCTATTATGAAGAATCAAGATGAGGGAACTTTAACCAAGTAGGAGCAATTTCACAGAAAGGCTCTCTATGATGATTGATCCGAGTGGGAGCAATCAGATCAATCATGAATTTGTTTATAATGAACCTCATTTAAGACGAAGTAATTAAGGAATAATTCCCTGACGTCGTTTTGAGATTGAA
Organism: Erythroxylum guanchezii; assembly: GCA_025629825.1. Lineage (NCBI taxonomy): Eukaryota > Viridiplantae > Streptophyta > Magnoliopsida > Malpighiales > Erythroxylaceae > Erythroxylum > Erythroxylum guanchezii. Next base: position 24,962,551 of record JAOTAX010000196.1, read on the forward strand.
GGAGAAATTAATATAATTGTTACGCAAGAGGAAGAAGAGCCAAGGAATGTAAATGAGGCTTTTATTGGCCCTGATAAAGAAGAATGGATGAAAGCAATGAAAGAAGAAATGGCTTCTTTACACTCCAATCAAGTATGGGACTTGGTTGACATCCCTGAAGGGCTTAAAGCAATTGGAAATAAGTGGGTTCTCAAAATAAGCAAAAACTTGATGGCAATATCGAAAGATATAAGGCACGCCTTGAAGCAAAAGGATATACACAACAGGAGGGAATTGATTACGAGGAAACTTTTTCACCTGTTGTGAAGTTTGCTTCCATCCGTCTTATTCTAGCTATAGTAGCCAGTATGGATCTAGAATTACATCAAATGGATGTAAAAACTGCTTTTCTCAATGGAGAATTAGAGGAAGAAATCTATATGGAACAACCTAAAGGATTCATCAAGGTAGGACAAGAAAATAAGGTATGTCGGTTATTAAAATCAATTTATGGCCTGAAGCATTCTTCAAGACAATGGTACATTTGTTTTCATAATGTAATCATTTCGTATAATTTTTAAATGATCGATGAAGACCATTGTGTGTATGTTAAGAGATTCAAAGATAAATTCACGATTTTATCTTTATATGTGGATGATATATTGATTGCTTATAATGACTGTGTGTTTCATGAAAGACATGGGTGAAGTGACATACATTATTGGAGTCAAGATTTCAAGAGATCTTTCGAAGAGATTGTTATCGCTTTCACAAGCGATGTACATTCAAAGAATTCTTGAATAATTCCGTATGTAAGATTCCAAACCAATTAGTAATCCTATTGCTAAAAACAAAGGCCTTAGTAAGAGAAATTACTCGTCAACACCACAAGAACGGGAACAAATGAAGAATGTTCCCTACTCTAGTGCAGTTGGAAGTCTTATGTACGCAATGTTGTGTACAAGACCAGATATTTGTTACATTGCTGGGATGGTGAGCAGATATCAATCAAATCCAGGCCAATCACATTGGAAAGCAGTAAAGAGAATATTGAGGTATCTAAAAGGAACTGTGGACTATGCATTATGTTATCAAGGCAATGATCTACGTATACAAGGGTATACAGATGCAGACTGGGGAGGAGAATTAGATGAAAGAAAATCTACCTCAGGATATGTATTATTACTAAACCATGGAGCAATATCATGGAAAAGTAAGAAACAATCTTTCATTACATTATCCACAATGGAAGCTAAATTTATAGCATTCTCAATGACAGTACAAGAGGCTGTGTGGCTTTATCGATTCTTAGTGCATTTGGGAGTCACTAAAAGCGAAATTAATCATGTGACCATCAACTGTGATAGTCAAGCTGCAATTGCTTATATTAAAGACCCCAAATTTCATTGTAAGATAAAGCACATAGATACCAAGTATAATTATATGAAAGATATAGCTGCACGAGGAGAAGTGAACATGAAATATATATCTATGCGAGATATGATAACAGACACAATGACAAAGCCAATTTCCAGAGATGTATACATTGGGCATGTAAAGTCACTAGGACTACGTAGATGTTGAAATGTACTGATAAACATTTCCCTATGTATGTTCACTCATTTTAATGTTTTATTTTGGATATAATGTATGATGAAGATTATACATTGTGTATCATTTGATTCACGAATATATGTGTTTTTGCATAAATATATTTTGGGATAAATCATAAGTATATGAGACAGATTATAGATTGGCCCTCTCACACGGGAAATCACCTCTGGTGTTTATGCTCGTTAGAGATGAGGCATGTTTAAAGTTTATTATCTAGATGATAATTGAGAGCGAGAAACTTAAACCATAAATGCCGTAAGGAAATTAGTTCAAAGTGATTTATTAATCATTATATCTGTCTTATGCTACCAGATGTGAGTTCTGAACAATTTTTAAGTAGATAAGTGAACTCAAGTTAAACATTGAATATGTTTGAACTATCATATGTATGGTATTTCTTGAATGAAAGATGTTCAAGTTAAACGCAGTGGGTAAATATCGTAGCACATGACTCATACCATGGGTGCATAACTGACCACAAAAGGGATTAATATAAGTCTCCAAATCTCATCTAACATTGTGTGAGACCCTTGAGGTTGAGAAGAACCTCATCATATACCCTTATGACTCTTGTTTCACTCTTGAGAATTAAATTTAAGGTTTGCTACTTTAGGTTATTGCTAAAAGATCATGCAAGATGCGATCCTATGGAATAATTCTAGGAAAGCAAATTAAATTTAATTCAAAAGAGAATTGAGAACAAAGGAAGGTCATTTAATTTAGATCATTGACTCATATGAAAAGTATTCATAGATGATCATCGTCTCTTTAGTAAAGAACTTGAATACAGTCATGACACAAGAAACTAAATGAGATCAAAGAAAAGTGACCTAGGGTATAGCATACAATGTCTGCTCAAGGATCAATTTGTTAATCAAGATGTCATATACTCATAACAGATATATGGCAATGTACTCTCTTTGTATGCTGGTCATACTAGTTATTGAACAAGTATGAGCATTGTAGAGTGTTTTTTGTTAATTAGATTAAAACCCATCATGTGTGAGTGGGAGATAATGAATCACATACACCCATGAAGGGTATTATGGTAATTATAATTAAATAACTATCAAAGGTAGTTAAAGTTTTGAATTTAAAAACCAAAGAACAAAGGATAAGAGTATTCTTTTTAGAACAAAAAACTTCTGAAGAAAGAGATATGCAGTAAACGTTCTTTAACCGGTGGAAGTACAACAATAATCCAAGTATGTGATGTTTTGTTTTTGTATGCATATGCAAAGATGTTGTTTAACATAATCTATGTGATTATGTTTTATCTTGATTATTTCTAACACTTCTACAGCCATGTTCTCCACCGCTAACTCTCGTAAGTGACACTACTATTCCAGCTGCTCTAAACATTGCTTCTCCTACACCCACAATAGACAACTCCTGGAGGTTCTACCGTCGTCAGCAATTTCACGCCAATAGCAAAAGACCACCATCGGCTTCAACATGTCTTCTTCCTTTCACAGATGCTACTATCACTATAGCCACACCATCTCATGATGGAAACAAGGAGACAAGCAGCCTTTGTCTTCTCCAAGACATTTTCTCACCATTGCAACTACATCTAGCGCCACTTATCAAAGCTAGTTACCCCATTTCATGGAGTTTTAGTAGCCATTGGCCAGGACACTTGCCTATTCCCATAGTCAGATGCCCTCTACATTTAACCATTATTAGTCGCTAGTCTCACCTGACCACCACGTCCATGTCGAGTCGCTTTTTTTTGGTTTCTCACGAGATGTTCTAGGAGGGTCCTAACTATAGGAAGGCACCTTTAAGCCATCCACACCCAGACTAATCCCAGCTCGAGCCGGGTATGTCCCTTGTGGGAGGTAAAGCTCTAGCCCCAAGTTTTAAACGGCTGCATACATTGTCATAAAAAAGCTGCATCTTCTCCAATCCCGTCCCATAGCCATAACAACCAAAAATGACCACCTAAACACTTCCATCTTCCTTTAACACCAATTCAAGATATGGGTTTTAAAGGTGTTATTTTATTTATTGAATTTTTAAAAATCATATTGTGTACACTAAGAAATCGTGAATGTCTTGTGCTTTAAGGTTTTGGAACTTATTATTTTTCAGAGTTTGGGTTTGTAAAATAGCAATAAGAGCAATACAATACACTATTTTACTTCCATTGTCAATTGTTATTCATATTTTTCAGATTATGACTATTTTAGGTTTCTAATCTAAATTTTTCAGACTTAAGAATTTAGAGTTTATAATTCAATTCCACAATATAAGATGAATAATAATCAAACAATTTAATCAAACCATAGAATTAAAGTTGGCTCTAAGACCATTGTTGGAAAATTGGGGCAAAATTTAATCCCGCACGCATCGAAATAATTGCAAAACTTTTTCACAATTTGACTTCCGAGAAACTAAAATCACTTTAAGTTCTATAAAATGATTAACACTTAATCATAATAAAGTGTGAATCTTAATTCATACCTTATTTTGAAGTTTGATACCTTATTTGTTGTATCCCTTGAACTGTTTATAATATCAGTCTATCCCAACTATCGTAACCACACAAATGTCTAGCCTCTAATGGTATACTTAAAATGAGTTAAAGGAATTTTACAATTGGTGTAGAGAGGGTTAGGTAAGGAGTGTTAGCTCTAAGCCTATTTTTAATAGATTTTAGACATTTTAGTAATTTAATTGTAATTAAATTCTAATTTTAATTAAACTTTAATTAAAATTACAAATCCAACCATGTCCAAATAATATCCAATATCTTATATTGATTCTTATTTATCAAATATCTCATTTTTAATGATAAAGTTTCTCAAACTTTACAATCAAGTCTAACTTGATTAAAATATTTTTTCTCTCTTCAATCAGTTCTTTGTTTGTGACCCGTTAGGTTCTCAAATATATTAGCAATGGATATAAATTATAACCTTAAATCATATTTAGGATTAGATAAATTAAAATCATTTAATTTATCTTTAATTCTCTAATTAAACAATTTATATTCATATATCAAGATTAGCTTCTAGCAACACATTATGACCATAGCAATGTCGAAATGGTTTTGACTAACCTTTTCGTGCATAATTTTTTCATATAATTCAATTTTTTATTATACAATATTCTGATTAGACATATAGCATGAAATTAAAGTCTACTTTATTTTGAGTCCAATCATATTAGTTATTTACTATTAGTTATTGATTCAATTAACGACATTTATAAACTATTTTAGAAAGCATCATTCTACCTTGACCAAGGATTTTCCAAATCAATAGTAATCAAGAACAATGAAACATTCTTCCTAATTAGTTTAAGGTAATGAATCCTATATTATTAACTTAACTACCTCTATATAGTTCATGTTTCATCCAATGATTATTGATTAAGCTATCTTTAACTAGAACAGGTTCTAAATAATATCAAAACATAGCAGTCCTTATACAGTAAAACCTCGATGAATGAATATTCGATAAATTAATAATCTCGATTAAATAATAATTTTCTCCAGTCCCGACTTGGGCCAATGGGATAAAA
>JAOTAX010000196.1:24974995-24992875 GCA_025629825.1 Erythroxylum guanchezii
TTACATCTTTTTTCTTCATTTTAATAAAATTTTCAGCTTGGTCAGTAGTTTTACCGATTTATTACATCAGATCATATGCTACTTACTTTTAGCTAATCAAGAGCAAAATTAAGATATATTTTGAAACATTTTACTTGAGATAAACCTCAAATTGTGCCATGTAAACTTGGGCTACTTGGTTAAATTGCAAGACAAGATTGAAAATGTAGATAACTAGGCTTAAATGAATCGAGTATTTAATTAAATATAGGTAATATTTAGTAGAAGTCCATTGGGCCTATCGATTTAACTTTTAGGCTGTTGGCTCTCATTATATTTGTCAAGACTTACATCATTCGTTTCACTGTGCATCTAGTCCTTACTGCTGGGTTAGTAGGTGAGGCTAGAGTTTCCTTTAGCTGATAAGATAAAGGAGAACGAGCACTTAAACAATCACTTTTACGTGTCAACGGCAATGGTGCACGCACAAACACAATCTTGTAATTTCACGTATGTAGGTTTTGGGATCCCAAACTTACTGACTACCTTGAAGTTAATAAACATTCAAAGTAATTAGAATATGAAAGTTACTTTTGTTGTTTAATTGCCTAGCCAAGCCAGTCATCTAAACCAATGCGTGGCTCGAGAAGGGTTCGGAAGTTGGAACCTTTGGTTTGGTAAGGACTGAAACAACTAGGAATAACTTTATTAACCTGTTTCGTTGGAGAGTAGCGACAGAGGTTCTGCAGGAATAAGGAAACCACCATGGTAGATATATCGTCATTGTTGATGTGTGGACCATCCCTTAGTGCACTCGTTGTGGTACACAAGTAATGAGTACCCCACCTCCGGTTACGAGGTACTTTGTGTTCCAAAGTGAACTGGACGCTCTCTCTGCTTTGATTGGACAAGACCAAATGGGTTATCCTGTAAAGTATATGTTCTAAAAAAGATAACAGTAATATTCCATAAATTGATAATTCAATAATTTACGATCTTAATTTGAACTAATAAATTAAATTAATTTATCTTTCAATTAATAATTTTATATAATTGTAATTCATAAAAATTTTATTGAATATCAGACAATGTGTTCCTTTTGTTTCTTCGCTAGGCCGGGAAGTCTAAATACGAGGGTCAACTTTAAATGGGGATTTCTCATCTCAGTTCAAACATTATTAAACTATGTACCAGAAGAAACTAAAGTAGCATAAAGGTATTGGAGAGTCGCCCATCAAAGAATTGAGTATTTCATGAAGTATTTACCTCGTATATTACAAATCATGTTCATATGATTTGGCATTAAAATGATGTTTGGAACAACTTGCAAAATTTTTCATTAATTCATTTGTGTAAATTGACTAAGATAAGAAAAACCTTTTTTTAGAAAAGAAAGAATAATTTAAATTAATAAAATTGAGAAGGTAGTACAAACATGCCAAAATAATAAGATAGCAAGGGTAGTATCCATAACTATCCTAGCATACATATGCAGCAGGTAAGAACTAAACAAAATAGAAGATTATATTAAGATAATCAATCATGCTATAGTAGATCAACGAGCTAGATGTTCAATGAGGTTAAAATGTTTGTGTTGCAGACACATTGGAAATTTTTGAGTGAGATTAACTCTCTGAGTTCCTCGAAAATCTCTGTAATAATGGACTCCTTGGAGGAACTTTTGTTTGCAAACTTTTTGGAGTTTTTTCTTTTTTCTTTTCTTAATACATATACAAAAAAACCCCAAGAACAGGATATGAATTAGCTTGTTTGAACTTGAGTGACTTGTCAAGTTGAGCAATTTTTGTGTAATCTCAATAAAGGAGTTCGTTGAATCAAACCATAGACACTACCTTGTGATATGATCCCATATGGTGTTGTTGAAAGGACATGTATTAAAAAAAAAAAGATTATCTCTTGTTTTCATATGAACTCGACATATTGGATAAGTTTTGTCCACTTGCAGATATGACATTCTGTCATAGATATTAAGTCTATTTTTTATTGTTAACCACAATATAAAGGATATTCTTGAAATTAAAGTCTTGCTCCATATGATCTTATGCAAAATTACCTTTGAGCTTCTTCTTTTTAGCAGGTTTTTTGGTGCTTTTATTGGTAAGTTTACGACCGGGTTGGTCTTGCCAGTAAAAAGCATCGAAAGAGGTTGGGTTGGGTGGATAAGTAGGTTGTAGGTATCTTAAGCTGTGAGAGAAATTCCATACAATATCATTAATCATGGAGCTAAGTCTTATATTGAGGGATGAGATCTGTGGACTGTTTAAGTTGTTGAAATGTTGTATAAGCGGTCCCTAACCCAACCAGCTATCATACCTAAGAGATTTATATATATTAATCCAACTATCAACAATGTAGTTTTGATAGAGACTATATAAAAATATTTCCTCACGAAAATAAAATGAATGAATGAACTACGTATGTGGTTGACAATTCAAAGTTGCATATTCTACTGATTAATATTTGTCTAGTTCTCTTTATTATCCTATTTTATAATGTATGACGCTTTCAAGCTTGGGTATTTCTGCACTTTTAATATTAAAATTCACTTTTATATTTTCTCATTTCACATAGTATTTTTATTTTCAAATATTTGAAAATGTTTTTATGTCAATAGTATTGTTTGTATCTCTTAATTCTTCTATCATATTTATGTTTAGTAATTATTTAATAAGTAATCAACATTAAATTATTAACAAATCTATACATAAATATGCTGCATATTTTTATTTATTTCTTCTTATATTTATTTGGGGATATTGCTTCTAAGTTTTTTTGGTACTTTCCTAAGCATTATATTTCAGTACAACCTAAGTCTTGTTTGTCTATGTGTCCACTCGTTTCTTTTAATCGACTTTTTATTTCTAAAACAACAAATGAAAAATAGAGGAAACTTTGGATAAATACCTGATACCCATCTCTCATCCATTTACGTCACTTTTCAACCCCCTTGTTTCTATGCAACACCGAGACAGTGACAGGATGGTATTCCTAGTACGTGGCATTTGCTTGATGCAGCTTTCCAGGATCATTCAAATGTGGGCAACGACAGCATCATCACTTTGTCACTGGAAAAGGGTTTCCCTTCGTCAGGATAAGCCAATCAATCAACATTCAAGAAGAAAAAGGATCAAACCAGATTCCTGACACGAGTCCTGTTGAGATCAATAACTCCAAGTCCTTTTGTTCTTCTGCCCTGGAAACCTAAGGTCAGGGTTAGTAGTTTGGGTTTCTTGAAGGTAGGGACAAATGGGATAGATTTCCACCAAGCTTATCGTTGAGTTCAGGCTCCAATCATCAGCCACGGACAAGGGAAAAAAGTTTAGTTGTTATTATTATTATTAATGTTAACTAACTTGTAAAAATAATGACTGTGCAGATACATCTTTGTGAAAGACAGAGGTAGAAAACTATCCTAAGTTTTAACGATTATTGTGTGATTCAAAGTATTATTTATTTTTCAACAATTTAAATTTTTTAAATAAAAATTTATTATTATTTTAAATCCTAATATTATTAAAATAATATTTATTACACTTTAAATAAAGTACAAAATTGATAATAAATGTTAAAGTAAAATTTATATCTTTAATTGGTATGTTAAAAGTTATTTCATCATGTGGTAAATCCAAACTATTTAAAATAAGTTAACTGTTTAAAATTAAATACTAAAATTAACATAATTTTAATTATATTTAAAATTTAGAGTGTTAATAATAATATCAAAATTATTAAAATGTAATAAATATTATAGTGTCATTTAAACCTTTATCTCGTTGTGTTCATTCTTTATAGTTTATTTATCGTATTTGGATTCGAGAGCTGATTTCTTGACCAATGGAAACCAGGTTACAATTGGAACACCATCATGCTGACATCATAAGCACAAAGTACCATAACTAGACTTATATCTCTTTTTTTCGTTTCAAAAAAAAAAAAAGACTTATATCTTTTTTTTGTTTTTTCAGAATCATGTGTACCCTATGACGGGCACCTATTCGTCCTCTATTAGACTACGTGTGGGATATCAACTCGTTCCGAAATTAGTGGCAAAGTAATGTTATAGCTGTACCCCAGAATATTAAAATAAAATAGTACAGATATGATTAAAATTACAATAATCATTTATATTAAAATTTTGCTTAATCTCTACAAATTAGCAATTATCTTAGAGTAGTATACTATAAAAGTGGTTTGATTTCCATTCAAAAAAAACAAAGTGGTTTGATTTTGCACAGATTTATTCTTCATATTCGGATAAGTCGTAATTGTTATTTTTTAGGTACATGTTAGATTGATTCAAAATCACCTAATATATTCTATATAAATAATTATTTGAGGACATAAAGTCGAAGAATTCAATAATTTTACCAATTGAGAATCTTGATCATTCGAGGATTTAAATTAAAAAATCCAAGAATTTTACCACTTAAGAATCACGAGGGGTTTGTGAGACGAGTGGGAGCCCTTCCATTTGAACCATTCGTAAGAGCTTAATCTATTGGACACAATACGACAATTACTTGGCTGACTCAAGCTGGAGCTGGAGCTGTGTAAGGAGAGCGAACAACGGAGAGAGTCCGAGTTGGTCAAGTAAAAGTGCACATGGGTCGAAAGTCTAAACCAAAGTGTCACTGCTCCCAAAAGCAGAGAACAGAAGATGGGACCACATTTTTTAAGTTGGTTAGGTACTAATTTGTGTTAGTAGAAGTCAATTTGTACTCCAATTCAAGCCAGTGTTGAGGAAAACATAACATGTTCCTTTTATCTTGAAGATTATTCTAAGTTGGATGGGGTTAGAAGTAATAGTTTCTTATGGTTCTTAATCAGACCACGTTGATATAATGCACATTGAACCTTTTCTCTCCAAGTACATGCGTAAATGCTTTTGGCACTTGCTCTACATCAAACTTGGAAAGCTTTTACATCAGGACATGGCTGCATTCATTTCATGACAACATTAGTGCCCTTTTTATCTTTAATTAACAAGCTCTTCGAGCTAGAGGGGACTAATGGACTTATATCTTTGTTGATATAAGGTAATAGTTATCTTATCGTGAAAATGTACGAGCGAAGATAGAGACAAGGTCCATGTCGTTTTATTGGTTGTGCATGCTTATCTCTAAGAAACCATACATCCTACAAATTCTATGAACTTAATCAAGCTTGTCACTTTCTTCAGCTAAAATTTAACAAATGCTAGTGTTAGGAGAAATATGAAACTTCAGGTCCATGACGATCTTGCTCGTTATTACGCATGCCCTTCTATTGGAAAAATGTTGTAATAAAGTTTTAGCTGCCTCTGCATATACTCAACGATAACCTAAATGTTGAATGCCAGAGTTGTATCTAATAGGGGACAAGCCAAGTTGTGGTTTTATACTTGGGGGAAGGATGAGATTTCGTCACCAGCAAGTGGTCGGTTTTGTCACTACTGGATACATCTAAATTTTATACAATCGAAAACTTATTTTTCATATATATTGAATAGAATTTTTAAATACATTTAATAATATATAGATTACAATTTGATAAACTTAATAACATAATTTAATACATAAGGGATGCGGATCTAAAATTTCAAATATTAAAAATTTTATAACGAATCTCCTACTACTACAACTACCCTAAAGATCATTCGTGGAACGTATTGATTCTTGTGCGAGCTGAGATTAGGTCAATCAATGATTTTCCAGGTAAGGCCCTAAAATTATAAACTATTTGCAAAGTTCATTTCTTCGATTTACTAAGGCAAGAAGATGTTTGTTTGGTTTCTATTTTCTTTTTTGCAATTTCTAATTTTTGTTTCTTAATTTTGATTTTGATTTTTCTAATAAATATAAAAATATATTTGATTATTAATTTTAATATAGTTACACTTCTATTACTAACAATAATTAAATATTAACTAAATTTTATAAATAAATATATTATATTATATTTTAATCTCTTATACAATATTTATTCATAAATATTAATGCATATTTATTATTTTTATTAAATAATTAATTAAGTAAGATATTTGTAAAATTATATTTATATACTAATATTTATTTATTAATAGATAGTTTAATCATTAAATTCAATGTTATTAGTTATAAATAAATATTTTATATTTAAAAATAATTTCATAAATATATATTTGAAATTTATTATTATAAGATATTTGAAATTTAGAATATATTAATTGTATTTTGAAGGTACTTTTATCTTTTTAATTTTTAACTTAATCATAAAAATTAAACAAATTATTTATAATTACTATTAAATAATATCATATATTATATATTTAATTAATGGTAAATTACGTTGTGACAAGAAAATGAAAAGGAAAAGGAAAACAAAAAGTATAATAATGATTTTCTTAACTTACAAACATTGGAATAAATCAGAAATAAAAATAAAAAAAACCTCAATCAATCATATTCTTTTACTAAATTTAAAAATGGAAACCAAAAAACTAAAGACAACAATAAAAACAAAGGGACCATAAAATTGTTCGTATTAATCTTTGTTCTACGTCTCCATAGTTCACTAGGGCCCTAGTGAACTATGGAGACGTAGATTGTGAATGGTAAGAAAGGATAAGGATGAAACTTGGTCGCTCCCCCTAGTGAACTATGGAGACGTAGATTGTGAATGGTAAGAAAGGATAAGGATGAAACTTGGTTACTTGGGGAGCTTGAAAGAGCCTTTTAAAAGATAGATATATTCTTTAATAGGCTGGCAACTCAAGTAAAGTGTATCCTACTCTTTTGATATGCGCATGGCGTGGTAGCTAGAGATTCCTTTTGGTGTACTTTTATTTGACTTGTTTATGGATTTCAATAAGCTTTTGTTTTGACTAAATAAATCAAAATTAGATGGGGCTTTCAACTAGTGGATGTCATGTTTATCCCGACACTAGCAACTCTTGTTTCACATCTTCCCCACACTTAGAGGCTGACAAGATGTTGGGTGGCAAAATTTCCTTTTGCCTTTTGATTTCCGCTATCTTAGGCTTCCCCTTGATTATAACAATTTCCCCGGTCCCAAAACCTATAAAGCACCAATCCAATTTGCAACCATTTTATCGAACATTTCTCTGGAAAAACATTGATATATGCTTATGGTTTATCCTGAATTTACATGAGGAATAATGATCGGAAAAAATACCATCTTTTATAAGCTACGACAAGCATTTATATTTCTTATCTTGTGCATGATTAGATATTTACAAATTGCTCTTTATTCTTGAAACTGTGCCTAGCAATCAAACTAACTTTACCATACGTATCAAGGACTAGATTTTCTTAATTAGTAAGCCGTCGTCTCGTTCGGGTAGAAGATATGAGGATAATCTCTGAATAAAAATGCAGAACACCAACTTGTTCTGTTATTTTTGTACGAACATTAAGGCTATATTTAGTTGAACGGAAGGTTTTTAATAGGATGAAATGAAATAAATAATTTATAATGAAATGAAATATAAATAAATGCAATATTAAAAAAAATTATTATTTAAAAAAAATGAAAGAGTTCCTAATATAATATAGTGAAATATTGTTTAGAAAAAAAATTTATAATATAATATAGTGAAAATTTATTTATTATTTTACATTATATCATAAACTTTTCAAATTGGAGGTTTATCATTTTTACTGTTTAAGCTAAAATGAGATATAATATAAAGTCTTTCTTTTCTATCCCATTCTATTATAAACTATCATCTTAAATGATGGAATAATATTATATTTCATTTTTTTTCCATTAATAAACCCTCAATTAAATATAGCCTAAGTTATTAAATAGTTATGTGCATGCCTGCATGTGTCTCCCGATTGTATGTACCGATCAATATCACCAGCAGGCTGGATGAAAAATGTGATCTTTCCCCTTCGACTTAAACTTGATTGTGTTGTACATGTCACACAAGCTTCTTCCATGCTTCCCTCCATGCACACAAAGCTCTTTCAGCTTTCTCCTTTTAAATCCGTGCGAAGTTTTGTTACATAAATTTTGGTTAATATAAACAAAGAAATAAAAGTTCTCTATAGATTTCAACTACTCCTTAATTCCGCCTCAAATTGTGCGATTATCTGGGTTGGCTGTAAGTATTTAAGTAAGTGCAATATTTAAAACAATCTCACTAAAATCTTAGTCACAAGAGATAAAATGAGAGCCAACCACTTAAACAAAACGAAATTCTGAAGTAACGAGAGAATTTATACTTTACAAGGCATGCCTCTCTCTTATCACGACCCTAATGAAGTAGAAATTTCAATACATAAATCTAAAGTTAATATCACTACACATACTCCCCCGTAGTTGAAAAGTAAGATTTTGGACCAACGGCTATGTTTGTAACTTTAAGCGACCTTAAATGATAATGACGAAAGATTCTAAGCTTTCACTAACACCCTTAATCTATTCTTCTAGTTAATGATTAACCATGTACAGAATTTACGAAACTTCGCTATTGGGTTGGGGTGTGAACAAGTGGGATATGTGTCCTCCTTCCACAGGCCCTTCTTTCCATTTTTGTATTGATCCCCGTACTCTCTTTTACGCTTTTCTCAGCTTTTCTTCTCTTAGCTTTAGCACATGGTAAACCACTAACCAAAGCTAAATTTTGAAGAATGATAGTATAATAATAATACTATTAACTTTGATTAGTACGCAAGAATTTATTTTCGAAGAACACGTGTTGATGTAGGTACGGATTGTTGCAGGCACTAAGGGGAGGATATAGTGATTCGCAGAGTGGTTCTTCAGGTGTGTGGGAATAGTGGTGTTTATGGCCAAGTTTTGGAGTTGTCTCTCTAGTGGTGGTCCACGGCGTGGGAATTTATGGGCATTTGCATAGAGTAAGGTTAGGCTGAAGTACTGAAATGAACTGGTCACCATCGATATATAAGTGAATTGATTGATGGCTGGCCCTACCTCAGGAGAAGTTGGCAACTTTTTATATCATGGACGAATCATAAAGGCAAAGTGATTTTTATTTACTTAAGCAGCTACCTGTTAATCATTGTCAAGTAGCAATTATCAGTCATGAACTAATATCTTACTCTATTCTAAGCTTCCATAATCAAGAAATCTGTAATTTTATTACAAGTAGTTTAGGAATTAGTTGGGAGAAAAAATGAACAGAATGTAAGAAAAGAAACTTGAATAAAAGAAAATAACATATACTCATTTATTTCGATAAGAAGAAGAAAAATAACCAGACTATTAAGTAACTTTTTTATTTGTAAGGTTATAAATCAAATGCAAGATCAATACTAATATCAAATTATAATTATTTTCTTACATTTCAACGTAATATAATATAAATAACAAATGATTTTTTCATAAAAAATAAAATTTCTCTATTTTTTACATTTTTATTCAAAATTAAGTTATTTACATATTCTTTGAACTCTGAACGTTTCCTAATTTTACTTTAAATTTAATCATGGTTCTAGTGACCATTAGTCCAAAGTGGTACTGAAAACTCTGTAGTCTGTAGTACTGAAAACTCTGTAAAGAACTAGGAATCCTTGTAACCATAATGTTTCCAGCCTGTTGTTCCCTTTAGTGTCATCAGGTGGTGTTAATTAAAATCCGCACAGGAACTTTGGAAGACAACAAAGAAGAACCACAATCATTAAGTGGTTCTTTCTGAGCTAATGCATATAATTATGGTGTTTCCCTACGCAAGGAATGGGAGGGCTTCGGTTGGAAATTATGAGGCAATGGGGATCCAGGGCCAGCACCTGGGAATTAAAGGAGGATTACACATCACTCATTGTTTAACTAAATTAAAAGGGAATCTCTTGAACCATCAACTTTTTTTTTTTGGAATTGAACAACTTAATATTAATATGTAGTACACACTCATGTTGTACTCCATCAATTGTCTTAGAAATAATAAAAGATAAATCAAATCTACCAATCTGATTATAATCGAACCAATTAGACAATACATTTTTAAAACCTTATTATTAAGGATTTGTATTAATTTTTAACATGGGCAAAGTATAGAGCTCGTTAATAAGAATTGGGCTTTGGTCAACCATTATCAAAATAACTAGAACTAATTGTTTGGATAGTTGACTTGTACCACTTATAAACACTTTTAACATTTTCATGTCTAATCAATATGAGACACTATAACACTCTCCCTTAAGTGTAACTGGGGCTAGACATTTAGTTGTTACTTGAAATATACGTAGTGGTAACCAGACCAGTCCGCTAGGACTGAACATCCAGATGGACAACCGAGAAATTAATAATTCGGATCAAACCTGCTCTGATACCATATTGAATTTTTAATATGGACAAAATGTAGAACTCATTAACAAGAATTAGACTTGGGTTAACTATTATCAAAATAACTAGAACTAATTATTTGGATAATTAACCATTATCACTTATAAACACTTCAATATTTTTATCTCTAATCAATACAAGATACTCCTTTTTTTTTATTTCCTCGTATCATATACTATGATTTCCAAATTAATTACATAATGCACTCAAAATTGCACACTCACTCATTCCCCTGTCTCACACTTATCAAGACATTGCATTCAACGGCTAAGTGACATTCGGTCTTTTCGTCTTTTCTGTCATGATTATATGCACTTATATCTAAGGTGATTTCCAATTTATATAGTCAAAAATAGAAAAATAAAAAAACACATACTATACATAGAGAGGAGAGGGCATACTTTCAGTCCTTATACTTGATATCGATTATTATTTTAAGCCCTTTTTATCTCAATTCAATTATTTAATGCTGTTAAGTAATTTAAACAATCAATTAAATTCTTTTTTTATTTATCATACTATCATATACATTATTTAAGGATGTCAATAAATTGACCCGTCAATTTTTTTTAAAATAAAAAGTGCAAAAAAAAATTTTATCTAATTTTCTAATTGAGCCTAAGTCTGAGATACAACTCTTTTAAATAAAATATGTCGTTTTGTTTAGAAGAATTAGGTCAGAACCAAGGCCTAATTGAAAACATCCGAATTTGAGCCCAATTATCACCCATAATATTATTAATAATATTGAATAGTTAAGAGTTAATCAAATTATTTACAGTTATAATCTCATTATTCTTGACCACTAATGATATAAGGACTAATAATGTACTTATATTTAGGGTGACCTTTGCAGTTTATATAGTCAAAAATAGAAAATTTGGGAAATCAAGCGCAAAGGGCTTTTTTTTTTCAAAATTTTACTTTTGTCCTCTACAGTACCCAATAAAAATAAGAAAAAGCAGACACTATGCCTA
The DNA here is from genome assembly GCA_025629825.1 of Erythroxylum guanchezii. NCBI lineage: Eukaryota > Viridiplantae > Streptophyta > Magnoliopsida > Malpighiales > Erythroxylaceae > Erythroxylum > Erythroxylum guanchezii. Next base: position 24,986,263 of record JAOTAX010000196.1, read on the forward strand.
ACGCTATAAATGCAGGTTTTGATCATTCTTTTTTGGGCCCAATTCTATAATGTCCTGAAGGTTTGGAAATCTTGCAAAGGGCTCTTCCATAGCCTATGAGCCTAGAAAGCTTAACATTTTCATTAATAAAAATCAATGATGATAAGCATACTTTTTTGATATTTTATGTGTCTAACGATAATAATTTGGTCTAATCCGAATTAATCAAAATATGATTTTGGTTCTAATTTGGGAGCTTTTCCTTGAAATAGTCCTAGTCCAATCCGAATGATAAAAACCATTTTAATTTGATCAATGTTCGAGTATGCTTGAATTAAGAAACAAAAATTCGAGCCTTATACTTTTTTTAATTCCAAATGTGTTGAATTTTGGGTTATTCAATCCTGATTAATCCAAACTTTAACCCAAGTCATTAATTTCTTTTTCCCTTTTGTTGTTATGGTTTAGGGTATTCTGAAAAGAATCAGTACATTTCTACTCTTTGTTGGGCATCGTATACTGGACAATGATTTTTATATATGGAAAAGAAATATATTTATGATAAAATCATTAAAGAAAATTTTATTAAAGAGAGTCATTTTTATGATGAACATGTTTTTGTGTAACCTTCTCGATAGTTAAGAGATTCTGATTTGAAGCATTAAAATATAATCAAAACATATTTTGAAAGTAGAAAATAGAGAATTTCAGATTGACATAAAGAAAGGCATATTTAGCTTTTTCTTAAAATTTACCTATACGTGTCGAACTAATCAACTCTAATAAAATTTATCAAAGCTCCTTTTCGTATGGAACTAGGGAATTGTTCTTCTTAAAAAGAGAATTCGTTCCAATTCTACTAATTTTTCTATGGCATCGAAATCACTTCAGAATCTATTTTAACATTTAAAAGTTGATTAATTGGTAATGAATTTTGATTATTTCTATAACATCAACAGATGATACAAGTGATTATCTTAATATTAGTCCATAATAATTAAAGTAAAATCATATGCGTTTATAAATAAAAGTTTAAATACAAAAATTGATTTATGACAGTTTCAGTTAAATGAGTTTATTACTGTTTAAATCAACCCTTTGAATAAATTTTTATAGATTATATAAATCATAATTTAAACTCTTAAAAGGCAGATAATTATGTATAACTAGTGAGTTAATTTTAAGATAGGGTTCTATAATATCTGATATTGACAAAAATTGACAGTGTTGCTTACTCTTTTTGTACTCGTTTCATTGGATGTGTAATTATATAGGTCCTGGTGTTTCACCTGATACTATCACTTTTGAAGAACAATTCCTTGTGTTCGCTGTTTAACGTTATAAATAGTTTATGATCTTCTATAAATGAGCAAGGGAGTGCACATGATGTGTTCTTTTATGTATCTTCAACATATAATGGTGATAGGTATTGTATTCCTTGTCTGGAACCTCTATTTTTCTGGTGATTCCAACCACTTTTTTTTTCTTTTGCATTGTAAAAGTTCCATCATAAGTTCTCCACTTTTGGAAAAAGATTTGAAATCATGCAAACAGCTTGTTAAAAGTTTGATATAATTCCATTAACCAGATTCAGCTAATTGTATAATAAGTTAGTTTGCATTATGATTTTGATTCCTTTATGGGAATTTAAAGAATGAAAGATAAAATGAGAAAGATGGACAAAAGAATGGGAATCACTTTCATGTTAGTTTTTCATATAATAAGAACCAAAAGTTCATAAAAAAATCTTATTCATATCTAATGTAGTTTTATCTTATCGAGGAATTTAAATCATAAGTATATTATCTTTACTATAAGTGATAAGGTTAAAAATGTATTGGTAAGAGACAAATTAAAAGTGACTATTATTAATGATAAATTAAGAGTGACAAGGCTTAGGTAGCTTAGACATGTTAAAAAGAGATACCCTGATGTTCCAGTGAGAAGACGCAAGAAAATAGTTCCTAAAGATTTTAAGAGGAAAAAATAGAGGTCTAAGAAGAATTAGGACAAAGTGATCAAGAATGATATAATTTTGCTGGAACTTACTGAACGCATGGCTTGCAATAGAAAACTTTGAAATATTAGGATACGGATATAGGATCTCATGTAGAGAGATCTTTATCGTTCCTTTAACTCCTCTAAACTTTTTTCTTCGAGTCATTCATTTTATACATAGCCTTAATATTTTGATTAAGTCGTACTTCTCTCACAGTCATTTAGTCTAAGTAGTTTCTTATTTAGTCTATTTACGTTAGACCCTGTTTGGTTAAGGCGTTAGGGATGGAACGTAACACACTTCCATCGTTTAGGCCATGTTTGGTTGGATGTTATTTAATGGAATGAACAAAATGGAACAGTTTATAATGGAATGGAATGTATTATACTAAATTTGTTTGGGAGAGATGGAAGGGTTTATAATGTAATGTAGTGAAATATTGTTTGGAAGATGGATAGAATGAAATGTAATGTATAATAAATGACTTTTATACCTCTTATATTAAAATGATTGTTGCTGGAGGTTTATTATTTATTAATTATATTAAAATATTACTATTAATTATTTAATAAATTTTATTTTATTTGATGTGATTTATATTTAAAAATAATTTATTTATATAAAAATATATACAATCAATTAAAGAATATTTTTTTACATATTTGCTATTTTCATTAATAAAATTTTTATTATTAATTATATACAATTTATTGTTAATTATATAAAAATATTATTATTAATTATTTAATATATTTTATTCTATTCTATTCTATGTTATTTGTATATCAAAATAATTTATTTTTATTTTCATTTATATATAAATATATACAAACAATTAAAGAATAATTTTAAAATATATTTTCTATTTTTCATGAATAAAGCGGAAGGTTTCATGTTACATTCTATTATATCTTAAACAGTGAAAATAAGAAACCTCTGATTCGGGGGTTTAGGATGGAACGCAAACTAATAAATACATACTATCTAATATACCCTCAATAATTCTTCTTCATACCAACTGTGACTAATTCATAATATTAATATATTAAATAGAATGTAATAATATTTAATATAATAAAATTTATTAAATAATAAATAATAATATATTTATATTATTAATAATAATGTATATATATATTTAATAATAAAATAAAAATTTATATTTAAAAATAATTTATTTATTTTTATTTATATAGAAATATATACAAACAATTAAAGAATAAATTTTTTTATATTTTCTGTTTTTCATTAATAAAAAATATATTAAAAAATATTCTTTAATGATTTGTATATATTTCTATATAAATAAAAATATAAATAAATTATTTTTAAATATAAATAAAAATATAATATAATAAAGTTTATTAAATAATTAGTAATAACATTTTTCTATAATTAACAATAAATTGTATATAATTAATAAAAATAAATAAAATTTTCATTAATGAAAATAGAAAATATATTAAAAATTATTCTTTAATTGTTTGTATATATTTCTATATAAATAAAAATATAAATAAATAATTTTTAAATATAAATCACATATAATAGAATAAAATTTATTAAATAATTAATAATATTTTTATATAATTAATAATAAATTGTATATAATTAATAATAAAATAATAAAACTTTTATTAAAATTTTTATTATTTTAAAATAAAAATATAAAAAAAAATTATTTGTCATGATTGTAACTTGAACCGTGACTTTTTAATTGGACATAATTTCTGGTTTAAAATCATAGTGTTAAACCTCCTATAACAATCATTTTAATATTAGGGGTATAATAGTCATTTATTATATATTACATTTCATTCCATCCATCTTTCAAACAATATTTCACTACATTACATTATGAACCCTTCCATCCCTCCCAAACAACTTTTCACTATATTACATTTCATTCCATTGTAAATCGTTCCGTTTTGTTCCATTCTCTTCCATTAATTAACATCCAACCAAACAGGCCCTAAGGGATTAGCCTTACTAAATCCATTTGATTTGTTTATTTCTTTATTCTTTTTATTGTGAATATACTAAATCATAATTTCTGTTCATAGATATAATTGATTTGCATTGCGTTTATTCTTTTTCCAATGTTTAATCTTTTGTTTGTGTTATTTTATCTTTGCAAGGATGATAATGGATGGAAATCAGACATCAAATTCAAACTTTTAGATTATAAACCAGGGAAGTACCAATTTACTCTTTAAGCGTGGAGAAGGGGTATAGTAATTTTATGGATTTAATGTTGGCTTAAGCATAAACATTTTTATTTATTAATTCTTCTTTTTAAAGATCTCTAATTTGCTGATTATCATCACAAATCATTTTGAATCATTCTAGAATTTAAGAGGGAAAAATATGATAAGATGGATTTTTACTTGCTACATTATGAATGAAAGTTTTTACCATTGATTTAGATGAAAATGATAAAAATTTTGCACACAAGAGCTTGAATTATGGGGTTTGAGCCTATAAGCAATTTTATTTATTTATTTATTTATTTATTTATTTATTATTATTATTATTATTATTATTATTATTATTATTATATTGTTGTTGTTGTTGTTGTTATTAATGTTCTATTTTCATTATAATGTGACTATCATACATAATAGATAATTCTATTATACATATTTAGACCTCAATTTTCAAATTTGAGGAATAGAGATGATAAAGGCATTTGAATCGTAAATAGATAAGTTGAGATGAAGAAGTGGGGGATATTAAGAAGAATTGATGAATTAATATTATTATTTGCTTGAGACAATCAAATGCTTAAGTGTGGGAAAGTTGATAAGTGGTCGCTTAGTTATATTTTTAGCCCCATTTTAGTGCATTTTATTTGTTAATTTGAATTTTTAATTTATTTTTGGCACTTAAGATTTTTTTTCTAGGTCTAATTCACTCACTTAGAATAAAAAAGTAATAAATTTATACATGGTTGGAGTAATTTGGAGATATTTTAATTGAGTTATTAAGTATAAAATAGTGTACATGGTCATGTAAGACAATTTGAAGGCATTTTAAGGCGTTGAATTATAAGAAGGCTATATTGATGCAACATGCTCATTTTTATGCAAGTGTTAGCTCTGAAATCCTTTATGTGTTAAATTTAAACTACACAATTATTAACACGCCTATATTGATGCTCGTGCATCTCTATGTATCCAAAATTTTAATATAAAAGGATAAGATTGAGCCACAAATGAGGGGGAGAGGTAGAAAATATAGAAAAGAAACTCTAGAACAATAAAGGAAAAAAGAAACATCCAAAAAAACTCTTTTGGAGCAAATTTTCATCAAGTTAGAGTGAAGTTTTTTTGGAGATTTCAAGGATTCTAGTCATGTTTTCCAGGATGTCATGCTTTTTCTTTAGTTTTAATGTTTTGTTTTCTATAATCATAAGCAAAATACTTTTTAGTATCTAGATTAGATGAATCTCAGGTTAGACCTTGTAGTAATTTATTTTATTCTTTAATTTTACCAAGATTCTTATTCTTTATTATCCTTGAATTAGTATTCCCGGAATATTATTTCACACATGATTTCATGCAATTGACATTGATAAATCCTTTGTATGGAAAGATCTAACATAATTGAAAGTAGTTGCATGCAAACTTAAAAATTAAGTAAATATAAATCTTTTGGATTAGGATCCAACCTAATAATGAAATTCATAAATCAATTAATGTAATTTTATGGATTTTAATTAAAAAGAGATTTCAATTAATCAACTTAGAATTAAATGTTAATAGTCCTAAGAAAGATATTAGTATAATTTAGAAATTTCTATGGTGCAATGAATTTTAGAATAAATTGGCTAATGAAATCATGGTTGTATAAGAATCCTATGGGGGATTCGAAGTCCAAGTACGAGTATTTTATTGTGAGATTGACGCTTGAAACTTTGAGCCCTACTACACTTTCCTTGGATAGTCTATAAATTTTAGGAATTGAGTTACATACCTAAGCCGCTATTAAAGGAAAGAACCAAGTGAAGAAAAAAGTACCATAGGTTATAGTTTAGAGGAAGATAAGAGAGAGTAATAGAGGAAAATATGGTATCCTCATTCTTTTTAGTTCCCTACTTTTGTAATCTAGGTTTTTTAAAGTTAAAAAATTCAATAAAAATGACCAAAAAGCTCTTATTAATCGAAAGGCCTTAATTCTAACCTTAAATCCAAGAATTAATAAATTTCTCATTTTTATAATTTTTGAGCTGAATCTAGCTCATTTATAACCTCTTGAGCTCAAGGGCCAAATATTTGTGTGATTAAAGGTTATACACCTGTAATTATTTTATGTTATCATTTCATTCATTTATTAAATTTAAGGATAAAAGACATCAACCTTGTTTCTGGATTTATTAATTCTATTAAAATTTTCTATGCTTTAAAATCTCATGAAAAGCTCTTATATTTTGTGAAAGAGTCCAAAATCAAAATTACATACAGTTTTATTGTTAATTTTTGTTGACTTGGCATTTTTGGACATATGGACAGTTACGTCATAGGACAAAAATGTTGGCTTATGCCCTACAGCCAATCGTTTTGGTTGTAGTTTAGTGACAAATTATTTAAATGCATTCTTTATCTTATACATGTTTAAATGTATATGATAAAGTCC
>JAOTAX010000196.1:24992975-25025664 GCA_025629825.1 Erythroxylum guanchezii
AATTCCAAAATCCTTAACAAAAGTCTAAAATCTTACTCTTACAAACATTTAACTTAACCCTACAACATATATACAAATGAACGGAGGTCTTGACTTGTTTTCATCCAATCTCCTTCTCGATACCTGAAGATGGGGATGAAAGGGGGTGAGCTTTACAGCTCGTGGATAACATGTTTATAACAGAAAAATAAGCAAAAATCATTTTCAAAACTCATTGTCATTTCATAAAATTCCACGGTTGAAACATCAAATTGCTTATTTCTCAAAAATCTCAATTTTCCAAAAATTCACAAACAATTTCAAATCATGTATGCATCAAACTTATAACACAACATAAGCACATAACACATCAGAAATTGGTTTAGGTGGGTCCAAAATAGAGCGTACTACACATTTCTGCATAACGATCATGTGTAGCCGTAAACTTATGGGAGTCCCAGAGGAGCTCCAATGCCACTAGCGGGTAGACGGAAAAAGCCTATATACAGACATGTGCACTTGACTATCTTAAAAGACCACCACAAACCCATATAAGCATACAATTCACATTGTTCAAACATATTGGCCAAAAGGCCACTTTTCCAAAAGGCAATTTATAGCCATTGTATTCTTTCAAAAATCATATTCACATTCTTTTTCAAATTATCAATCAAATTTACATAAAAAAATTCTCGAATCATTTAAGCTATGTAACGCAACAATCATAGCAATTATCAAATCATTCAAACACAATAAATTCAACAATTTTTGCAATGTCTTAAATCATTAAAAACTATGAATTTGAAAACATATTATGTTCTTGATTTTTCGGAAACATACTATTGGCTTATAATTCAAATCATAAACATGGTACCCACCTTATTTCCTTGCTTATACTTGCTCAAGAAGCATCCCCTCATGCTCCTCTTGCTTGTCTCCTTTGAATTTCTTCAAAATCACAAAATTCTAAATCAAAAGGGATCTTAAAAAAATTGGAAAACCTAAGGAAACAAAACATGAAATTCATCCTAGAACCATTTTTCCTATACTTTTCCTAAGCCATTTGAACCAAAACCCATCACAAATTACAAAAGATTTGAAAAACTCACCTTGAATCTTCACCCACGTTTTTGCTTCTTTAGCTCTAAAGGAAGATCAAATCTTCCTCTTTCTTGTTTTCCTTCTTGAAAAACTCTTGAAAACACTCTTCTAAAGCAAGAAAAGATGAAACCCTAAGTTTATTCTTCTTTTTCTCTTCTTCTTCTCACCACCGAACACTCACCTCTCCTTCTCTTCTTCTAATTTTCGATCCTCCCTTCTCCTAACACACACAAGTCTTCTTTTGTTCTTTTAATGAAGCCAAATGACCAACCTACCCCTCCTTATAAGCCTTAAACCATTTAACCTTAAGTGAACTTCCAATAATGCCCTTCCTTTTTGCCTTAAAAACTGACATCTTGACTCCTTATTTTGATCAGGTAAATGAAGTAATTTAACAATACTTCCTTCTAGGAAGATGTTCCTCATTGTTTTACGTTTCTAAAAACAGCAAAAACGCTCAAGTTGGTTCAGAAATGAAGAAGTTATGGCCAAAACACTTTTATACCAAAACTAAACCAAGACTGAACACTACACCCAACTTCACTCCAGAAATTGAACATCTTAGGGACTGAATTGAAATTTGATTCCTTCAGATAATTTGTAGCTCCATATCTCTAGTTTAATTAGCAATAAGAATCAACTCAATCGGAGCTCTATAGCTCAAGATATCTCCAAATTACTGAAGCATGTTCCGAAAAATATCCAACTTATACTCTTATAATCGATCCTCCCACTTTGACTCGATCGATCTTTCTCAGTTAAAACTCAAAAATCATAAATTTGGTATGAAGAGATAGAGAGATGTCTTAGAAATCAAACGCTTCGAAAATTAGATCGATCGGATGTCAGACGAAAAAGTTATGGTCAAAAGAATGGAGAGAGGTCGGATTAGGAGGAAAAATTCGAAAAATCGGCCGCGCGCACGGGCGCTCGCACTGGCGAGCGTTCGCGCTGTCGCTCACCCATGCAAATCCGACTTCCTAACTTCCAAAACTCATAACTTTTGACCCAAAACTCTAAAATTTGCAAATTTGGTATCAATGGAAAGGTAAAAGAACGCTCTACAACTTCCATGAAGGACTTAAAAACAAATTCATTGTCTAAAAGGGTCAAAAAGTCCACACAAAGTGACTGTTCGTTAACTTCATCCTAAACAGCATCAAAACTTCCAAACCTTATAACTTTTTACTCCATTGTCCAAAAATTCCATACTTTACATCAATGGAAAGATCAAAACATAATCTAAAACTTTTATGAAGCACTTAAAGGCAATTTCAACCTCTAACTAGGTCAATTTTTCAATCAAAGCTTCTGCCCCTAAACATTCACCCTAAACCACAGCCAACTTCACAAATTCACATCTTTCAATTTCCAAAATCAAAAATAGCATATTATACATCATTGAAAAGCTATAAACTTCCTCTACATCTTTCAATAAGGCTACTTGATCCAATTCAATCCACATCAGTATAAAATTTATCTCAAAGCATAGTACACACAAACTTACCCTTAATAGCATTTTTTTCCACATCAATTTCAGTAAAGCTCCCACAACACATACATAACATATGATAAATCATTGGAATCCTCCATAACACTCAAGGGAGCTAATAGAGTCACCCAATCCACACCAAATCCAGAAATTATCTAAAAAATACAACAAACACCATTCTACTCATTAGACAAGGCCATGTTCAAAACCATACTACATCACCTTTTTATTAAACATATGCAAAACACAAGAAAACTCAAATGTCTTTCATTTCATCAAATGCTCATAGATTCGTTCATACTTTTCATTCATTACAAGGAATCATACCATATTTCCTCATTAAATTTCATTTAATAATTTCTAATTTTCAAGAAAAGTTCAGGGTCCAACAAGAAGTTTAGCTACTCATTACCGAACACGAAATCAAACATACACAGAAAGGAAAATTAATGAAAACAATGGGTTCATAATTTTAAATCTCTCTGATTGTCTTCTATTGAATATTCTTGCAATGTAGAGGTTTGATCTTGTATTTCGATGGATCTTTTAATGATTTCTTTCGATGGATCTTTTAATGATTTCTTTATGTTTTCTACTTCTCTGGATCAAAATTGCCCATTGAAATGATCTCCACATTTGGAATTGCCTTTGAATACCTATTTCTCTTTATCTGCCCCCAAAACATCTTGTTATGGTGAAATTTAGGATTCTCGGAAATGCGTAGGCTGATGCATCAGACCGTGCATAATCAAATTGCCCAAAAATCATGAAATTGCACAAGGGAGAGAAGTGCATGACCATGCATAATCAAAATGGCCAAAAATTATGAAATTGCACGACGAAGAGAAGTGCACGACCTGTTGCATGATCTTGTATCCTTTCTATGCATCAAATCTTTTTTTATGCTATTTTTTAGTCTGAAGTCTTCTTCTTTAAGTCTATGAAGGCAATTATCACTTATGAAAGCACTTGAAGTAAATTAAGTGCCAAATATATGATAGAAGTATAAAATATCAAGCAAAATGCATTAAATATGGATGTAAAAATATAGTCAAATATTCATCTATCAAATATCCCCACACTTAAGCTTTTGCTTGTCCTCATGCAAACCATAATCAAAATTATAAATTTTACAAAAATAGTTCATCATCAATTTCAATATGTCCATTCATACTATACATCATCATATCATATTAAATCATATTAACATACAAGTAGAATCAAATTATCCTAAAATTAACTTTTCTAAACAATATTAATAGTAATCACATCATAATCTCATTGAAGTCAAAAACATTAGTCTTTACATCCTAACTAAGATGCAACTCATTGCACTCAAGTGTTTATGGTTAAAAATATTAAGACTCTCAATTAATGTATAATCGAACTCTTACCATAGCCTTGCAAAAAAAATCACATCTCCACCACTTATGTATAAACTAGAAACAAAATCCAAAGGTTTTTATAAAGGTTATAACGGGGCTTAGGTAAGGTATGACTGGGTTAATAAAAAGGGTTAAATTGAAGGAAATTTGCCACACAATATATTTTAAGAATTGTTTACAATTATATATAGGTCCTTTCATTGTAAATCCATTGGTACTATATATTTTTCTTTTTCTCTCTCATTTTTTGATGAACATAATAATTCAAGCATTTATTACCACGATAAAGAAATAACGAACCTCTTAAGAATTTCAAATCTTAAACATATAAATAACCTTCAAGGTTTAAAACAATAAAAAAATCTTCAAAAAATAGGATAAAGATTAATATGTGGGTTTCGTTAATGAAAAAGGCTAAGGCTCAACTTGTTATTCCTAAAGAGAAAAATTATGGGTATGGTAATTATCAAAGAAAGAGGCTAAAGCAAGTTGTTTAATCTAAGTGTCTTTATCATGTCAATTCTTCTAATTTAACAAATATGGTCTCAACATGGATAATAAAAGTAAGTTCTAGAATTATCCTACTATACATGATATCACATATAAAAGAATAACATGAGCTTTAAAAATTTTAAAATTTGCTCTTTAGGATCAAAAGCTCATGAAAAAGATAGGTATATATGTGTGTAATAATATGCAATGTCGTTCAACTTGATTATTTCAATTAATACTAAAAATATAACTTATAAAAGAAATTTTATTCTAATTCTCATCCTTTTGCATACCAATTCAATCAATATTCAATAACGAAACACAATATTCATAGACAGATTTCAACCAATTAAGAATATCAGTTCATAAAATATTATAATCAAGATTATAATAAGCTTAAAGAAATCATTAAAATCATTAACCCCTTTCCCACACTTGAAGTCGTACATTGTCCTCTATGTACACAATATAAACATGTATAATGACTGAGAGGGTGAAGTTGGTACTTTCCTGAATATGATGATTTCTGATTTGGATCCATCAAATATGAGACTAACATCTTTGCAAAATACAAAAGAAAAGGATAAAGAAACAAAAGAATAACATAACATAAAATAAATTCCTATACTAACACACGAAATAAAATCAAACAAAATGAAAATGATACCTATCCTAATTTATAGGTTTTCTCCTATGTAGTGCTTGTTTAACATCGTTAGCTCGATGTACCCTTTATGCTCAACTTCATCCTGGATCAATAATGAGTGGCTTGCTTCTACTCCTTTCTCCACATAGGGTTTTTGTAGTCTGTAAGTAAGCCACCTGTTGTAAGATAATCATAAGGGCATAATTGATTAGATTAATAAAACCAATAGACTCCATTAATTCCCTTTTTAATGAAAAATTGTTAAAAGCGTAGGGAATAACACAACTCTCTGAATCTTTGGCTAACTTGAACAGTTTGTCTTTGAAGAAGTGGAAACCCCCCGTACTTAAGATCACTGACAATACCTCATTAATAGTTTCCTTACTTGGTTCCTCTGCCACTTCTTCCTCAAGTATCTTTGTCCACTTTTCTTCTTCTTCCTAGACAAAGGTTTCTAACTTATCTTCTTCGATTACCTTTTGCCACCTCTCTACTTCCTCTTCTTAGATGGAGAATTCTTTGTTTTCTTCTTCAGGAATTTCTTATAGGAATATCCCTCCATTTATGAAGCCAAACCTTATCTTTCCTTCCCTCTCGAATTCGAATCGGTTAGCTTTTAATTTGGTAAGGAATTCCATTAATTGATTTGTTATACTTTCTTTTTCTTCCAGAAGCTTTTTTTCTAGAAGCTTGTCTCCACTATTGAGAGTGATTGCCATTCTATGTTCTTCAACATCTGTTTCAGTAAGACTAGGCACACTCCCTTGGATCTCATCAGATAATATGTCTGCCAGTTGGTCCATCCGTATCACCAAATTTTGAATATGAGTCTCTGTTTTTTGATGCCTTATGATTGATTCCTAAATTAAATCGATCATCATATCTTCCAGAGTTGGCTTGTTAACTGAAAATGCTTGGTGCTGTAAATATTCAGCTAGTGTGTCATCGTTCCATCAATAGGTGTAAGAGTTGTTCCACTATGAATTGTAGTTATTCTCGTATATTGCATCATGAGATTGATTATACATTTTATGTCGCTCCTATATATAAGTTGGTGCTCGACATTCATGATTGTAGTGATAACTCCCACCAATGTCGCAATATGGTCTGGTTATCAGTTGATCTCCCAAAAACAGGTGAGAATACCTCTCTCTCCCATATGTTGATATTAGATATTGCAAAGTCGTATTCTGGCTCCTATAAAAGATTTGTTTGTTCCATCATTCCATTACGAGTTGTGGCTATAATAATGAATTGTGAATCCTCTAATAAATCACAAACTCAAGATCATGTAGAGAAATTCTAAAGATAATTAAATTAATAAGCCATAAATAAAATAAAATAAAATCAATTAAAATAAAATAAAATGCAACAAAATGACTAGATTAATAACATTTAGGTGTACCCAATATCAAAGTCTTCGGTAACAACGCCAAAAAATTAATTGACTTTTTATGAGTTAGTCAATATTGTAATAATCGCAAGTGCATGACGTAGATGTAGCTAATACCAGCAAGTATGGATCAATCCCACGAAGACGATGAATGCTAGTAATTTGCCTTCCCTTATTATCTAGCCTAAGAACTGATTTTATATTTTAATTAAAATAAAATAAAAATTAAACAATTAAAATAGAATATGGAACAATAATGAACACGGAGACAATGGAAATTACCAAGAAAACTATTGATATTAGAAATTAGTATCTAGGTTTCGAATCCCTCTAAAACCTTTAACAAATTGATCTTTTATTATACAATTGTTTTGTTGATTTATTAGACCATGAAGACTCCTATGGTATACTAATACCTGACCTTAAGTCTATTAATAACTAATGCTAAGGTTTTTATCCAAATTACTTAGGTTAAAGTTTATGAGATTGCTTTACCGATTTGTAAATCCCTCTATTAGGTTTGACCTTAATTCGAAAGATTTATGTCATCTTATCTCTAGGGTTGCAATCAACTCCTTCCGAATGTATTCAAACCTAGGATTTTTCAATCTCTACGTATGAAATCAAATTATAATATAATATTATTAGGCCTATTAGAACATATATAAACACGTAATCGGACCACAATATAACTATCAAACCAATTGCATTAATAAAAGAATCAAAACATATTAAAGTATCAAAACATATTAAAGTATCAACATAGGATTCACTTAACCTAAATACTAACAAGACGTTTAGTTATACATTATTGAACACGAAATCAAACATACATAAAAAGGAAAATGAATTGAAAACAATGGGTTCATAATTCTAAATCTTCCTGATTGTCTTCTATCGAATATTCTTGCAATGTAGAGGTTTGATCTTGTATTTTGATGGATCTTTCAAAGATTTCTTCATATTTTTTGCTTCTCTGGATCAAAATTGCCCTTTGAGAACGATCTTCACATCTAGAATCACCTCCTAATGCTTGTTCCTTTTCGTTTGCCCCTAATAATGTCTTTTTATGGCAAAATTTAGGGTTCTAAGAGATGTACGGGTTGATGCACGACTGTGTATTAGACCATATGTAACCAAAAAGCTCAGAAATTGTGAAATTGCATGGCCCGAGAGAAGTGCAAGGCCTATTGCACTACCATACATCCCTTCCGTATGTCAAATCTTCATTTGATGCCGTGTTTTCGTCCAAAGTCTTCTCTTTTAAGTCCTTAAAGGTAATTATCACTTATGAAAGCACTTGGATTAAATTAAGTACCAAATACACGAAAAAGTATAAAATATGAAGCAAAATACATTAAATATGAGTATAAAAATATAGTCAAATATCCATCTATTAACTATTTTCTTCCTTCAATATATGAAGAGGAATCCTCCATACAACATCTTCTTTGCCTCGAGTGAAGATGAACTATTACAATCTTTTTACGCTGCCATAAGTGAACCTTTACAAATCTTATTCAAGGTTAAGAGGAACCTTCACAATGTGTATCCTAAACAAATTTCCTAATTGCTACACCAACACAATTATATACAACTCAAAAACTCCTTTTTTTTAATTCATACTAATAAATAAGGCTTAATGTGCGTTATGAAATGTACATGTGAACCTAAATGCTCTCTCTAACACCTCTAGTATGCCAAATGCTGCTCTCACAATATATACGTAGTCTATTTATACTAAAAACTACCCAAAATAATTGTAAAAAAAAAGGTATTGTAATGACTAATTCCAAGAGAACTGATCGATTATTCTATCACATTAGTCGACTAATATGTCGCATTGTTCAATAAGTGTGCTCATACAAACTCTCGGTACATAATGTAACTTCCTATCAAGGATATTAGTCAACTGGTATGACACATCGGTCCACTAGAGTATGTTGATTATACCTCAAACACATTGAAACTCTTAAAATTAGTCACCCAAAATACTAATTGGTCAATCAAACTTTGTGAAACAAGTTTTCTAAAATTTTTCAATTTCTTTCAAAGATTAAAATACACTCCTTTGACAAAATTTTCAAAAGTTCCAAAAAAATATTGGATGTATCAATAGCTCATTCTTTAAAACCTTTTCAATCAAAGTTTGTGAAACAATTTATGTAAAATTTTTCAATTTCTTTCGAAGATTAAAACACACTCCTTTGACAAAATTTTCAAAAGTTCCAAAAAAATATTGGATGCATCAAGAGTGCTTTCTTTAAAACCTTTTCAAAATTTCTCTTAATTATGACAAAGTATATGCAATATGCTTTTCATGTAATAATGATGCAATTCTTAGTCCCTTAATTTATTGAAATGATCAAAATAAATGTTATAAGAAGGATTATAACGATTTGTTAAAATTTGATGTATTTGATTCTTCCTTATTCTTAGCTCTTCAATTAAATGTTATTGAAGTTCTCTAAAGTTGCGTATGTACCTCATTTTGATTATTTTTCTATCTTCTAATTACTCGATTTATTTCAATTAAAGTTTTTGCTCACATATCTATTCTATTGAACTTTATCTTTCACATGTTAATTTTGTTATAATAGAACTATTAATGTCACGAAAAATAAATTCACTAATAGTATATTTTGTTATTATCAAAAAGCATGAATTAAGATATCACTTAGTCTAATAAGAAAAAAAACTATTTATATATTACATTTTAAAATTTGATAAAAAATATCAAGATATTAATATTATGATTTTATATGTAAAAAAATGTTAGATTAAGATGAGCAAAATTTGAAATTATGATAGATAGAGTATATAATTATGTTTAGACTTTAAATTTGATGGATTATCACAAGCAAAACTTTAGAATAATGAGAAATTACTGGAAAACATCACCAAACATTGAATTTTGAAAGGATGTATCAATCAATATGGGTTTCATACCCACTATGTCCAAAACATTGATAGGAATTAGGAGGAGAGGGTGGAATTCCAAACAAACACAATGCTGTTTAGCATTTAAACAGCATTTGTCATTTGAGATGAACTTAATTTAGGCACGAATCTTATGATAAAGACCGAATATATAAATGCAGAAAAGAAGCATACCTTTATTCGCCAACAATTAAAGGCGAGACAGAAAGGAGAGAATAAATTCCGAAATCAAAGAAGAAAACAAGAAGCATATGTAGGGACAACATGGGCCCATGGGCCAAGATATAGGCCCAATTTATAGATCAGGTCTAAGTCAAACCTGATCTGAGTTCCTAAGGCAACGACGTCGTTATAATTACTTATTTCAATAACTCTTTACGTTTATAGATATCTAATTTAAAAATATGTTTGGTTCATTTACCCGTATATATATCATAATAGATAACATCTACTCAGTTTCCACTCTATAACTACGTTTCCTCTTTACACTCACCCAACTCCCAAGTATCTGAGAATATTGAAGCTAACCTATTGGATTGAGAGAGGAAGAGTTAATAGCCCTCATCATGGCGGACGTCCTCTCTTCTTTGAGG
This sequence comes from Erythroxylum guanchezii, assembly GCA_025629825.1. Classification (NCBI taxonomy): domain Eukaryota; kingdom Viridiplantae; phylum Streptophyta; class Magnoliopsida; order Malpighiales; family Erythroxylaceae; genus Erythroxylum; species Erythroxylum guanchezii. The sequence goes on from JAOTAX010000196.1 coordinate 25,002,997, forward strand.
TCTGTAATGGCTTCCTACACTCCTCCTCTCGATGCTTTGATTGTTCCTTCTGAGGACTGTCATCAGGTTCGCCTTTTGTTGAATCGTGTCGTTGGGATTTGAATTTTCAATGATTTTTTGATTTGGGTTAACTATTTTTGTTCCCAGTCTATAAAGAGGTATTTTTGTCAGTTCCTGGATTGGGTGGTTAAGGGAGTTGTTGATGTGTGCTGTGTTGTTGTTTTCGTTGCAGAGTGAGTATGTGTCTGCAAGGGACAAGCGTCGCGAATTCGTCTCTGGATTCACTGGAAGTGCTGGTTGGTTTCAAGGGTTTTACTTCAATTGCTGTCCTCTTTCATCTAACTTTGTACTTTTATGGATTAAGCGATTATAAAGCATCTTGTGCAAGGGCGCTCCTTTTTAAGAGTTTTAACAATGATCTTACTTAAGTAATCAATTAAGTTTGTTTACATTTCACATTTTGAACTGCCCGCTTTATATTCTGAATTGTGTGGTGAATTTGAGCGTATGAATTTAATATTCATGTTACAGTTTAGTGTTGACTTTCTAAACTCTCTGTTGCTTTTGGTATTTTTTTGGTCTCATTTTTTTAATTCTCAGGTTTGGCACTTATCACAATGAATGATGCACGTTTGTGGACGGATGGGCGTTATTTCTTGCAGGCAACTCAACAGCTTAGCAAGCAATGGATACTGATGCGTATAGGAGAGGACCCACCTGTTGATACATGGATGGCTGATGTGAGTTGCTATTTTAGTGTTGCTTGATTTTGTATCAAAAGATTTGTGTTGTTGACAGCCCTTTCCCAATTAATTTTATGATGGAAACAAATGCTTTTTCCTGACATTTTACCTGTAATGCCTTTTTATTTTATTTCAATTGGCCCATTATTTTTTAGTTAATAATTTCCTGAACTGATACTCTTATTAGTTTTGCCAGATTATTTTTCAAGTACCATTTACTGCTCATATCTGACTATTCTAATCTTTTTTACCGTATGTTATCGATGCTTCTTGTTGGATTAAGCAAAATTGATTTTTTTTATAATTAGAATCTACAAGTGGATGCAGCCATCGGGGTTGATCCATGGTGTGTTTCAGTAGACACTGCACAAAGATGGGAACGTGCTTTTGCTAAGAAACAACAGAAATTGGTTCAGACCACAACCAATTTGGTGGATGAGGTCTGGAAAAGCAGACCGCCAGCAGAAATAAATCCAGTTGCTGTCCATCCTTTAGAATTTACTGGTCGTTCTGTGGGCGAGAAATTGAAAAGTCTGAGGGAAAAACTCAAACATGAGAAAGCTCACGGTATAATTATTACGACCCTTGACGAGGTGGATTTTCTTTTCATCCTTGACTTATTAGCTTGTATGTTCTTTTAACGTCTTGAAATTTAGCACATGTTGATGTACCTACAAATATTTTACACTAATTTTCTCTGTTCAGGTTGCTTGGCTGTATAACATCCGTGGGACTGATGTGTCATACTGTCCAGTTGTTCATGCATTTGCTATAGTAACAACCAATTCAGCTTTCATCTATGTGGACAAAAGGAAACTTTCCAATGAGGTACATTGCTACGTACTTCAGTTTTGGAAATCATCTATCATGGGTCCACATTGGCTTTTTCTAAAATGCTAAAACATATATGTAGTTTATTATTCAATGCCTTTTCAGATAATGAAGATATCCTTTTTATTACATCTAGAAATATTTTGTTCTATGTATTTTTCTTTATGAAGGGAATTTCTTTAAGTTCGTGCTCTCCAATACGCTAAGTAATGAAAAAACACATGATTTCAAATTGAATTCTTGTTCTCACATAAGTTGTGATCAGAATAAACCACAACTCTGCTTAGTTGGATGATGTTGTATAACTAATGAATATTTTATGCAGGTGCGCTCCTACTTGGAAGATAACAGAATTGAAGTACGCGACTACACTGCAGTTAGCTCTGATGTGCACTTACTTGCTTCAAATCAACTTGATTTGGCAAAAGCAACTGACTCTGATGTTCTAAAGGATATAAAGATCGATGGAGAAGATGAAGAGGACATTAATTCCAGTGCGAACATTGATCTTATATGGGTTGACCCTGGTTCATGCTGCTATGCTTTATATTCTAAATTGAATTCTGGTAAGGTGCTCCTTCAGCAGTCACCTTTGGCACTTGCTAAAGCTATAAAGGTAGTTTTTGAAAATTTTAATGACATTTTATATATGTACATATTTCTTAGTGTTGTCTGTTGACACTATCTTGTCGCTTAATTCCATTGCCTGTTGCAATAAAATCTCACCTGTTTTTTTTTCTTGACTAACTTATCTCTGGTTGTAGAATCCTGTTGAGTTAGATGGATTAAAGAAGGCTCACATTCGAGATGGTGCTGCTGTTGTGCAATTTCTTGTCTGGTTGGATAAGCAGGTATACTTTGACATCCAGAATAGTTAAAAAAAGATAATGGAGCTTGCAAAGCTTTCCCTGTTCAATAATTTGTTCGACTGACAGTTTACAGATCAATCTTCTGCTTCAGGCTTGATGTGAATCTTTGTTTCTGTATGTGCAGATGCAAGACGTATATGGTGCTTCAGGTTACTTCTTGGAGGTTGAGACATCAAACAAGAAAAACAACTTGTAAATTTATCTATCTTAGACGGTGATCTTTTTTGGCCATGGTTTATACCTCTAGGTGATAATGATGAAGCTTGGAAACTGGAGGATTTACACCTGGAACTTGATTTTACATTAATGTAGCAACTTCACTGTGTAGGATCATATCTGGCATGCTATTAACTAGACTTTACAATCCCACCAGATGTCTAATTTCTAGTAGAAAATCCAAGTGGATCCTGCCCAGCTGTTGGAGATCATGATCAAAGGCCATAAGTCTCACAAATCATGCTTTTTGGAACTATCAAACTGTGTTTAATAGGGGTTTGTTTGACTGAGTCTCTTGAAAATAAGTTTGTGATATTAAGGCCTCATAGTATCAAGCATGTCAATTTTTTTTTTGAGTTGCAAGTAACTGAAATTTTGAGTTGCAAGTAGCTGAAATTTTGCTTGCAAGAAAATGTTGCTGTTATGCTGAATCTATTTTGCTTTATTTTATCATTCTTCTGTGCACCCCTATAAAGGTGACTTGGTACCCTTTTTGGTCATAATCCCTAATTGGACACAATCTTGGTGGAGATCTGCATTTGATGAGTTCATTTTTCTTTAATTCTTCCTTCTCCGTTGTTTTATTTGTGTGCATGTCTGTAGTCTTCTCTTTTATTTTGTTGATGACCTAGCTTAATGGAGAACATGTGCAAATTCATCTTTGGGCCCTGACTTTCACTCTGTTCCAGATTCATGTTACTTGCAAAACATGAAATCTAGTCCAAAACATGGGATTCAAATGTACCTTTTTTGTTTTTAATGCAACTGGAATATGTTGTGGCAGGGAAAGCAAGAAACTGACAGAGGTCAGTGTGAGTGATAAGCTAGAGAGTTTTCGAGCCTCAAAAGAGGTAATCAAAAGCTGCAGTTCTGTTGGAAATTTTTGCATTAACTAGGCCTTATAATATAATACTTCACAAGTAATTTGGCCAAGTTGATTTCATTGTATTTTCTGGAATTTTGTTTATTCCGAAATAGAAACTATCTTGATTACATGTAACTGACGTTCAGATGGTGTGCCAGATCCTTGGGTGCAACAAGACTCAATTGAACTATAAGTTCAATTGATTTACTTCTTCCGCTTTTATTTGGATTATCTGCAATATGATTGTGTTCATTGGGTGTCATTGCAGCATTTTAGAGGCTTGAGTTTTCCCACAATTTCCTCAGTTGGTCCAAATGCAGCAATCATGCATTATGCCCCACAGGTTGAAACATGTGCCGACCTTAATCCAGACAATATCTACCTGTTTGATTCAGGAGCACAGGTTTGTTACAGACTTTACTTGCACATATGGGTAAAACTGCTGTTGAACTTAATTTATTCCTACTACTTGTGGACTAATGACCTTTCTTCTGTTATTGATGACTGAATGAAGTACCTGGATGGAACAACTGATATCACTCGAACAGTCCACTTTGGACAACCTTCAGCACATGAGAAAGCATGCTATACTGCGGTAGGTGGAATCAGTTGCTTTTCACAACCCATTAGCTGCTAAATTTGAGTTTGGTATACTGTAAATGTTGGTAATAATTCATTATTTGCTATTTCTGTTATCTTTGTTTAAATAAATTGAAGCCATGAAAAGGTGGACTGGACAGGTGAGGTCTTTTCAGAAATATTGCTGATTTCTCTGTTTGTTTTGTATCTTTTTCTGGACCTATTTGAGTTAACACAAAACATGTCAAATTATCCAGGTTCTCAAAGGTCATATTGCCCTTGACAATGCAAGATTCCCTAATGGCACCAATGGTACTTTAATTTTTCAACTTTCCTTCACCTGTAAGCTATATACAGAGGAGCTTTGTTGATTACTTGCCTTTTCTTTTTGCAGGTCATGCCCTTGATATTCTTGCTCGAGTTCCTTTGTGGAAGGATGGTCTTGATTATCGGCATGGTACTGGTCATGGAATTGGGTCTTACTTGAATGTTCATGAAGGTATGGATAAAATTCAACTGCTTGTCTTTTGCTATTATAGTGATAATACGTGAGTAATTTACGTTCTTTTCTTTATGCATGTTTCTGTGCAGGGCCTCATTTGATTAGTTTTAGGCCACAGGCTCGTAATGTACCACTACAAGCTTCCATGACGGTAACAGATGGTCAGTATCAATCATTTGCCTTTTTTTTTTCTTTCCAGTTGACACTGTGAAAAATTGCACATACACCCAACAAACCAATTGCTGGATTTAAGCCTTTTTTGCATTTATAGTCATTGAGATGTACTTCCAAGTCTAAACATGCATACGCAATGAATGCTTTGGTTTCTCCAACTTGACGTCTCAATATTGTACTTATACTGGGGCATGCTTGTTTAATTTGCAACCTTTTGAGAGTTCTGCAGTGATCAGTTATCTACTTTTGTCTTAATTTTCTTTGAATTGTTACATTTCCCAGAACCTGGATACTATGAAGATGGAAGCTTTGGCATAAGATTGGAGAACGTGCTGATAGTAAAGGAGGCTGACACAAAGTTTAATTTTGGAGACAAGGGCTTCTTATCCTTCGAGCATATAACTTGGGTAAGCATGCGATTTACATGCCAAAATTCATGTGGGGAATAAGACGGCAAATGCTAGTTTTGTTACTTATTGTCATGACCTTGTGATATGTAGGCACCATATCAGAGAAAGTTGATCGACTTGAGCCTAGTGATGCCGGATGAGATAGATTGGCTAAACACTTACCATTCGAGATGTAAGGATATTCTGGCTCCATTTATGAGTGAAAGTGAGATGGCGTGGCTGACCAAAGCAACTGAATCTATTCTTGTGTGAATTATAAGGAGCTAATGCGGCCTGCTCCTTGCAACTCTTCCACTCCCTCTCTGAAGAGTGTGAATGTTTAAAGAAAACTGAACATGATTTGGATATGTGCTAAACAAGTAGATTCTTGAGACTTTGATTTCTATAGACAATTAAATCTCTATGCCTATATGGTTGTAGTTATTTTAATTTTCCCTTCTCAAGTTAGGCTTGTTCCAGTCATGACAAACAACAGCACAAAGAACCTGCAGTACCATGTTTTATAGCTCGCTTACTTTCTACTGGGACACATGAGAAAAATAGAAAACATTGAGGGAACCACCTGTACTGCTTGCAGCTTGGAAGTTGAAGGCCAATCTATGGAGGTTAGCACATGCGAAGTATTTGCAGAGTAAAATCCTGTTATGAGTTCTAGGCTTTCCCGACTACTTGATATCAGGTGGCCCAGTATAACCTTAGTCATTTGCCACTTGAATTGATAGACGAGACACCCATACTGAGTTTGTTTTTAAGAAAATGAAGAAATTTGTCCTAAAACGAAGAAATACAACAATTACAAAAGTCTCGAACCTTAGAAAGCGTGCAATAAAGCAATTTAGACAATGAAGGAAATTAAAATAAAGGATTAAGATCAAATTACATGCTAAATATGTGAGTATAAGCTACAATTCATCACTATTTTAACCATATTCAAATCTTCTTTGTAAGTAAATCTAATATTCTTAGCCCATAACAAGAATTCAGAATAAGACGAATCTGCTTAACGAGAGTAACTGAGTTCAAAAGGAACTGAAGAAATGACGGAGAAATATTAGATGGTTATTGGATTCAAGGGTAGTTTTATAAAAGACACATTGGTTACTATGGATCTCTATCCCTTTCAATCCGTGAAAAGTGTTCAGCTTGTTCTTGATGGTAAGTCACAATATGAAAGAAGCTTTAGGAAAATTCCTTTTCAATGAAACCACTTTCTACCAAGAAGTTCTCTAACTTGACCTTCTCAATATGTTTATACACGATTTATTGGTGAACTTACTCGAAATGTGTCCCAACCAGGTAACTTTATGCTATGCCTTTACATCCGGATTGTAGTTTGGTACAATTTCTATAATGTGGTCAAAACCTTTCAGTCTTCATCTCTATTGTCCATCAGTTATAATTGAGTTGACTTTTATTTTAATGGGGATTAAGAGTCTAAGGTTGATGTGTCTTTGGATTGAACACAGTGACGGAGCCAGAAATTTAATATAGGAGGGCCCGAATATTAATTTTTTTAAATTTTGAGGGGCCTAGTACATTACCGACCCTTAGATAACTCCGTTCTTATATATATATATATATATATATATATATTAAAAATAATTTTTTAGAAAAACCTTGGAGGACCCAGTGCACCATTGGGCCCCGTGTAGCTCCGTGTTGATTGATAAACTAACTTATTCTAATTGTCAAACTAGAAATGAGTATTATTCTCATTCTCTATTATATTCTTCACATAAGGGTGTAAAAGGTCTCTCAACCTCAACATCTAAATTGAATGTCCATTAGTTCCCCTTACATGGCTTGATAAACCATAAGTAATGATATTTTAGGATATAAGAGTGAACCCATTTAACCCAGAAGGATTTCTTGCCTACCATTATTTTCCATATTTTCTTCCCTATAAGCATCGTATTGGTGAGTTTAAAGGAGGAGATGCCAAATCCTCCTCCTGGACCATAGGAAGTTCTTTAAAAACCTATTTATATCCTTGATGATTTTTAAGACAGGTAGAGATGGCACATCCAATGAACATTGAGATTAATTAATATTGATTTAATACGTTGCAATATCCTTGTATAAGATGGTAAGTTTGGAATGAAATTCTTGATCTTATGCACAAGGGAGCTTTGATTATTAACAAACCCTAATAAGTTTTTGAAGTGATTGAAGCCAAAATTTTAATTTCATTTTGACTCTACACATTTTAACACTATCATTGGCACCCATAAAGGAAATGGTAATCTCTCCATTAATTAATATAGCATAAGAGGTAATTAAGAAGTATTGCTCTAATCAATTGATGAATTTTTCAGGAAAATCAAGAGCTTGAAGTGGTTATAGTAGAAAATTCAAATCAACAGCATCAAAAGCCTTTGAGAACTCAATTTTTAGGGAACAAATTACAAAAGCTTTTTTGTCGATAAGGTAATCTTTGAAACGATCTAAGCAATATGTAGATTATCACTAATACTTGTACAATAAATAAAAGTACCTTGATTTTAGTTAATCAAGCATTTTAAGACCTTCTCAAGCTTAGAAGCTAGTAGTTTAGAGATAATCTTATAGATCACATTACAATAAGAATTATGTTTAAAATCATCTAAGGAACTTGGGTTAGGCTTTTTGGGAATCAGTGTAATAAAAGTTTTATTTAGCTTTATAAGCAACCTTCCCAAATGAAAGAATTCCAAGACAATTTTTGAGATTAGCTCACTGTTAAGTATTAGGTCTCTTGCATTGAGCCCATTTGTGCTTAGAGACCTTTTAGGACTCCGATAAAAAGGACCTTCTTGATGTCCCTTAAAAGGCTTCATTAGCATATCCTTTTATTGAAAGGATAGTAAGTTTGGAATGAAACTCTCGATCTTATGCACAAGGGAGCTTTAATTATTAGCAAACCCTAATAAGTTTTTGAAATGAATGAAGCTAACATTTTAATCTCATTTTGACTCCATACAATTTCACCTTTATTATTGGCACTCGTAAAGGAATTTGAAGTCTCTCCATTAATTTAATATAGTAATAACACCAACACCACCAACAACAACTCAGTGAAAGTTCGCTGATACGTAAGGTCTGGGGAGGTCTTGTAGTTCGTAGTCTTACCCTTAACTGGTAAAGAGGTTATTTTTGATAGACCCATATGACGAAAAAAATATAAATATGTATATAAATATTAAAATAAAATAAAATAGACATAAACGATAAAAATAATAACATATAAATAAATTTGTATAAATAAAAATATAAAAATAAGTAATAAAATAAATAATTCAATAAATATAGAACAAGGTAAAGAGTCAAAATAAAAGATAAAACAAATAAATAAATACACAAATAGGAAAGAAGACAAGTTACTAAATAAATCAAACAAGCCATTACAAGAAAATATTTATGCTAAGTAAGAAAATATTTAACTAATTGCCAGAAAAATACTATATATTAAACATTTAAGCTAAATCCATGACATAAGACTCGAAAAAAGTTGTTAAAAAGACTTATGAGAACGAGAATGACCTTTTTATGTGAGATCCTTTATCTGTATCATAATACGCCAAAGTTTCTATTAAGGGTCATGTCCTTGGTAAGTTCCAGCAGAGCCATATCACTTTTGATCAACTCCCTCAAGTTCTTCTTAGGCCTTTCTTTTTTTTTCTCTTATAGTCTCTAAGTAACCATTAATCAACATAGCATATGAGGTAATTAATAAGTCTTGTTTTAATCAATTAATGAATTTGCCAGGAAAACTAAGAGCTTAAAGTACTTATAGTAGAAAATTCCAATCAACAAAATCAAAAGACTTTGAGAATGCTATTTTAAGGGTGCAAATTTCAAAGAATTTTTTTTTTGCTAAAGTAATCTTTGAAAATATCCTAAGTAATAAGTAGATTATCACTAATACTTCTGCAATGAATAAAAACGCCTTGATTTTGGTTGATCAAGCATTTCAAGACCTTTTCAAGCCTAGAAGCTAGTAGTTTAGAGATAATATTATAGATCACATTGCAATAAGAATTATGTCTAAAATCATCTAAGGAATTTGGGTTAGGCTTTTTAGGAATCAGTGTAATAAAATTTTTATTTAACTCTTTAAGCGCAATCCCCATATGAAAGATTTTCAGGACAATGTTTGAGATTAACTCACCTATTAAGTATTTCTTTTGGAAGAAACATTCATTGATCCCATTTGGGTGTGGAGACTTATTAAGACTCTGATAAAAAAAGGGCTTTCTTGATATCCTTGACCTCAAAAGGCTTCACCAACATTTCTCTTATTAAAAGATAGTAGTTTGGAATAAAATTCTTAATTTTATGAATAAGGGAGTTTTGATTATTAACGAATCCCAATAAGTTTTTGAAGTGAATGAAGCCAATGTTTTAATCTTATTTTGACTCTACAAAATTTCACCCTTATCATTCAATAAGGAGCATATCCTATTAACGTTTCTCTTATGGAGAATATCATTACGAACTAACTATGAGTTTCTATCCCCTCCTCTAAAACAAATGACCTTAGCTCTTTGCTTCGTTAAGGAGTAATGGTTATATAAACAATAAACATAGTAATTCAAAGCCCCTTTTTTTAGTGGTGTGTCCCTAGGAACATCATTAAAATCCATCTAAGCTTTTTAAAGCACCTCTCTTGAATCAATTAGGTCCCTATCATTATTTTCCTCTCTTGTTTAAAATAGCTTCTTTAATTCCCTTTTGAATGCCTATAACCGTCTTATACATTTGAAGCATTGAAAGCCCCCAACCTCTACTTTCAAACCATTAACCACAAGCTCCTCAAAACCTTCTACCCTAGTCAGGAAATTGATGAATATGAAAGGGTAGATAAGCTTTAGAGGTTTGAGATCAATTACTACTTTAGCTAGATAATATTCAGAACACAGTGTGTATTTAAATGAGTCTTTTTATTAGAGAAAAAGGAAAGCCAATTTGGATTGACTAACGCTTGATCTAATTTGTCCCTATTAGCTAAGAGCCTTCTTGTTTATTACTCTTAAGTGTAGAAAAAATCATCATACCTTAGGTCAGATAATGTATGCGCATTAATACATTTCCAAAAGTCCTCTTTTTATAGTTTACAATTGAGTCTTCCACCTTTAGTTTCTTGCAAGAGGAGGATAAAATTGAAACCATTTGTTACTAGCCAAGGAGATTGAATTAAGGAGCTTTTGTTCTCTAAATTCCTTCTATATTTGAACACTCTGAAACTCATAATTGGATGCAAATATAAAAGTGATCTCTAAAGGACAAGGTAAATGATCCATTTTGACATTTAAATAGATAAACTAATCAGACATAAAGTAATTGAGCACCATAAATTTATTAGAGATGATCCCTATTACTATTCTCCCATTGTAATGGTGATTATGGTTTGAAACATAGGTCCAATTTTTGCCAAAGATCCATCTGTAAGATTTATAGTTATTACTTTTGACTTTAGTCTCTAAGAGTCCAACAATATAAAGTTTCATTAAGGATAAGTAAAAAAGCATTACCTGTCTCATTTTAGGGCTTTTTATACCCTTAAGGTTCTAAAAGATAATAGTTAATAAGAATTTAAAGGCAAAGTCTCCTTCTTTTTTTTTCCTGCCTGACTTTCTTTTAGTACTAATACCTAATTTGTCTTCAAGAGGGCTCATGGCACGTCTTATAGAATCATTTTTTGATAGCTTAATGACAATTTATTTGGCTAGAAAATCATTAGGTGATCATATTTTCTTAGAGCTTGAAGCTTCCATACTAGGTTTAGAGACAATATAAGACTTATTAGGGTAAGTTTCCTTAAGAAATTCTTCTAGAGTGAGAGTTTCTACTTGAATTTGAGGTGCGATTGCAATAATGGCATCATCATTCTTTGAGGGTTCATATATAATTTAACAATTCTCCTGATGGATAAGATCATTTAAAGGACCCTATGTCCATTCTCTTTGAGTAGGAATTTTTCTTTTTTTGATAGTATTTAGTCATTAGACATTAGCTTATAACTTCTCCTGAAAGGAACCTTTTACCAGTGGGTGTCCATATCTTTTTCATACGCCTAGTTGGCTTCCTTTGGCAAAATAGATTGATCTCTGCCTTTGTAAAGACTTTAACTTCATTTAGTCTTATAATCTTGATAGTATCAAGAAATTTCTTTAAGGGATCTATTTCCAAACAAATCTTAGTATTCCCAATCATCTTAAGACCAATTGTATTTTCATCCAAACATAGGGGTCTCCTAATGAAACTTCTGAGATAGCTTAATCTTATAGTAGTCCAGTACTTAAGTGGGATATTATGAAAATTTACCCATAAAGGAATGAGCTTCATGTTGGATTTATCAGGGATAAGGCATAACCTCCATCTTTAAATCATTAAAGGCTTCCTCATAATGTTTTAAGGTCCTAATTCCATTACTTTCTAAATGTTACCTTTACTTGAAAACTTGAATTTAAAGAAGACATCCTCATTTATTAAAGTATTCTCCTAATACAAATTCCCCTAGTAAGAAGAAGCCCAAGGTTGTACTAGAGGAAAAGCTAGCCTCTTGTTAATAAAATACCATATCAAGGAAGTAATCCATCTCTTGGATCCAACTTGAAGAATTTTTAAGGGTGAGAAATTATTGAATCTTCACTATAAATATTTGAGTGCACTAGGGGCAGATTCATCACTTACTACCTGCCTCCATGATGTTCTAGGATGGGAGCTTGCAATAGAGGATGTTAATGTAGGTTGAGAAAAAGGGAAAGCAAGGATAGGAGTTGAGAAAGGAAGAGGGAGAATATGAGTTGAGGGGAAGAAGGAGAGGAAGAAACCATTATGTTAAAGGTTGAAAGGGAATTATTTAAATAGATAAGAGGGTTGTTCAAGGAAGTAGAAGTAGGAGAAGAAGAGGCAGATGGCCTAGAGAGAGGAATGAAAGGAGCATGGTAAGGAGTAGAAGCTAAAATGATGGGAGGAGAGGGGAGCTATAGTTCATAACTAGAGGGAGAATAAAGACTAAGGAGAGAAGGATGGAGGGATAAGAACTGAAGGAAGGAAAACAACAAAAAAGAGAATTCTCATATTAAGCTTTTTGAGCAATTGATTATGGTGTGTTCATTCTAGTTCTTACATCTCCTTTATCCAAAGTTGCGAATATCGTATCGGCTCTAACACCGAATTGGGTTCTGGTATGGTATTGTATTGGTATCGGTTAATACCGGATACCATTTCAGGCAAATTTTTAAATTTATGAAATAGTCCTTGAATTTTTTAAAAATTTCAAAATAGTCTACTATCATATTGTACAGTTGTATTGTATACTTTATAAGTTTACATCAACCTTGTCTCCAAAAATCATAATAATAAATGATAACCATAATTAAGATGAAACATCAATAATTTTTAGATATTTAACATATAAATAATAACCACAATTAATATGAAAAAAACAATCATCATCATACGAATATAAAATTATGAACAATACAAAGTATTAAAAATATTACAATTTTATCATATAATAAATAATAATTACATCAAAACATCCAATAAAAGGATAATAAATATCCTTAACTCTTAAACTGTTTTTTTGAAAGATAAAAAAGAAATATATTAATTTAGCAAAAGCTATATACAAGCATTACAATGAATTATATATCAAATACAAACTTAAATTCACTAACCAAAATACAGAGTATTGTCAACATATAACATTATAATGACCAATTCTACTTCAGATCATGACTAACAAAGCGTTGCTGATCATTGGTACTGATGGCATCTCTAATCCAATTGATTACATGTTCTGCAAGCTATTTTTGGCTCTCTTCAACACCCTTGTATATCCTCTGATTCCTTTCCCTCCTATCCTAATTAAATAGATAATTGTAAGAAAAGCAGTCATGATAATCATGTCGTTTGCTCTACCGTGAGTGATATAATGTATAAGAAAATTCAAGGTTTCTATCTACTCGAAGGTATATCTAGGTAATTGTAACATGACCCTAATTCTGCTGCAAATTGCTGTGGTATAATCATATTCAAAAAAAAAAAAGAATTCTACTCTCATTCAACAACTTACAAAGTGTGCATATGGTGTCAAAGGCACCAAACCATCTGTCCTTGGTCCGAAGCCTATTTTTGATCACTAGCTAAGTGAACACAACAGCTTTGCAGTTTAAATTTTGCTTTCAGATAACCTCAAACTAGGGAACCACATCAAGATGATTAACCAATACCTAGTGACAAGATCTATTGTTGAAAGTACCATTGGAGTGAGGATGCCAGGCTATGCTATCCTTCTTCTGTCCTATAGGAATATTAGGGAAATAGTTTGACAATAAGTGAAAGCCTCTAAAATTGCTAACCCAACCTCCATTTAAGATGAGCATAGATACTCCAGCATTGAGAAGGATTATAGGTTTATAATTCCAGTTATACCTAGATTGATTTTCTTTCTTTTTTCTCCACCTAGACTTGTTTTAGGTTGTTCCACTAATTTTGGTTGTTCCATATATACTTCTTGATCAGATTCATAACCATAAATTACTTCATCTTGATCACTAGTAGGTTTTATAAGTTCATATTTTAAAGAATTGTTTTCTTTATCCAATGTTAGTTTATTTACTAACTGAGTAATTTCTTCCAATTGATTTTTATATCATGTTGTATATTTTCCATGGTTTTTACCAAAGTTATGTTGATGAGCTAGACGGCTCTGATACCAATTTTGATTCCAATATTTTTTTATTAACTTTTCTATTTTTCGAAATTTTCGTATATTGGATATAATATTTTAAATAATTTTAGCATTTAATTAAAGATTATAATATTTTATGAATTTCATTAATTTCATAAAACTTTTTTGATTGAGAATTTTGGCCTTTATCTATTAATGGTTGTGTTATAGTAATTAATTCTTTTAATTGAATTTCAATATTGGTTTGTTTATCTAATAATTCAGATAATTGTTTAGTAATACTCATAATGTATTTTTAAGATGGTTTGATAGTTCTTGAAGTTGGTTTTTAATGTCAGCTATTTCATTTCCTAATTGTTTTTTATTTGTTTCTTCTCTTTCATTTAATTATTCCTTTTCATTTGATAGACCAGGTTTAGTAAATCTAATATGTTTTTCTAATATAATAGATTGTGATCTTATGGGAATTTTTGTCTAATAGTTTTATTTTCAGATAAAGATAGAAGTGGAAAGGTTTGTTCTAAAATTTTCATTTTAATAGGATAATTAAAATATGGTAATTCTTTTAAACTAGTTCTTAGATTGTTTCCGACTTTTGTTACTTCATTAAATAATTGGTTAATATAAATTTTATCTGTATTTTTAAATTCAATGGTATGATGAGAATTAGTAAGAGCATAACTAATTTGAAAGGTAATTGAAAAAGGATATTGTCCAAGTATCATTAAATTTTCTCTGTAAAATTTATAAGCTATAGTAATTGTTTCATCTAGGTTGTGTGATTGTAAAGAAATTCCTAATTTTAAACTAGTATTAACTTTCATTTTTCCATAGGCTAAATTTTCATTCATTATTCAATTACTTGATCTTTTAAATCAGTCATTCGTTCGTCAATTATAGCCATTCTTATAGGAGAGTCTATTCCTTCTTGAAAAGTAGACTTTAAAAAAATTTGAATTGTTGAAAGATGTATGTATCCAATTTTATGTCTTTTTTCGTCATGAATTTTTTATAATAGCTTATAAATTTGTTCTTTATCTATTAAGCTTATTTGGATATGGCCATTACATTGATCTATTCTAATAGGTGTTTCATGTATGATTTTTCCATAATAAATAATATTTTTGTGATTAATTAAAATTTTAATTGTATGATATGTAATATCTTCACAAACTTTAAGATTTAATTGTGTTTTTTCTATTTTTTGTTTTTTTGATAATAAAGTATTAATATGGAAAATTCTAGTAGATTTGATTAATTATAAGGTATCTATGTCTAAAATATTATTAGTATGCAGATCTGTAGTTATTTCAATCATATTAATGGAAAAGTCTTTGATGTTTTGTTATTTCGTTGCGTTTATATATTAAATCTTGATTATATAAGTTATAAAGAGTAGGGGCAATATCTAATCTTTGTTTAATAGGTATTAACCCATTATTATCTTCTTTCATAATAACTTTTTCTATTCTGTATTTAGAGACCAAATTTTCCAAATGCATAAATTCGTTACATATTTGATTACAAATAATACAACAATTATTCATAGATTGGTTTTATAATGTTCTTGAAATCGTTGATAAAGTTGTTTTATTTCTTCTTTTTCTTGATTATGTTCTTTTGTATGTTTATTAAGAAATGTTTGGAATTTGTTAATTGTGGACAGGCATTAATTGATTCTAGAAATTTATGAGTATTAGTAAAAATTCTAATACATTTCTGACTAATTTTAAGTTTTCGTTCTGTATGTATTATTAATAGATGAAAATGTCTACAAGTATCACAAACATGCATTCAAAAATATGATACTAGAAAATGTATTGGATAGAATTAACTAAATGATAAATTGAATTGAATATTCAATGATTATGACGAAAAGATAAAAACACAATTAAACATACCTGTTTTGCTCATGTTCTCTTGAACGCCAATCCTTAGGCTAAAGTGAGATTGTAAGAGTTTGTACAGGGATATTATAACGAGTGTTTATTTTTTTCATATCGAGCTATGCTTGGAGTTTACATTATATAGAAAAGGGTGTTGGGTAGCATCCAAAACTTAGATAGCAAAAGTAAAAACTACAGGAAAAGTAGATTATGGAGAATCTACTTTAGGTGGCCGATAGATGGCCTACATATTTTTACAAAATTGAAGATAATGGCCGATAAGTGGCCTACATTATTGAAAACTTTTGAAGATCTTATTCCTCGATGATGATAGCTCATCATTATGAGTATTACTAAATAATTATCTAAATTACTAGATAAATAAACTGTTGGACACCCTGCCCTCGTGAGTAACGGGCTCGACGTCTTAAGTGACATCTGAACGCGTATCCCGCAAAGATGACGTGCCCCCACTAAGACAAACATTAAAACTATACATTGCTCCTATTTCTGGACAGAATTTGGGAAAAGCCCAAACTTGAATTTCAATTCTACTTGTTCAGAACGTATGAGGCTCTATGTCTATAGTTTATTTAGAGACAAGAATTATCGCATTTGAAGATCTCATAATAAAGTTATGGCTACTACCTTGTAGGGTTATTTCAACGAACCCTTATTAGTCAAAAATTTATTATAAAGGGATAGAAAAAGGCGTTAGGAATCTATCGCTCCAAGAATCACTTCATTTTGAGGTCGGATGATGAAGTTATGGCGAAAAGAATCAAGTATGTCAAAATCGTTAATCATATTGCCCCTGTCTTGGGGCAATTAGAATAATTGTCCTTAGAGATAGCATATTAGGATAATCTTAGGACGCCTTGATAGAAGACTTCGAGATCTACAACTTTCATGCAGATATTGAAGACAGATTCTATCGTCTGAAGGGTCAAATATGGAGCAAATGATAGTAAGAAGGCAGACGAAGCAAAAGCAGACGAATAAAAAAGACAGACAAAACAAGGAGCAGACGAATGCGAAAAGCAGACGAAGCGGAAGGCAGACGAAGCGGAAGGCAGACGAATGCAGACGCAGACGAATGTAAGAGGCAGACGAATGTGAGAAGCAGATGAATGCGGATGCAGACGATAGCATGGTCAACTTAAGACAAAGCAAAATCAACTTAAGACGATGCAACGCTTAAGACGAATACGGTCAAATTAAGACGATGCAACGCTTAAGATGAATACGGTTAACTAAAGACGAAGCAAAGTCAACTTAAGACGATGCAACGCTTAAGACGAATACGATCAACTTAAAATGAAGCAATGTCAACTTAAGACGATGCAATGCTTAAGATAAATATGATAAACTTAAGACGAAGCAAAGTTAACTTAAGACGATGCAATGCTTAAAACGAATACGGTCCACTTAAGACGAAACAAAGTCAACTTAAGACGATGCAATGCTTAAGATGAAGCGTCCTTACAGGCGATACAACTTTATAAACGATGCATCCCCACAGACGATGCATCCTAACAGACGATATGACGTCATCACAGACGATGTAACATCATCACAGACGAATTGTCTTTACAGACGATATCACTTGATACTCCTAAGCAATTCCCCTTCTAAGGACCCTAACTTTTGAATATCTAGGTCAAAAGTTTCCTACTATATACCATTGGAAAGCTAAGAGAAAGACCTATAACTTTCCAAAAGGCACATTTGCCTATTTCTACCTAGATTAATCCAAATCTTTCCCTGGAGTCCGAACACTAACTTTTGCCTTATGCAAACTAAACGATGAAATGTATTTAACTTGAAAGAAAATCATGAGCCAAATGCAAATCTTATTCCATTGACATAAAAAGGTAAGAGTTTTTACAAAGCTTTAGAGGGCATTTCAAGCTGCAATTACATTAAGGTCTCAAAATCTCCAAAATACAAAAATTACATAAATCATGAGTTGCTCAAAATGCAACTAAAGCCTTGCTTTACAGAATTTATTTCAAATAGAAAATATTTCAAAAGTGGAATGATTCCTTTGCTATTGACTACTCGATCTCTTGCTCATCACTTTCTTATGGGGAGGAAAATAGGGGTGAGCTTAAAGCCTGTGGGTAACAATTTTATAACTAGTAACAAGCAAAACCATTTAGAAAGTCATTTTCATACAGAAATTCATGTTTATGCAAAATGAGTATGCATCATTTATATTAGCTTATTTTGAACATATAGCATATCAAAACGCCATGAGCACATAAGCATAACAAAATGGTCTGGGTAAGTCCATAAACATGATGCACTTCACATTTCCACATAATTGCCTTATGTAGCCATAAATTTAAGGGAGTCCATGAAGGAGCTCCGTGCTACTAGCAGGCAGGTGGGAGAAGCCTATAACTTAGCCAACGTGCACGTGACGATTCTTGAGGGACTACCACAAACCCACATAACACACATTTCATGAACTTGTAAGCTTGTTGCCCAAAATGTTACTTCTTCGAAAACTTGCTTTTCATGTACTTGCTATATCTTGAAAACCCTTTCAGAAAATATGATTTCATGAACATGTATCTTTTCAAAGAATCATTTTCAAAAGCTTTTCATCAATCATGAACATAATTTATGCAGCAATCACATAGCACCATCTTATAACATTTAAAAGGCAATAAATGCATATGAATAAGGTAGTTGAAAAAAAAAATCATTTCTTGAAAGAATCTTTAATGGCTTAATACTTAATTATAAAAGTGAAACCCACCTTGAATGTTTCCTTGCTTATAACTTGGCTTAAGGATGACTCTTTTCTTGCTCCTCTTGTCTTTCTTGAATTTCTTAAACATGGATAAAATTCCCAAATCAATAGGAATTCCAAATGAGGACTCAAAGAAACACATGCTTAAAAATTGATCATAGAATTCTTAAACCCATGCATTTCCTAAGCCTCATAAACCAAAGCCCTTCCACAATCTAAAGCATTAAAAATGCTCTTACCTTAAATCTCCGCCACTTGAAGAGTTTCTTGGATCAAAAGAAAACTCTTGTTTTCCTCTACCTTTTTCTCTTCTTGCACAACCTCAAAATCACTCTTTAAGACTAAGAAAAATCAAAACCTAGCATTAGTCTCTTCTTTCTCTTCTTTTTCTCTCAACCACCGAAACCTCTCCTCTCTTTCTGATTTGTTATTTCACTTCCTTCCTTTCCATTTTCTTTTTCCCCCTCATTAGGAAGAAAACAACACTTCTTTCTTCCCATTTTATCCTTAATGATTGATAAAAGTCCACCTTGCCCTTCCTTTAATGCCTTATGGTTTTTAAACTAAGTAGGCTACCCAAAACACCCTTTTTTTATGCATTCTTACTACTTCTAATTTAACTAACCCATGAAATAAATTCTACCAACATAGACATAAAAAAAATAACTCCAAAAAAATTTACCTATTCAAACCTCATAATTATTTAAAACATGCTCAGCTAAAGAAGAAAAATTTGGGGGCCAACACAAACCAATATTGAAATTCAATTGAAAGAATTAATTACCATAACACAACCATTAATAGATAAAGGCCAAAATTCTCATTCACAAAAATTTAATGAAATTAATGAAATTCATAAAATATTAGAATCTTTAATTAAATGCTATGAAAAATTATTTAAAATAGTATATCCAATAGACGAAAAACTCGAAAAAATAGAAAAGTTAATATAAAAAATATTGAACCCAAAAAATACAACTTTTTGGGCATTTGTTTGCATAATGACCATTTTCTTTACATAACCAACATTTAGATGTTTTCTTATTTTGACGACAATATTTTTTTCTTTGGTTTGTATTGTCTGTAAGCCTTTCTTCTAAAAAAATGTTTTATAAGGTTTAAATGGGAATTTCTTATACTTGTTTGTGGGATATTTTCGTCATTTACATTTGTTATATTTATGTTTTCGTTGTTTTTGATAGGTAAAAGTGTCACATATATGTTTTTGAGGCACTTCTAAATATTTAGAGCAACATAGTTAAATATCTTTATATTTTAGTGTTTTATGCAATTTTGCTTCTAAGCATTTTTGTGATAATATTTTCTTTACTATTGAAATAGTGCCACTTAGATTATAAGCTACTAGATTATCATATTGTTTAATTAAGAATAGTTCTTTTACTATTTTGTTTATCAAATAAGGTAATTTTTGGATAAATATTTGTATATACATTTTTTTGTTATGTACGAGTTAATTTATAATATTATTTTTTAAATTCATAAATGTCTTCTTCCAAATAACACATGTCACATATTTTTATATTATTTAGATGCCATAGGGCATTTTTTCTTTCTTCATTTTCAATTTCCTGTTTATATGAGGTTATATGTTTTCTAATAAATTTTTTATGAATTTCGTTAGTAACTACATGAAAAGCCTTTATTGGTTTAATAACATTAAGAAACTCTATGGTATTTTTTATTCGTATTTCATTATCTAATAAAAAGCTTAATACTATACCAGTATTTTTATAGGTAATAAAATTCCATAAAGTACTTATATTTGTTAATCCTTTAAAAGGTTTTTCTAATTGAATGACTAATGCTAGTTTATTGGACCATTCAAGTAATAACTTTTCTGGAGATAAGACACAGTCTAAATTGAGGATTTCATCTGGTCTTAATGTTATATGTTTTGGTATATATTCTGCAGGAAATTTTCGTATCTTATTATCTCTTTTGTAATATCCAAAACATATTATATTTATGAGTTTAGAAAGATCAGGTCTGAGAATAAGAGGACAATGATTGGTCCAGTTATAAACCAAAACCATAAATCCTTTCCATCGCCCAACCTATATTTGATGTGCGGGTAGAATAAACTTCTCAACATGAGTAAATGATTGAAAAGTCATGATAATTTTTTAGAAATGTCCAACTGCCATAGATTCTGGTTTCAGAGATAATACAAATTAATCCATTTAATCCACATAGCTTTTTTATCAGTGCAAAGCCTCAATATCCATTTACCAAATGTTACTTTCTACATTTGCACAATTGGGATGATCCTAAGCCCTCCTAGGCTCTTGGGTATAGTGATTTCACCCCATTTCACCTTGGTTTGCTTCCCATTCTCAACTTTTCTAGACCACAGGAAATATTTTAGTATTCTATCTATGTAATATCTCGTCTCTTAAATTGTTGAAGGATTTAAAGTGTTAGAATATTGAGTCACATGAGCGGCATCATATAAAATGAATTCAGTACACTTAGGACATGATTTTATGATTTCAGTCATATACATAATAATAACATACACACATGATTTATGATTTCGAAAAACATTGCAGAGATTGTATACGCACTCAATTGACATATTCCGAGGTATGAGAGTTTCAAAATGAATGTGATATGAATGTGTATTTCCAATGTCTTGTACTTTGGTTTACCAATAACAAGAATTGATGGATTACAAATTGTAATTTGGAAGTAATTGGTACAGTTGGAAAATTGATGAATTAATATTTACACCTAGTTTAGGAAAAATATCAAGTGGCAAAACAAGTTGACATGTAGGAAATTAGGATGACTAAACCTATAAATTGAGTGACAAATGACATTAAATATAAGTGAAAAATAGCAACCTTATAGAAGGACTAGTATGCTAGCTAGGGAGAGGGCGTGTAGCTTGCTTTTTAATGTGACATGTCCTTTATGTAAGAACACTCATCTTACACATGGCAATGGCATAGTCATCTTCAGTTGTTGTTTTTTTACTAAAGATGCTCCTTCTTCTCCCTCTTACTGCCGTAACATACACATCTCACTCACACATTGAAGTTGTTGAGCATTTCCACCCAAAATCCATACAAGACCCTTCACAAAGATAGCTATAATCTGCCATCATCTCTTTGCCTTTGTTGAAATCTATCCTACTTTTATGTTGTTCTTGAAATGATCTTGCATGCAAGTAAGGTTAAGAAAGCTGATCTTGAGGTGGCGTTAGAGTTAATTAAGGAAGTGAAATACTAATCTGCTATGGTATGTTTTAACATAACCTTTATTATGAATGATTAGGGATGGATTGAATGTAGTATTGATATTGAAGTAGTGCTAGAAATGATCCATTAATGATAGTTTCTATTTTGTTTTTGCAAGCATGAAAGACAATGGTTTATGAGCTATTAAATGAATGATTTTGAGCTAGAATTTAAGATGAAATTGATGAGGAATTGAGGTATAATTAATATACTGTCATGAAGGTGTTTTGAATATGGAAAATTGGGGATGGTAGTGTATATGTAAGAATGATTGTCAGTGACAAAAATGAATAAAATTTAAAGAGCTTTAATGTAACTACAATGGAAGGTATATTAACATGAATTGAAGTAGCTTTTGAGAGTATGAATTTTGAAAAATTTGAAGTGTTAATGATGATCCTAAGTAAATGAAATTCGTGGAAAATTGACTAGAGCACTTTCGGGTCACTCTCCCACGATCGTGGGAAGGTCCACCACTATCATGGGCAATGCTTTGTAATGATAATTTCTGTTTTGTGTAATTTTTGAACCACATAAGGATAAGTCACTTTGCATTGGTGTATTTGGACTTTACTGAGGCTTGAAATGAACCTAAATTGTTGCTTGATTCATTGGTTAAGGGTTTGACAAGTTTAGGTTGTTAATTGATGTCATAACTTAAGGAATGTATTGTCTTGATATCAATGTATTGAAATATGAAAATTATGAATTGTTAAAAGAATTAAGATGTTCTTATGAATGCAAATATGATTCAAAGGATGTAAGGAATGTGTATTAGATATGAATGGATGAACATTGGAGAACATGAAGTAATTGTGAGTAAGAATTGGATAATTATTTGAACGTATATGATTGATGAATAAATCAAGCTTACTTAAGGTATAAACCTATA
>JAOTAX010000196.1:25048127-25060169 GCA_025629825.1 Erythroxylum guanchezii
TTAGAGGTATTGAAGTGTTAAAACAGGAACTACTTCAAATTTGTTGTTAATAACCAATTGAAATAATTTTCTCCAACTATGTATTTATTTGGTTTCTATTGCATAAATTTTAGCGAAAAATTTGAATTATTTTTGCAATCAATTTTGGAAATTATTTGTGCGACCAAGTTTTGGTGACAACAATTAATTTCTTGTTGCTGAATTATAGTAAATATAATACAATTTGTGACGATATTAAAACTGTAGCAACAAATTATTTGGTTGCTAAAAGTAAATTTTTAGCAACAACATCATGTCGTCACAACATGATTACTAAAAGAAATTTGATACACCATTTGTTGCAATCAGATAAAAATAACTGCAACTAATGACTTGGTTGTTATAAGATTATTTTTTACTAACAAAAATAATTTGGTCGCAGTATGAATAGCTATAGTAACCATAGTAACCATTGACTTGGTTACTATAAGATTATTTTTTACCAACAAAAATAATTTGGTCGCAGTATGAATAGTTATAGTAACCATTGACTTAGTTGCTATAAGATTATTTTTTAGCAACAAAAATAATTTGGTCACAGTATGCATAACTATAATAACCATTCTAATATTACAACGACCATGAAATTTTACATTAGCAAGTATAAATTTAGTCGCTAATAATTCTACCTTTAGTGACCAATTTTAAATGGTTATTAATAATGCATTTTTAACGACCAATGAAATAATTCGTCACTGAGCACTTTTAGTAACAACCCTATAGTAACTACCTGTGACCAACCCGATTTTAGTCGCTATAACTTTTAGCAACCATTTTCTTACTTTTAGCAACCATTAATAATGGTTGCTGAAACTAATTTTTCTTGTAGTGTGATAAAATTCAAGAACCAGTTTGATTTTTTTTTAAAAATAATAAAATGTAAAAAAATTAATATAAACATATTAAAGATCTGAAACAAAAAATTATTTTATCGTAAACAGTTTCATAATATATTTATAATCATTAAATATGATATTAATAAATTACAACAAAAATGTATTAATTAGAAAAGAGAACCAAAGAAGTAAATTAGAATTATTAAAACAGATCAAATCTAAATAAAATTTTATTAAAATACAAAAAAAATGTTTTCGAGAAGAGACATGGTTTTCGAGAATACATCATAAAATGATAAAGAAAAGCATTTGATAACCATCACTTGCATATACATTCTTTTTGGTTTCGTTAATACTGTTGTGTTGTTCCTTTGAGCACCAATGGGACATCATTCTTTAAGACAATGGTTAGACTTCGCTACATCAATATAAAACGAAGGACACACAAGTCGAAGGCATTGCATGCTGTAAAACATGTTCGCTTATAAAAGACGAGCAAGTGTTGTTCTGTAACTGTGAGATTCCTTTGGCAGGTAGTTCAGGTTTTAAATCAGGAAAGTTTAATGACTCTTTATTAATCAATATGGTTACATCGTTTCTAATACTACATCTCATGTGATGTACGATGTCTATGGTTTGCCTGACACCTACAGTGGCCTAGGCACCTTGACCCTTGGCTCTTACTGATTGCAGACTAGTTTCACAATCTCTTGCGACCTTAGACAGTGACTCATAAGACGAGCCACCTTTTTTTATGGCCTTCTCCGAGCTATCCCTGAGATCTTTTACTCTCTTCCTTAGTGCATGCCCTTCTTTGTCCACCATTATCATTCTCACCATCTTCTCTATCTCCTTCCTTCCCACCACCCGATCCGTCAGAGACGTCTCTGGACCAACGGCCATACCTAGCTCTTCCGTCAACAATGTAGCATTCATTTTCTGCTCCGCGTACAGTGGCCAAGCAATCATAGGCACCCCATTGACAATGCTCTCTAGGGTTGAGTTCCATCCACAATGTGATAGGAATCCACCAACACATGGATGTGCTAAGATCTCTGCCTGTGGTGCCCAAGTTGGCACTATGACGCCTGTATCACGAGTTCTGTTGAGAAATCCATCTGGGAAATAGCTAAAACTTTGATGTGATTCGCTTTCCAGCAAGAAAAATGACCCTGATGCATCATTCTCTGATGGTGGTCGGACCACCCATACAAATCTCTGCTGACTCATCTCCAAGCCCAATGCTAGCTCTACCATTTGCTCTGTGGAGAGAGTCCCTCCACTACCAAATGAGACATATATTACAGACTCTTCTGGTTGCTTGTTCAGCCATTCCATCACTGCTTTGTCTCTCGGGGCCAAAGATTGATCAACTGGCCTCGTTAGCGGACCAATTGGATAGACCTCTGTGCGTTTGGCGTTGTCAAGCATTTTCATGTTTCTGAGGGCTTCAAATGTTTTGAGCTCTAAATCCTCCCATGTGTTCACCAGAATGCCATCAGCCATTGCTATCTCTGTCCCAATACGCTTGAACTCAACGAATTCCTGGTCATCTCGGCCCAGAAATGCCTCAACTGGAGTTTCAAGGGGAACTGATCTGCACCCAGGAATTCTAAACTCCTTTGCTCGTTTGACGCGTTCATTTTCGGCCTCCATCTTTGCATGGGCAATTGGAATGTAAACATTAAACGCAAGAAGCCATGCATTGGTGGTTACGAACAGGTATTTTAACATGCCGAGCTCGTCGGCAACTGCCATTGCTTCAGTTCCAAACAAGTCGACGATCAGAGCCGTTGGTCGAAACTTCATTTCAGAGATTGTTGAACGCAAAATTGGTAAGGACTGGCGCATCGTTACGGCCAGTTTTGTTACAACAGAGGAAGATGGATCAACGAGGCCAGAAACATCTACCAATGGAAGTGTGATGATATTGAGGTTGTGCTCCATCGATTTCAGAAACGATTGTGAAGTGGCGACATCGGTGGCCACGACAATAACAGTTACTTGGAAGCCATTCAAAGAAACAAAGCTTTTGGCAAGCTCGAGGACGGGAATCAGATGTCCCATGCCCGGGCTGGCAACTAGAACAATATGGGTTTTTGAGTTTTCCATGGCTTTGTTAGTCGGCCACTGACTTTGAACTTGGTAGAGGATATATGACTGGTTGGGGCCTTAACTTTTAACCAGTACTTAGGTATTTATAATCAATTCTAAGCAGTCATCAAGGACATAGATTATACTGTCAATCAATAGAGTATATTTTTTAAGTTAGATGTAATTTTATTATTTGTCACTAAGCTAATCACCGGTCACATTAAAATTTGTTTCTCCTTTAAAATACAAATGGACGATCGTTGATCTGGGACCCTATGAGATAATCCATTTACTAATATACCCCAAATTGTTACTTCTCAAACTCCATCAATTTCATAATTTTCATATTGAATTATGATAAAAAGTTTTTTTAGAAAATAAAATATGTATTAAAAAAATTAAGAGTTCAGTAAAAAAAAAGCAACAGCCAAAGCTGTTGAGAAAAAACACCAACACTAGCAACATTAGTGAATCAGTAAATGCCTGAACTTTTATGAACCATCTAAACATGTTATCTCTAGAGTTAGCAAACTTCTAAAGGATAGATTCCAATTTGTTACTTGTGCCTGACTACAAACCAAATGCAATTGATGAACCATTATTTGTTCTCTAATATATTAAAAGATTGAATTGAGGAAGTTTTGTTCATTTGAATTTTTTTTTGAAAGATTCTTTTATTCAAATAATATTGTAGCTAAGAGTAAGTGTACAGATTAGCTAGTCCCCCTCTTTCCTCCAATGATTTTGACAATATCATTTAATGAAGGCCTACTAGATGATTATGGAAGTAATTCTATTACATAATCGCATGATTTTACCCCTAATGTTTGAAGAGAAAATACATTTAAAAAAGAGATGTTCAGAGGTTTCTAGTTCTAGGTTACAAAGCACACAAGTGTTAGCTAAGTTCATAAATATCTTCTTATATTTGGTTGCCAGCCATAATATGCAGGAATCTTCAGGGCATACCAGATGGAACCAAAACAATTTGTACTATGCAACTTTAGGTGTATGAATTCTCAACTAATTCCTATAAGATTCATTACTAAAAGTCCATAAATGATTACTTTTCCATTTAATATCATTTAGTAAAGGCCTATTAGATGATAATGGAAGTAATTCTGTTACATAATCACATGATTGTACCCCAAATGTTTGAAGAGAAAATACATTTAAAGAAGAGAAGTTCCGAGGTTTCTAGTTCTAGGTTACAAAGCACACAAGTGTTAGCTAAGTTTATAAATATCTTCTCATAATTGGTTGCTAGCCATAATATGAAGGAAGCTTCGGGGCATACCAGATGGAACCAAACCAATTTGTGCTATGCAACTTTAGGTGTATGAATTCTCAACTAATTCCTATAAGATTCACTATGGAAAGTCTATAAATGATTACTTTTTCATTTGATAATGATCTCCTAACCTAAAATTAGTTGTTACTTAATGCCTAGGTTTACAAGGAGCAAGGAGTTAAAGATCAATGATATATTTATCGATAAAGCCTTTTTTACTGTGGCATTATCAACCATCATATTTCAAAGAGAAGAAAGCTCCTTAATTGCAATTAGAGGGCCTATCATTTACCAGTTCTCATGCCAAGAAGATGTAGAAGTTCCATCACCTAGCTATTAGAGATCTCCAACATGATTTTCTCTTTAATTTTGAGCATGTGGATTATTATGCATAGTGCATTATTATTTGGACTTAAACACTAGAAGTTCTAGTCATATATATATATGCACTATGCATATATATATATATATATATATATATATATATATATGTATATATATATATATGTATATGTATATATCTATATATATATATATGTATATATATGTATAGATATATATGTATATGTATATATCTATATATATATCCACTTTACCCAAAGAAGGTTCTTATCATTAAAAATTTTGTAAATTCTTTTGATAAATTGCATTGATTAGTGGTTTATATAGATAAGATGCTAAGTCCTTGTTATCTTTGGGTAAACATGGATCATTCTACTCAAATTTATCCAAAAAGTTATTTGTGGTATTATCGGACCAAATAAATCTCCTTATGAGTTGTATGCTCTTAAGGAACCAAGTATAAGAAGACCATAACACATGGATACTATTTAGCACATTACACTCTCCTTACTATAGATAGACTTCTATTATACTAACTTGTCATTCTTAATTTGATTTTATCAATAAGAGGTTTAAATTCATTAAATGTTGGTCTCTTAGTGAAAATTGGAATACTGAGATAAGCAAGAGGGGGTTTAAAGACTCTCAAACTATTAGGCCCCGTTTTTAGAGTCCAACCCTTGAACCATAAAACATGAGTGTATTATTGCTTGTCATACAAACGTGAGCTTAATCTAATCGAATCATGAAGCTTAAAGTCTTAAACCATTCTGATTTTTTTTTCTTTTGATCAATT
The DNA here is from genome assembly GCA_025629825.1 of Erythroxylum guanchezii. Classification (NCBI taxonomy): domain Eukaryota; kingdom Viridiplantae; phylum Streptophyta; class Magnoliopsida; order Malpighiales; family Erythroxylaceae; genus Erythroxylum; species Erythroxylum guanchezii. Next base: position 25,053,526 of record JAOTAX010000196.1, read on the forward strand.
GATAAATGACAATCCATTTTTATGATTATGTCCTCAATCATATTGTACCTGCCAAAATTCTCCGAGAGAAAACTCCACTAACCCCCTTCAGGAAAAGTTTGTCGCCACGACAAATACAACTTTGCCATAGCGAAGCCAAGGAGTTTGCCTCGGTGAACGGACGGGAACTTATTGAGATCCTTCGGGAAAAGTTCGCCGCGACGATCTTTATGGTTTCGCCATAGCGAACCCCTAAAATCTCAACCCTTAAACCTAAAATTTCCAATGGCTTCTATAATCACTCTTATCTTAACTCTTGTGGAATATCATAAGACTATCCAATCCTTATTTTCACTCTAAGTTGTCCAGAATTCACTCCCTCTATGGTATCATCATTTCATGACAATCCAACTACCAATGTTATTCCGTCAAACTCTCAAATCTCTACTCAATTTATTGACTACTTACAACTAATTCTTATCCTTCACCATTTCCTATCTTTCTTTTCCATAACACATATTACATATATACATAACAACAATTCGTATTCAAAAATTCATCATCTCAAATCGATAACTTCCTCAAGTATACTTTAATTTCAATTCAACCTTATCCATATGAAAATTTATATTTCCGCTCAACATTATCCATACATAATTCATAATTCATTAACATAAAAAGATAAGAGTTTTTACAAAGCCGTAATGACATTTCAAATCACAATATATCGATGTATCAAAAATCTCAAAATACATAAGATACTTAAACCAATAATACTTGAAAATTTGACTAAAACCTCATGGTTACAAAATCTAGCTTAAAATACAAAAATATGCATAATCGGAGTTAGGTCTTGACTCTCTTTCAGTCCATCTTTTGGTCATCACCTGGACATGGAGAGGAGAATGAGGATGAGCTTAAAGCTTGTGGGTAACAAGTTTATAACGAAGAATAAGCAAAACCATTGAAATGTTCATAAAACACTTCGTTCTCAAATTCTCAGTCAAATTCGCAATTTTAACTCAAAATTCATAGTTAAAATATCATCACATCAACATAGCATATCCATTTAACAATCAATACAGAACACTCAATTTATGCAACATACTTGATCATTCAAAGATGCAATGTACAAACAGATGGCTTGAGGGTTCCATGGAGACAGAATAAAGAAATCGAAGTTTACCCTATGAACAGAATGAGTCCATTTTTGGAGTTCATATGCCACAAGCGGGTAGTCAGGAGAAGGCTCTTGTTAACGTGCATGTGACGAACATAATGGTTCCACTCTCGCCCAAATAGAAGCACATAATCATACTCAACTCATTTTATCAAATGCTCATACTTTTGAGCTTTTCTATCTTTTCATTCATACAAAATGCCATGACATGTTTCAATGGCATAACTTGATCATAATTCATAAATCTCAATGCATTTTCAATAATCACAACAATTCATTATCAATCAAGTTAAAATACAATACACATGCATTTTTCCACATTCACAACAATTCAAATCCAATCAATTAAGCATATACACACATAAGCAAATTCTTTAAATCGTTTAAAAGCAATATATGAAGTAATTGAAATCATTTTGTTCTCTTGATTTGGAAAAACTTTAATGGCTCATTATTCAATTATAAACATGAAACCCACCTTAGAAATCCTTGCTTGATTACTTGCTCAAAGGTGCCTCACGCTTTACTCCTCTTGCCTTCCTTGATTTCCTTTAATAATAGCCAAAATTTCATTCAATTGGAATTCAAATTTGAGAACCCATAAAGCACATGCTCTAAGATAAATTCTTAATACTCAAATTTTTTCAAAAATCCAAACCTTCGGCTCAATTTTCCATGATCATTCGAATTAGGTAAATGAAGAAATTTGATAATACTTTCTTCTAGAACAATGTTCCCCATTGTCTTAAGTTTTTAATGACTCCAAAATCATTCAATTTGGTTCAGCACTCTAAAAGTTATGTCCCAATCATTTTTGGTTTGTTCCAATACTAACACAACATTCTATATTCAACTTCCCTTCAAACATTGATATCCTTATAGACTTAATTAAAACTAAATTTCATCAGACAAATTGTAGCCATATGTCTTTAGTTTACGCCAAATAAAAAATCACTACATTTGGATAACTACACAAAACGTTATGCCCAAAATACCAAAGTATGTTCATGCTGGAAAGTTCGGCGTAGTGAGCCAAAAAGTTGGCCGCGACGAACTTTTACAGAAACACACTCTGGGAATATTTTTTCTACATTTTCCAACTTTTTACTTCCCACATTTCACATATATCCCATCTTATACCTAAGCCACCTTCTCTACTTCATTTCCAAGCTCATTTCAACCCAATATCATTAACAAATACATCAAAATCTATCTTTGATCATTAACCCTAAAAGAGAACACTTATCTATATCATTCACTAACAACTTCCCACACATGTTAAGCTATATTTGAGTTTTATTCAACCAAATTCATGAGATTTAATGCATAACTTACTTGTTAAAGCTTCACTATCTTCAAACTCTTGAAGAATCTCCACAAACCCTAGCTTTTCTCTTTTTCTCTTCTTTTCTTCTCTTCTTCTCTCAATTACAAGACAACAATTCTTTTTCTTCTAACCTAGACTCTTAATAATCATCAAATGTCCCTTTTTCCCTCCAATATAAGCCTTATATCTTTTAACCTTAAGTGACTTGCCCATTTTGCCCTTGATACTTTCTCATAACATTAACTCTTAAATTCAATTAACCTATGTCATAAAAATCCTACTAACCTTGACATAAATAATTAGCTCCAAAATTAATCCATCAAACATCATAATTCATTTAAATAATGCTTAATTTAACAAGAAAAATTTCAGGGGCCAACACAAACCTTTAAAGCATTCTAACCAATTGGCAGTTGCATTAACTCTAAAAGATTTGAAAAGTTGTCTCTTTTCTTTATTGATGGAGAGCCCTGAAAGAACTTTGAATGTATTTAGAGTAGTCATAAATGCACTTACTAAGTTGGGATCAACCTTGGAGAAAAGGATTAGATCATTTGCAAAGGATAGGCTTATTATATGTATATTCCTATATTAGGAGTGAAATTTGAAGTTCTTTTCTTAGCAAATCACATTTTTAACAAGCTTGAAGTAATGAGAAAGAGGGTATCATTGCCTAAGATCTCTAGCTCTTTTGACGAGTTTAGTGGGCTCTCCATTGACCAAATTGTCATAGGAGATAGTGGTGATACATTGAGCTATCCAATCTATATAAATAAAGGTGAATCCAAAAGCTTACATAGGACTTAGTACAAAGCTCCAATCTAGTGAATCAAAAGCTTTGCAGAAGTACAATTTAATGGAATAATTTTTGCTTGATTGTTTCCTATTATATTTCTTAAAGAGTTCTTGAATTAATAATATGTTATTAGTTATTAATTTGCCTTTTATAAAAGCTCCTTTTGATTGATTAGGCAAATGATCAAGAAAGTTTTCATTCTATCTGCATTGAGCTTGAAAATAACTTTATAGATGGTATTTAAATAGGAAATGGGTGTATATTCCTTCATAGAATTAGAGGATTGTATCTTGGGAATGAAGCAAATAAATGGCTTATTCATTTTCCTCAACATTCTCCCCTTGTTGAAGAATTCTAACAATGCCTCTATCATTAATGTCCTTATATGTTGCCATGTTTTATGGAAGAAATAAGCATTAAGATCATTAGGTATTTGTACTTTATTAAGGTTTAAAGTAAATATGGCAACTTCCACATCATTAATAGTGAATGGCTTGACCAAAAACTCAGCTTGTTGAGTAGGAATGTGCTCTTTTATAATTGATTTTAAAAGTTCATCAAAAGATACAACATATGTGGGCAAGTCAAAGGAGTTAGAGAAAAAGGAATGAACCTTCTACAGAATATCATCTTTGAAGGATAACATTCTTTCACATTGATCTCTTTAATAGAAAATTGTATTTGTGTTTTTCCTTGCTAACACTAATTTGTGACAAAGAATTCGAGTTCTTGTCTCCCTCCTTCAACCATAGAAATTACTGATCATTATTTAATAAATGAGAAGTTTGCCTCAAGAGCCTAGTTGTAAACTAGGAAAGTAGATTTTTCCTATTCTTGAAAAGCTACATCATTAAGAGAAATATAGAGGGAGCTTTGGATCCTCTCCATATTTTTCTTAGCCTCTTTCGTAGCCAGTTGAATGTCATTGCACCTCTTTTTATTGAGGCTTTTTATTTCATTTTTACTTGCTCCAATTTTGTCATGTTAATGAACAACTTGTGTCTATGGATTTTAGTATTGAGTCCTTTAAGAAGGGCTTCCTCAATCTCATTTACATTCCCTAAAAAGTTATTAGATATAAAAGGAAAGCTCCTTATTTAAATGCTAAATATGTTTGCACAAAAATTGGAGTGTGATAGGAAAGAATGGGATTATCGTAAGTTGCTTTGCTCTTTGGAAAAGTATTCATCCATTGAGCATTAACCAATGTCCTATCTAATTTTTTTCTCAAAAGCTAGCTTTTTTTATTTTTATTTTAAGTGTAAAAGCACCCCTCTGTCTTTAATTCAGTCTCTTAAATATGGTTCACACGTTTGTATATATCTTCTTTTTAGCTCTTTAAACTTATATTTTAAGGCCTCTAATAATCATCCATTGCATATTCCTAATGTCTTCAATCTCCATCAGTTTGTTCCATAGTAAAATTCTTTTGAAAGCAAAATTAAAAGCATAGACAAAAATGACATAAAAGCTTGCATTTAGCTATTTATATATGTAGATGTATCAGTTGATCTTTTATAGTTTACTAAGCAACCTCTAATTTACTAGTATCATTTGATACTGTTACTCTTCCATTATGATGACAGTTATGGTTAGTGATATAGATCCAATGTCTTTTCAAGATGTCGTGCTCTTAAAATTATACTCCTTAATCAAAAAGGTTTAGTATCTTGTATATAATCAAAAATTATCTGTCATTTATTAAGGTTGTTGGCCACTTTAGTGTTACAAGATAGGATTGTCATTTAGAGAAGGTAGTTAGAGATTTTTTTCTTCCTTTTAGAGTTTCTTCTAATGTTTGTTTAGAAATTTCCTTATGAGATCACCTTCTTTGGCATAACCAGATTAGAGAAAGGATTCTTCTCCATAGATTCTACTTATTCTTTTGGTAATAATTGATGCCCCAAGTTCTCCTCCTTCATCTCATTACTCATATTGTCAACCATTCACTACAAAAAATTGACCTTTGACTAATAAAAAAATCATAGCTAAAGGTGTAAAAAATGTCGCCTATAGTTTTTAACTATGTTTTCATTTCGTTGGCAAAAATATCACCAAATCCCTGTAGCTGAAAACTATAGGAGATGTTTTCATAAAATAAAGCATAGTCAAAAACTATTAGCGACGTTTTAAAGAATTACTACTAATTGTTTTAGCTATGTTTCTTTTTTGTAGCTAAAAACTATTAGCTACATTTCCAAAATTGTAGCCAAAAGATTTTAACTATGTTTTTAGAACCATAGCTAATAATAATTAGCTACATTTTCAGAAATATAGCCAAATGTTTTTAGGAAAACATAGCTAAAAACTTTTGACTACAATTATGGAACGTAGATAATAGTTTTTAGCTATGTTTCCATAAACATAGCCAAATGTTTTTAGCTACATTTCTAAAAGCGTAGACAAAATTTTTTAGCTACATTTTATAAAATGTGGACAAATGTTTTTAGCTATGTTTTAACCAAATGTTATACAATTTTGGAATAAATTATTTGTTACATTTTTAATCTATATTACTATATATAATGTATCAATATATTTTTTATTGTAAATTATTATAAAAAACTGTACTAAAATAATTGATAGTTTGAAAACATGTATATAGAAAGTAAAATATCATTAAATTATACCGACAAAATGAAATTCTTCATAGACAAGATTTTAAGTACAGCTTTAACAATTATTATAGAAAAAATAATAAATACAGAGACCAATTTACAAATTATAGATGCTGAGATTGCAAACAAATTACAACATAACTAGAACAACTAGTTATATTTGTCTATGTCGATGAACATGCAATAGTCTAAACAGCTTAGTTAAAATATACTAAAAATATTGTGAGTATTGAAACAATAATTTCTAATTAAAGCAAACATCATATAATTTTACCATTCACGATATAATCACTCAGCAATTGTGTCTTCATCAATTCTGTAATTCGATGAAAAAATATTAAATTTAAATTACAATATAAATAGGAATTGAAAAAAGTTTATAAGAGATGTAATTAATACCATTTGCGTTCATCTTTATTGTCATCATAATCCGGGCCAAGCAATTTTCTAAATAACTTATCATGTATGGCTAATTTTGCTCGAGTTTGTTGCAATTTAACCTTAAGCGTCTTGTTTTCCTTTTGAAGTTGTTGGATAACTATTTTATTTGATGATTTTGAAACATTTGGCTTAGGGACAAAGCTAAGACCTACATAGCCAAAATGTGTACCAAGTACTGTTGGATCCCGTTACCGGAACCCAACTCCTAACGAATTACCATCGAATATTTTTTTTCTGATACCAAACAATTCGATCACTCAAAATGCGGAAGCAAAAACAAACGAAGTGATCCGAGCGGAAACA
>JAOTAX010000196.1:25069807-25081916 GCA_025629825.1 Erythroxylum guanchezii
CATAAATAATGAACACCAAATTAATGAAAAAGGCCTTTCTTTATTTATACATAAAGATTGTACACCACTTTATACAATACGCGCTAAAGACGATTGCCTTTAGGGCACTACTCTAACAGGATGGTGATGAAGTATATTAAAAGATTTAATCGGAGTTTAATAATGAAACCATTTGAATAGAAGATGCATATATATCATTATTCCATAGAAGAGATATTGAAATAAATATAGTATAGGTGGATAAAGTACAAGCCAATCTTATCGTAGAAAGAGATGAAGACAATAATGAGGATGAATTATATGACAATGATAATACTTTGGCCGAATATAATAGTGAAGAAGAGTCGAATAATAATGTAATTAATGATGATGATTTTCAAGATCTTGATCATGATGACTGAAGGTAAAAAAAAGTATTGCTTATATTATTTGAAATGTATTGTTGATGTATGAGTTATGATAATGCGTATTGTTGATATTCCACTTATGTTAATGCATATTGTTGATGTTTGACTTATGTTTATGAGTATTATTGATGTTTTAGTTATGTTCAAGCAGATTATTGATGTTTGAGTTATGTTAATATGGAATGTTGATGTTTGAGTATGGTTATGCGTATTGTTGATGTTTGAGTTAAGGTTATACGTATTATTGTTGTTTTAGTTATGTTTATGTGGAATGTTGTTTAAAGCGAAATGTTGGTGTTTGAGTTATGTTAATGCAGAATGTTAGTGTTTAACTTATGTTTATGTGGAATGTTGCTATTTGAGATATGTTTATGCAAATTGTTGATGTTTTACTTAAGGTTATGCGGAATCTTGCTGTTTGAGATATATTTATGCGAATTCTTGATTTTTGACTTATGTGCATGTGGATTGTTAATAGTTGAGCTATGTTTATGCGAATTGTTGATTTGGATGATTTGTTTTTGTATATTGTTGATATTTGAGTTACGTTAATACAAAATGTTCATGTGTGAGTTATGTTTTTGTGGAATGTTAATGTTTGACTTCTGTTTATGTGGATTGTTGATGTTTGAGTTATGTTATATGTATTGTTGATATTTGATTTATGTTATGCGTAATGTTGATATTTGAGTTATAGATATTCAATATAATGACACCTAGTAGAAACAAAAGAAAATTGGTGGCAACTAGAGAAATTATTCCTCCCCCACAATAGCTAGATCAATCCACCAATAACAATAACTGACTTCATCCACCAATGAAGCCAGTCAACAACAACCCCTAGCTATATCAACTAGTGTTGAGGGGTCTTTAGGTCTATTAAATTTTACCACCTATAATTAGACTTATGCTCAAATAAATATTTACATGTTTAATGTGCTTTTTCTTATCATTATTCTTTTGTTGATTGGTCCCAATATCGACATCAGGAAAAGAGGTAGAGGTATCACTAAAGGTTTTGGGTTGCAACTCATGAATGTTGCAATGAACAATAAGTTGTTTGTACATATTGATATCTCGCAAGATCATCCTATTGACATGATTCAATCGACAAAATTGTCCAGTGAGTTAGGGGTCATTGCCAGGATTGAATTACTTTGCCTTCAACATGCTAAGCAGTTAAAGCGAGATAACTTGCTACATAATACTTTGGACAAAGTTTTGGTAATTTTTCAATTTATTTAATTATATGCAAATTTGTTTTACTTATGTAAAGATTAATTTCACTTTTACTTGTTCATAGATGAAGCTCAATATTGTCGATATCAAGAACCCTGAAGTTTCAAGCCGTATCAGTTCACTGTTGAAATAAATACAAAAGGATCAACGTTATTGACTGCATAAATACTACAAATCTTTTCCTTCAGATGAGGAGGCAAGGAGACATTGTCTTGAACAGGTAACTCTAAAAAATTGGAGTCAAATGTGTGATTATTGGCCCTTTACCAATGTTAAGGTTTGCCTGTTTTCTCTTCACATTTGCTTTCATTAATCTTGTTACACAATTTAATAACTATTTCTTTTCTTTATTTAGAAAAAGTGTGAGAAATCTAAGGATAATAGAGGAAAAATGAAAACTCCTCACAACTAAAACTCCAAATCATTTGTTGTCATACAAAATGAGTTTGTAAGTTCTTTATTTATAAGTTATAATTATATCAATAAATAAAAAATTATTTATTGTGTTGTCAATTCTTATTTTTTTTTCATAAAACAAAGTCAAAATGAACTACATGGAGAAGAGTGTGATAGGATCACACTCTATAAACTCACATACTATAAGGAAGGTGGAGGTTGGGTGTCTGAACAAGTGCACAATAATTATTATGTATAATTTTTAAAATTTTAAGTTTATTTATTTATGTAATACTAACTAATAATATTTGAATTAGATATTGATTTTGTTTTTAAAATTTTAGAATAAGATGCAGGATTTGTTGCAAAGATCATTGTCTGATAGACATGAGCCAAATGTGGATGACATTTGCAACAATCTGTTTGGTACAAGATCTAGCTACATCAAAGATCTTGGGCATGACCCTAAACCAACTACTTCATCCTTATCAAGACCATTATATATTACCCATCTTCAAGAGAAGAATCAGTTGCTTAAGGCTAAATTACAATGTAATAAAGAAAAGTTAGAACAAAATGAACAAAAGTTAGAATATAATGAACGAAAGTTGGCTAAGCTTGAAAAGATGGTCAAACAAATACTTGGTCAAAATTATGTAAATAGTAGTAAAGATGAAAAAAAATCTTAGTTTGTACATAAGTATTTTTGTTAACATTTGTAATTAACATTTAATGATATTTAATTGTTTATATAAAATGCTTCTAATTTCTAATTATATTTTTGTATAATAAATTATAAAAAATATAAATATTACAAACAATAATATAGATTAAAAATGTGACCAATAATTATAATTAACATGATAAAATTTTTAGTAATAATGTTTATTAAAAATAAACAATTGTCACAAACTTTTTAGCTACATTTTGGAAAATGTCGCCAATAAGTTTTGTTAAAAAGTTTTGGCTACGTTTTATAAAACGTAGTTAACAATTTTTTGCTATGAATATTGAATCGTCACAAATAATGTTAAGTGACGATTATAAATTAGTTAGTAAAAGTTATCTACATTTACTATATCATAGCTAATAACATTTAATCACAAAAAGCGTAACAAAATATCATTGGCGACGATTCTACCTATCGTTGCGTATCTTGTTTGCCTACATATTCTACTAGTTGTGAAACATAATTTGTGACGATTTGGTAAAAACGTCACATATAGTATTTTGCTACCAAGATTTCGTGACAATTTAGTATTATCGCTTATTTCTTTAAGTTCATTATGATGACTCTTCAACCTATGACTTCTCCTAATTTTAAATTTGACTCTTTTATCTTTATTTTCTTTTTCAATTTAACTCAAAATTTCCTAAAATAGAAAATTGATGTCTAAAAATTTTAAATTAATCTATAAGCAAAATTAAAACTAACGTAATCCAAATTAATTGTAACAAAAAATTTAAAGTAGACGAGTGTCGAAATCTGTCGCCAAAATATGAAATTCAAACATGGACAATTTTGTAATCACAATGGAACTTTCTTCTCTTTAAACTCAAGTAAGTGTATATGATTAAGAAATTGACAAATATTGAGATAAAATAAATCATTAATTTTCAAGAGTTTTCAAACTGTGCTTTACTTTTAACAATCTCAAAATTGCTATCATCTACACATCCTATAACGTTGTTATATATCCTTTATTGTTAAATTCTTGTTATTTTATATTTCTAGTTCTTCCCTTTATTTAAAATTTATTTCACTTTTGAATTTATAGAAGATTATTTAAGAACGTGATATATAAAAAGAATGAGATAAAAAATTAACTAATAACTTTATAAAAAGTAATCTTCTTATTTGTTTGTACAACAAAAACAATGCAGTAAAAATTTCATTAAAATGTAAATTTGGAAAAGTTTAATAGTACGCAGTCTTACTCCTAACTTATAGATATGTTGTTTCTGAATGAACATGATCATATTTGTTTGTAAATATTATAAATATAGATAAAAACAATTTATAAAAATGTAATTATTATTTTAATATTTCTAGTATATGTTTGAGTTAACAAGTACCATAGTTTTTAAAATTTGTTTACAATAGTGATAATTTTTTAAAATTTGTTAATTAAATTTCATATTTTTTAAAAATGCAACTTATCAATATAAACTATTTTTTGATTAAAAATAAGATGGTGTCATACTGTAATTTCCTTACTGATACAAAAATTTGTAAAAATATTGGACATTTGATACATTTTTATTTTTATATATTTTTATTATATCATTTGTCTTGAAAATTTATAATCGTTATCATTGGATAAATAAAATAAATAAATGTAATAAAGCTAATAAAAATATTATGCGTTTCATTCTCATACATATTTTAAACAAATGTGTATATGCTAAAGTTTAAAATTTAGAAAATAATATTTTTAATAATTAATGACATTATTTGATTTTCTTTTTCTGAACTGAACTGAAGAAGATGGTCGTCTCTTAATGCAATTTTAGAATAATGGAGAACATTTAGAATTAAGAGTTAATAGTCACAAAAATTACCAACATTAAATAACTTACATCTCTAATTGCTATTATTTCCCCCCTTTTCCACGTAAAGACCTCCTTTTTTGGATTATAGTAATCAAAACTCTTTTGAGATCCATAAAGAGAACTGTCCTGTAACATAAGCTTTCAGCCGTCGACCTGCGATAACATCTTTTCTTATTAAAGTTGTAAGAGTCCTCCTTAGAATTCCGAGCCAGCTCCCACAATTTTATAGTCTTAGGCATTCATGAACTTGTTTATTTAAAATTAAGCTTTTGTTTATGGTCACATATATCGAAAAAGTAACAAATACATCGATTGACTTGTTAAGTATGCGAGTAATTTTGATGTTGTGGCACTTTCTTTGACGCTATTTATCGGGTGCTACGTGATCCTGTTAGAGAATTCTTCGAGAATCTGTTTCCTTCGTCTAGTTACATAATTTCAGTTTAGCTTTCTTAAAAAAAAAAGAGTTGTAAAGTTCTAGGGCCGTTTCTATCATTTTATAGGCCCTAGGTAAAATTAAAAAAAGGTCCAATAAATTAACAATATTACATGCTTTTATGAAATATAAATGACTCAATTTATAAGTCTACATACTCAACTAAATATTAAATGATCATAACGTTAACTAATAATATCTTACAAATATCATTAACAATAAAATGACTAAAAATAGTCCAAATATCTAATTCCGTCATTTGCTAATCTACTTTGTTTGTTTGTAGGTTTGAACAACTTATAACAAAAATAATATACTTTATCTACATATTTAAAATAAACTAACCATTTTCTATCGTTAATCTCTCCATTACTCAAATTTCTATAATAATAAGAATATGAAAAATGACGAGAGACATTGTCTAAAAGAAACATAAGATTCAATTCTCTTACAAGTCATTTTTCAACTAAAGTATTCCTTACTTTATTATCAAGATTATCTCAATTTTTAGGATCATAAATGTGCAATATAGGGCTTACTTGCTCATCTGCCTTTAAATTTTTTAAAGTTGATGCATTTGGTACATGATCATGCTCACTCAGATTTTTAATATCTTCATGAATACGAATCTCATCACCTAAGTTTTCTTTATGTTGTTCAAAACTACCTTCACCTAATTTATCGGGACTCTTATTAGAGGAGCTTACTCTTTTAATAAATCTAGTGTGATAGAGGAAAAAAAATAAATAACAAAATTTAATGTCTAATATTAAAAATAAAAAAACAAAGAGTAAATTTTAATGATAGAGAGACACTAATTTCTAAAAATACAAGAAATTAACATACGTAGAAAATAAGTTAATATAATGTCCACGTTAATGACAAATTACAAATTAATTATAACATATTCAAATATTTAATAAGCTAAAAATACATTAAAATCAGAAACTTTATATTTAAATTATATTTAGAACTCAAAACTTAGAAGACAGAATGGTGAAATTTTTTGCTGCTAATTTTTGAGTTAAAATATCCTAAATACATATATTAATAAAAATAAATAAATTAAAAAATAAAAATATACCTAAACACTTCAAAACTATTTATAAATATAAAAAGTTAATGTTAAATCTCGAAAATTGCTTACTTTTATTAGTCTTGAAAAATGAAAATATTAACAGCCCTCACCGACGTTTTTTTTTTTTTTTTGAGGGGAGCCTCACCGACGTTATTTGTCTTCATTACAGCCTAACAATGCACAAAGAGAGGGGGGCCATGGGGCCCCTTTTTTATGATGGCCCTGGGCAGGCCTGCCCCTGCCCAGGGCCGGCACTGTAAAGGTCAAATGTATTGCAAGATATACATGCATTTAGCACCGACAGCTACTTTTTGGCGTTACGTGCCACCATATCTTGTATTAGGTAATTAAGTATTCATCATAGTATTCGGAGGGAACAGTATATTCTCTTTCAATTGTACAATAAATTATGGCTGATTCCAATTTTCAAGCATTATAATTTGATGCCATTACTTTCTTACTCGATAGCTGAACTGTTCATTGGATGAGGAGTGAGGACCAATCAATACTATGGGGAAACAGTAGGGGTTAGGTGTTAATTAAAGGAAGGCGAAGTTGTCCAACTAATCAAATGCTAGCTCATTTAAACATGTATTGAGTATATTCCTCATGCGCTGGAGATGTATGAAACAATTGTGTCTATTTGCATTTTTCTCATGAGGATTAAAAACATAGACTTTTTTATATTTGAATTTTTTTGTTTTTCTATTTTTTAAATTTATTTTAGGAAACTTTGATTAAAAGATAATGACGAAACATATAAAAAATGAACATCATACGTGAATTAATTAAATGTTACTAACTTATTCATTTTAAATTAATAATTTAAAATAATTATAATAAATCTTTACCTTAAATCAAATTTAATTAGTTCAGTTTGAGATTAAAAGTTGTATTAAATTACTATATAAATCATATTTGATTATTGCACATATGATATTCATAATATCTATATTTTATTATTATTTTTAACCAAAGTTAAGAGAAGGTTTTTTCAAAAATTATTAGTAAAACATTAAAATTAGAAAGAATTTTTCTAAAATTTCTTAAATTATAAAAAAATTTATACTATATGGAAATGCATGATCCAATAGAAATTAAGGACGCAAGATTTTAGGAAACAGGAGGTTTAAAAGGCATTAAAATAAAAGATTTGTTTGACTAGTTATATGGCTGTCATACTTCGTCACAAACATAGCATAAGTTAAATTAGTTGGTTTGCTGAACTAAGAAGACAAAATATATTCAATCAAAAGATAGCTACGGTATGGGTATCTATTACTCGATGACGAGTAGTTACGGATGGGTATCTATTACAACCAACGTGAATAAATAAGAGTTAGTTCGCAAGTCTCTTCTCGCCTTTGCCACATCTACACCACCATATACCCCTAGTAGTTCCTACGACAACACAACTTTTCCTGTTCGTATTAACTTGAGAGTACAGACTATTACTCTTCACAGTATATCCATGGAAAACGCTGGCTCAAAACCGCACTTAGTGTTGTTATCTAGCCCTGGATTGGGTCATTTGATTCCCGTACTTGAGCTTGGAAAACGTCTGGTAACTCTCTTCAGATTTGACGTGACCGTCTTTGTAGTTGCCTCTCATTCATCGCCGGCGGAGACTCGAGTTCTCCAATCGGCAATGACTCCAAAACTAGTCGAAGTCGTTAAGCTTCCACCCGTTAACATCTCAGGCCTCATTGGTCCTGGTACAGCCGTCGTCGCACAACTTTGCGTTATGATGCGTGAAATTAGACCCATCTTCAGGTCTGCGATATATGCCTTAAAGATTCGCCCATCAGCAGTGATCGTTGACTTTTTTGGGTCAGAATCTTTGGTCATTGCGAAAGAACTTGGAATTCCAATGTTTGTGTACTTTCCTAGTAACGCATGGTTCGTTGCACTAACTACGTACGTTCCAATACTTGATAAGGTGGTGAAAGGAGAGTATATAGATCAAACGGAGCCATTCCTAATTCCGGGTTGTCGTCCGATTCGACCTGAAGATGTAGTTGATCCGATGATTGACCGCTCCGACCAACAGTACTTGGAGTATGTTCACATGGGAGTAGAGATTCCGAAATGTGATGGGATTTTGATGAACATCTGGGAAGATTTGCAGTCCACGACTCTTGGAGCACTTAGAGACGGTGAACTTATGGGACAGGTAGTTAAAGTACCGGTCTTTACAGTTGGGCCGTTTACTCGAACCATCGAATCACCGAGTACGAGGCTTCAAATTTACAATTGGCTAGACAATCAACCAAAGGTTTCAGTAGTTTATGTCTCTTTTGGGAGTGGTGGAACATTGTCACTCGAGCAAATGACCGAGCTAGCTTGGGCTCTTGAGCGAAGCCAACAGAGGTTTATTTGGGTTGTTCGACCACCCACCATTAAAGGCAGAGATGGGTCGTTTTTTACCACGGGGAACGGCGGAGATGACATGTCAATTTACTTGCCAGAAGGGTTTTTAACGAGGACCAAAGAGGTGGGGGTGGTGATACCACATTGGAGTCCCCAATCGGACATTTTGAGCCATCCATCTGTTGGAGGATTTTTGTCACATAGCGGTTGGAACTCGGTGTTAGAGAGCATAACCAATGGCGTGCCAATGATTGTTTGGCCTTTGTACGCCGAGCAGCGATTGAACGCGACATTGTTAGTGGAGGAGCTTGGAATAGCCATCAGATCAAAAGCTCTGCCGTCGAAGGAAGTGATCGGAAGGGAAGAGATCGAAAGTTTAATAAGAACAATTCTGGTCGACGAAGAAGGAGCAAAAATCAGAAACAGAGTTAAAGAACTGAAGCTCAGTGGAGAGAAGGCGTTGAGTAAAGGTGGTTCTTCTCGCAATGCATTGTCTCAGGTGGCGCAGCAATGTCAGACAAGTTGGGAACGCCTGAAAGTGAAAGCATAGTATTGATGATACGACTGGTCGCACTTGATATGCTATTGATCGTTCTCCGGAAACCTAATAATAAATGTCTTGTCTTATGTGATGGCTAGTAATTATAAGTATTCCTCTATTGATTTGTTGTGAATTTCATTTAGTAAATGAATGGACGCTGTCTGTCTTTTCTAGCTTCTAGCAACTTCTAGGTTCTCTTCTCGTCTGGCTTATGGTCTCTCTACTCTCTCTTTTGTTTATGCACTTTCTGCTCTCTCTGTTCTCTCCACTAGCCAGCCTCCAACCTGTAGATCCACGGCTCGTCGAGACATCATCATGTATGTTGCCCATCTTCACTGCTGGTCGTCTTTGCCTTATCTCCTATCGTCTAAGCCCGAAGCCAAGTGTCCTGCAAGACTTTTTAAGTTTTCTGAAGTCTGAACTTTGGGCAGTCTGTAGTTGAAACTTGAAAAGATGAATAAAAGCTAAAGCTATTTTCTAGTTATATATATATATATATACTTCTTAAATTTGACCAATTTATCTACGACATCATGACCACTAAAAAGACAAGTGTCTATATATATAACTCTTCCTAAAATTTGACTAATTTGTACATATAGACATATATTATTCCTTTGCTTCTAATATAAACAAATCCATTAGTAGCTTAGCTCCTATGAAAACTAGGTCTCAATTATTATCTTGAAAATTCAAATTCAAGAAGCGTGATAGAGATGTATTCTAATAGCTACTATAACACTTGGACAATTCTAGAGCCTCTATCTCAGCCACTGTCCGCACAAGAATGTCATTTTTCATATTTAATTTACGTTTACTGTTAGACCTTGTTAAGAAGGATCATTCTATATGCATTTCTTGTAACATCATAATACTCTAGGTTACTTATTTCAACCTATAATAGAAGTATAAATTTACTTATTTCAAAATTTGTCTTTACTATTTTTTATACATAACACAATACATTAAGGGAATATTTTATAACTTTATAAAAGTTTAAAAATATTTTATAATTTTAAAAAATTACTTAAAACAGTACTTGATATTGATTAGTATCAATATTTTATCATACCAAAATCAAGTCCATTACCGAATTCAGTACCCTCCTTTTAGTTGGTTATGTTAAGTGGAAATTTAGTTATCAATCTTGTTTTATAAGGAACCATTTGGTGGTATATGTATGACTTATCATGGGGCATGTACCATCGTTTGTAATCAAGTTGTTAGTTGTATTAGCAACTTTGTTTTGCCACACTGATCTCCTGTTTTTCATAGTTGTCAATAGTTCATTTGTAGCTATATCATCTTTTCCCTATTTGTTATTGTTACCCAGTTACTTCTCACATCTTATACATGAATTTGGAGTATCAAAAGTTCGCTAATATAAAATTGAGTTATTAACAAACTGGATTATTGGAACTTGTAGTATTGGTACAATTTTAGTGCTTTTCGATAGATCTTATTCACTACCTCATATTCTACTTAAGTGATGTTCTCTTTATCGGACATCACTTAGCCACTCGCTTCATGTTCTTGACTTCTTAAGCATCTTCGATGTACATAAAAGGGGGCATTTTTCATGAGTTCTTTCACAAATCTTAGCACATGATACTATACAGATATTTAGGAGTTTAAGTTATTAGTTTTTGCATTGATTTTCTAGATTTAGTTACTACCAACTAGCATTAGTTAGTGATTGATTTGTTAGACATGTATAACAATTCATGTTTTTTTTCTCTTAGCTTTGAGTAGTTGTTGTATATATATATTGGTTTTAGTTTTAATAAAGAACTAGACATAGTTTTTCTCTGATATTTGAAAATCTAGTCTAGTTTATGGGATTAGAGCAGTTACCAATCCATGAATAATTCCAATTCTAGATTGAGAATTGTCATTGATTTTGCATTTAAAGATGCAAGTTGAAGGATTGGACTCATGGAAAAATGATAGATATGTGTTGAGTATCCATCCCTATTTTGAGATTTTGGATGATGTGGCAGAAAAGATTACAGTAGATAGACATCAACTCTAAAAAATAAAGATTATGTGGGAGGATCATCTGAAGATAGTGAATATGTGCCATTCTTAGTTAAATATAATCTTTTATCTTGTTAGTAGTGATGCAGATAAATCCTATCAGATAGAGTCCTATTTAGACAGGGATATTATCTTATTAGATAATGTGATGTAATCTGATTAGGATAAGATTTGATCTAGTTGGCTCAATTCAATTAGGATTTTGAATTATAAGCTAGAGGAGCCTAAAAATAGCTCATTAGAGCCTTGCTCCATACATGAGATAGAGAAGAGATAGTGACTGATGTCACAACGTCCAAAAGTGAGAAAAAATGGAGGGAGGGTAAAGAGGGTTAGATTCTCATCTTTGTTTGATTGTTTTTGGGATTAGTTTGAGGGTTTGTTGATTATGATATCAACTTTAGTTTGAATCCTGAAACTTTATGAGACAACTTGTTATTGGGTGGGGGAATGAGAGATCAACTTTTTATGTAAATCCATATTGAGTTTAGAGGACTTAATTGTCGATTTGTCTCGTAGTTTTTTCCTTAATATTGGAGTGTTGGCCCTGTTGCGGTCTAAACAGAACAAAATAAATTAAATTCTATCTAGACCAATTAGAAGCAAGTGCACCCCGTCGACAAGTAATATAAATCGGTAAGAACCGGATATCGTACCCAAGGGAAAAATTTCCAACATGCAAGACAATTAAATTAAACGATAAAAAATTACTCATATGATCCATAATTGATTGATTTTGAAAATAAATAAAATAAAGTAAGCAAATCAAGAAAGTAAGAAAAATGCAAGGTATGAATTAAAATGACTAGATTTAATCAAATTACAAAAATCGATTAAGGTATAAGATTTCAATTGGATTGGAAATTAAAATAAAATTGTAACGGTGGATTGATTTAGGAAATACTTCACTTAAACAAGTCAAACCCAATGTTCATGGAAATTCCTTCTCTTCTAAATCCGAGTCACTACTTGATTCATAGATAATTCGGAATAAAAGGCGTTAAATACAAGAAGCCTAAAATTAAGTTCGTTAATTCTAGGTATCCTCACAC
>JAOTAX010000196.1:25082016-25094087 GCA_025629825.1 Erythroxylum guanchezii
TAAGTATATTTGAGGAAGTTATTGATTTGAGATGGTTATTTTGATTATGAATTGTTGTTACATATATATAAGTGAGATGTGTTATGGAAAAAGAAACATAGAAATGGTATGAGACTTTAAGATTCCTAATTTCTTTGGATTACGCTCACGTTTGTATGACGAGCATCAAAATGCATACGTTTTATGATTCAAGGGTTGGGTTTCGGAAACGTCCAACATGAGTGGTATCAGAGCAAGGGTTGGGTTCCGGAAATGGGACCCAACATTGGAGAGTTTTTCACGTTAAATCTTAGTGTTTGTTTCATTGTTTAGTTTCTTATTCTTGTATTCTTCTGTTGCTGCAATTTAAATTTCTAGTCGTTGATATTCAATTGAAGTTTTAGATAGTTGTGTTATTTTTCTTCCAATAAGTGATATCATTGCCATTATAATGGAAGGTGGAAGCAACTCTATGGTCAAGTTAACATCATCAAATTACTCAATATGGAGGCTTATAATAGAGGACCTTCTGTATTGCAAAGATCTCTTTGATCCTGTTGATGTGGACAGAGATATGAAGGATGATGCTCCTTCAAAATTTGAAAAGATTTCTGACAAAGAATTGGAAAAGATGAAGCGGAAAACTTTATTTACTATAAGATAATGGATTGATATTAGCATAATTAATTATGTGTCTCAAGAAACAGATCCTTTCGAGCTATCAAAGAAGATATAAGCTCTGTATGAAAGAAATACTGCTCACAACAAGGTCTCTCTGATTTGTGAGCCTGAAGTTAAAGGCTAGAAAATCAGTGTCGAAGCATCTA
Source organism: Erythroxylum guanchezii (assembly GCA_025629825.1). Classification (NCBI taxonomy): domain Eukaryota; kingdom Viridiplantae; phylum Streptophyta; class Magnoliopsida; order Malpighiales; family Erythroxylaceae; genus Erythroxylum; species Erythroxylum guanchezii. Next base: position 25,082,823 of record JAOTAX010000196.1, read on the forward strand.
AATGATTTATAGGACATAATCAATAAGCTGATCACAATGAAGATCATTTTTGATGATGAACTTCAAGAATGATTCCTGTTGAGTTCGTTATCGGATAGCTGGGAAACACTGGTGGTGATGATTAGCAACTCAACTTCTAAAGGTGTGCTCTCTTTAGATGTAATCAAAGAGAGTATGTTTAATGAAAAATCAAAAGAAAGGAGATTGGAGTTAACAATGTGTAGGCTTTTATGACAGAAAGTAGGGGAAGGAATAAGAGTAAGGGTCCCAGAGGTTGTGGGAAGTCTAAGAACCATTTAAATTCCAGAGGTGACAAAGACGTGAAGATATGTCATTATTGTAATCCCGGACGCATTAAGAGGTTTTGCTATAAGTGGAAGAGGGATTATAGAAATCAAAATCATTAGAATGATTATGATGATAAGAGTATAGCTGCAACTGTTCAAGTATGGATGATGAGGTGACACTAATTTGTGCAACTGGTGAATGCTTCCATGTCAACAATGTTGGTTCATAATGGTTGATTGACATAGGACCATCTTATCAATGTGTTTCAAAGAAAGAATACTTCTCAAGCTACAAGAGCAGAGATTTTGGGAGCATCAAAATAGGAAATCAAAGCTTCACCAAGATAGTCGTTATGGGTGATATCCGAGTTTAGAAAAACGTTAGATATTTACTGACCTTAAGAGATGTACGACACATCCCCGATCTAAGGCTAAACTTATTATCAGTGAATGTGTTAGATCAAGAAGGATTTAAGCACACCTTTGGGAATAGGAAGTGGAAATTGTCCAAAAGCATAATGACGGTAGCCCAAGGAGAGTTTTGTTGTTTATTATAGAAGACACACTTAAAGGTGTATGGTGGTGAAGAATTATACATAGCCAAAGAGGAATCTTCACTAAATCTGTGGAATTGATGATTGAGACAAATGAGTGAGAAGGGATTAAAGTTGTTATCTAGAAAATCCCTTATCCCAGTTAAGAACTCACATCTGCTTAATCATTATGATCATTGTTTGACTAGAAAGAAGCATAGAGTCTCTTTTAAGAGAAAATCTACAAGAAAGTCGGAGTTATTGGAGTTGATGCATTTAGATATTTGTGGTCCTAATGAGGATAATGAGCGAGGGGAGCAATAAGATACAACAGCTAATGAAACTCAGTTTGAAAGTTGATAATGGAGAAAAGGCTTTCTAGAAGGTATCCAAGTTTTGAGTACTTATTACTTACTACTGAGGGGTACCCTAAGGATGTGCAAGAGGTTACATTTTGTGAAGACGTCAGATATCATTGGTTGAGGTCTGTAATAGAATAGCAACAATTAATGTTAAATAAGGTTCATATGAATTTGAATGGTGCTGATATGTTGACTAAGGTGGTTCCCATAAACAAACACGAGCTTTGCAATAAGCTTATTGGATGAATCTCAAGTAGATGATGAAGAATAACATGTCTTCCCTATATTTAGGCTCGAGGGGGAGATTGTTGAGTATCCGGGCCTATTTTAAGATCTTGGATGATGTGGCGGATAAGATTACCATAGATAGACATCAACTTTAAAGATAAAGATCACATGAGAGGAAAATTTAAAGATAACAAAGATGGTACAAGTCTTATGAGAGAACCAACCCCAAAAGCTAGCCTGAAGGGTGGGAGAGCTCATAAGCCTATAAAACCTACATTAGTTTCTTTTATTACCGATGTGGGACAAAACATTCCACCACGCTTCGCAGCCTAGGAACCGGTGGGTTGGCTGTGCGCTAGACCTTTTCTAGCCCCAGGCGAACACTGCTATACTGACATTACCACCCACATACCCACAGGCTAACTGTGCGTTAGACATTTTCTAGCCCCAGGCGAACACTGCAATGCCAGCATCACCACCTATGGGCGTGGCACGAGGACTTGAAGTAGTAGTGTTGGTAGAGCCAACCCACCGGTGCCTGGACTGCGAAGCGTGGTAGAATGTTATAGTCTAATTGTCCCACATCGGTAATAAAAGAAACTGATGTGGGGTTTATAGGCTTATGAGCTCTTCCACCCTTCAGGGTAGCTTTTGGGGTTGGTTCTCTCATAAGACCTGTACCAATTGGTATCAGAGCCAACACCACTCCTTCAAGTCCTCGTGCCACACCCATAAGTGGTGACGCCGGCATTGCAGTGTTTGTCCGGGGCTAGAAAAGATCTAGCGCATAGCCAGCCCGTGGGTAGGTGGGTGGTGACGCAAGTATAGCAGTATTCACTTGGGGCTAGAAAAGGTCTAGCGCACAGCCAGCCTACTTGTGCCTAGGCTGTGAAGCGTGGTGGAATGTTACGGTCTAATTGTCCCACATCAGTAATAAAAGAAACTGATGTGGGGTTTATAGGCTTATGAGCTCTCCCACCCTTCAAGCTAGCTTTTGGGGTTGGTTCTCTCATAAGACCTGTAACAATATCTTTATAGATAGGGTTCTATAATTCCTAGTTAAATATAATCTCTTCCCTTGTTAGTATTGATGTAGATAAATCCTATCAGATAGAGTCTTATTTAGATAGGGATATTATCTTATTAGATAATGTAATGTAATATGATTAGGATAAGATGTGATCTAGTTAGTTCAGTTATATTAGGATTCTAAATTGTAAGCTAGAGGCGCCTATAAATAGCTCATTAGAGCCTTGCTCTATACATAAGATAGAGAAGAGATAGTAAGTGCTGTCATAATGTCCAAAAGTGAGGAAAAGTAGAGAGAGGACAAAGAAGGTTAGATTCTCATCCTTGTTTGATTGTTTTTCCGGATTAGTTTAAGGGTTTGTTAGTTGTGATATCAACTTTGGTTTCAATACTGAAACCTTATGAGATAACTTGTTGTTGTGGGGGTAAAGAGATCAACTTTTTTTTTTTTTTTAATGTAAATCCTTATTAAGTTTGGTGGACTTATTTATCAGTTTGTCCTGTGATTTTTTTCCCTCTACATTGGAGGGTTTTCATGTTAAATCTTGGTGTTTGTTTCATAGTTTAGTTTCTTATTCTCGTATTGTTCAATTACTATAATTTGAAGAGTTATATCTTGTCGTTAATATTTGGTTGACTTTTTAGAGAGTTGTGTTATTTTTCTTCTAAAAATATGTAAGAGTTGATGGATTGAGGATGAATAACAGTGATCCTCTAATGTTGCAAGGTTTTAATCACCTTAGAATGGTGTTGGTGACAACCTTGTTAATAGGTGATAATTATCTTTCATAGATAGAGCTATGGAACTAGTACTCAAAAAGAAGATGAAATTGAGCTTTATAGATGGGAGATTAAGATGCCTAATGAGGATTCTCCAGATTATGATGCATGAGGCAGAGTGGATAGCATGATTATTTCCTGGAAATTGAATTTGATGTCTAAAGACTTTGGAAGGAGCTTAAAAAGTGTTATACTGAGTGTAATGGTTCTCTTTTTTATCAGTTCAAAAGAGATATCAACATAATGACCTGAGGTAACATGTCTATTGCAAAATATTTCACTTATCTAAAACAAAAAACTATGGGATGAATTTGGATTTTTAAATCCAATTCCTAGATGTAATTATGGAATGTGTATATATGGTATTAAAAATGCTATGGAGGATTTGAATTCAAATAACAAGTTGATGCAATTTTTTATGGGCTAAATGAAAGTTATGAGTATGTTAAAAATTAGATATTGATAATGGATCCTTTCTCAATCATAGGCATAACATATTCTATGATTTTAATAATAGAGAGACAAAGAGAAGTACATATAAACTTCTCTGAAAATGGGAAAAGTGCAGCCATGGTAGTCAGAGAGGTGAATAATAGACCAGTTTCAACCTAAAAATAACAATAAAAGGGAAGATGGAAATAAGAAAGTCTAAAAGCAAATGTTGAAGTGTGATTACTGTTGTATAAGGAGACATTCACTACAACAAAACAAAATATTGGTGACGATTTACAAATTGTCACTTAAAGTAGGCTTTTGGCGACGAATTGTCTATTTGTCACAGAGAGTTAATGTATTTATGACGTTTTGCATAATCCTTACTAAAGAAGTATATTTTGCGACTATTTTCACTAATTATCGCAAAAGGATTAACATTTAGCGACATCTCGTTGAATTCGTCACCAGTGTTGGAGCCTTTTCTAGCAATTATCATTAATCGTCATTAAATGTTGACTTTTGGTGGTGAAATTGCAATTTCATCACCAAAAGTTAAGATTTTATAACTTATGTTTTTCTTAGTAGAATTTTGATGAATTTTGTGTGACAGTATTTTTAAAAATAATAATGTTGAAAAGATAATTTTTAATGATAATTGTGATTAATAATCCTAAAGTTAATTATAATTGATATTTATATGATTTTTCATATATTTTCATTTGCCTTCTTTATATATTTGTTTAAATAGCTAATGCATTCAAACTCTATAAATTTGTTTATATCTATGGATTTATACAAAAATGATTCTTTAATGATGCCTATTGTACATAGTCCTACACCTCGGTTCATACAAAAAGAATGGAGCATCTAAAAATTGTAAAATATTTTCAAAGTTTTAATCATATTGTTTAAAAACACAAGCATGATAGGTAATTTAAATTTTGAGAAGCAAATTTTTTTTGACATAAAGAGATAAACATATCTAAAATTTTAATGTTAATAAGATAAAAATATCATAAATTTAAGTTTACTACTATTCTTAATTCTTAATATTTATTAACAATAAAATAATAATACATATAAATATTGAAATATGTTAAGTAATATAATATAATGATATATAAGTACTACAAGATGTTAAATAGAAGTTTAACAATTCTTATAAAAAATAATAAATAAAATTTCACGCCAAATATTCCATTGAAAATGAAAAGAAATAATTATTTTGTGAATTCCAAGTGACATTAAAGTTGATAGAAAAGGTAAAAAGGTTTCCAATGTTTGAATTCCCAGGAAGGCTCCTTGTATGTTCCAAGTCATTAATTGAAACAGATAAAGATTTCCGTCAGGGTCTGGTGAATTGACACCCTCTTCCAACAGCTTCTTTGTTTTAACTAAATTTGCAAAAGATACAATAATCGATTTCCCATATGCAGTATGCATGACGACATTAGATGAACTGCATGTACTAAGCATTTACTAAGCATTTCACCTAATGAGCAAACATTATAGAACAATCGAAGCTTAATCAAACAATTTTAGGAACCCAAATTCGAACACATGCATACCTGACTAATAAACTCCATTGTCGTCACAATGAACAAACTGTTTTTGCAATCAACCACTATTCTAAAACAATTGATTTCCCTAATCCTGTACAGACCATTGGGACATCACTACCATCTCCATTTCCATCTATGTTTTCTTGAAGATTTGAGGAAGCTTAACACAACATATAATATATATAATCAGATGTTCATATAATAGCTTGATAATAGAAAATGAGATACAGATAATAAAGAAAGAGAGGTAGTTCAGATGATATTAAAAACCTTAAAGAAGAAGATTGGCCATGGAAGGCAAGTGGTGATTAGTATTTGATGAGGAGATTTGTATTGTATCGATTTATTCTTCATTTGGGAGAATTTTTCCATATTCCTCCAAGAGGAGCTCATTTTCACCATTAGAAACTAATAATCACGTCGACATTCCGCAATGAATTAAAGTTAATAGTTTTATTATGAAAGTCAACAGAAGAATTCTTATTTGAATGTTACAACATTCTAGTAATATTAATTTTGTCATCTATCAAATGACACTACTTCATATGATATGGTTGAGAATATTAAGTATGTGGTATTATGTTTAGGAGATGCATAAACACCCCTTACAGAATCCTTTAATGTAAATAATTATGTAATTGTGATTTAGCTTTAATTTATCTTAATAATTAGCTTGTTAGTTTTGATCTACTCCATTAGATATATGTTTTCATAAAATATATATTCAATAAATTCAAATGTGTGCATGCTAAAAGATTTGGTCTTTTAAGTTGTTAGTTTTGAGCTACTCCGTTTGACTTTTAATTGTTATGTTCGATAATAGTCTCATAACATGTTGAAATAAAGTCATTTTAATGGACATATCTATATAATATAAATGGTAGAGATTTGGTATAAAAGCAATCATATGGTAAATATGTATATAAAAATCCATTGTGGAAGTAGCCTTCATTCTCTAACAAAAATTTCATCAAACAATTAGCAGCTTTTCTCAAAGAAGCATTGAAGGTTGAAAGAAAACATCGACCCATACACATCCAACACATAGACACAATTCACCATCTTCCAAACAAAAAAAAAACTCATACACTATAAACAAAACACAAAACTAACATAAACTCCTAAATGTAGCAATAAATAGAGCACAAGAAGGAGGTGGTTATTGAAAATAAAAAAGAAGAACAATATCAACACAAGAAATGACACTTCTTTAATGATGACAACCAAATCATAGGAGATGACCATAGTAGAGGGGACGACGCTTATTGGACGTAATGTTGATATTTGAGTTATAGATATTCAATATAATGACACCTGGTAGAAACAAAGGAAAGAAGATGGCAATTATCGAAATTGTTCCTACCCCATAACAACCAGATCAATTTAATCTTAGCTAATTAACAACAACAATCAACTTCATCCACCATTGAAGCCATCTAGCGACAACTTCCATCTGCCTCAACTAGTGCTGAGGGATCTTTAGGTCTATTAATCTTTACCACCTATAATTAGACTTATGCTCAAATATATATTTACATGTTTAATGCGTTTTTTCTTATCATTATTCTTTTGTTGTTAGGTTCCAATACCGCCATCAGAAAAAAGAGGTAAAGGTATCACTAAAGGTTATAAGTTGCAACACATGAATGTTGTAATGAACAATAAGTTATCTATACATACTGATATCTTACAAGGTCATCCTGTTGACAAGATTCACTTGACAAAATTGTCAAGTGGGTTAGGGGTCATTTCTAGGACAGAACTGCCTTGCCTTCAACATGCCAAGTAATTAAAGGAAGACAACTTGCTATAGAATGCTTTGGAAAAAGTTTCATTAATTTTCAATTTATTTAATTATATACATTTTTGTTTTACTTATTTAAATATTAATTTCGCATTTACTTGTTGTTCCTAGATGAAGCTCAATATCATCGATATCGACAACCTTGAAGTTTCAAGCTATGTGACTTCACTATTGAAACAAAGGGCTAAGGATCATTGTTATTGACCACATAAATACTACAAATATTGTTGGACACCCTGACCTCGTGAGTAATGCGCCCGACGTCCTAAGTGACATCTGGACGCGTATCCCACAAGAGTGACGTGCCCCCACTAGGACGGACATTAAAACCATACGTTGTTCCTATTCCTGAACTAAATTTAGGAAAAGCCCAAACTTGAACTTCAATTCTACTTGTTCAGAACGTATGAGGCTTTATGTCTCTAGTTTATTTAGAGACAAGAATTATCGCATTTGGAGATCTCATAACAAAGTTATGGCTACTACCTTGTAGGGTTATTTCAACGAACCCTTATTAACCAAGAATTTATTTTGGAGGGATAGATTAAGGCATTAGGAATCTATTGCTCTAAGAATCACTTCATTTAAAGGTCGAATGAAGAAGTTATGGCCAAAAGAATTGGGTATGTCTAATTCGTAAATCATATTGCCCCTATCTTAGGGCAATTAGTGTAATTGTCCTTAGAGATAGCAGATTAGGATAATCATAGGACGCCATGATAGAAGACTTCAAGATCTATAACTTTTATGCAGATATCAAAGATAGATTCTATCATTTGAAAGGTTAAAAATGAAGTAAACAATAGTAAGAAGGTAGACGAAGAAAAAGTAGACGAATCAAAAAGACAGACGAAACAAGAAGCAGACGATAGCATGGTCAACTTAAGACGAAGCAAAGTCAACTTAAGACGATGCAGCGCTTAAGACGAATACGGTCAACTTAAGACGAAGTACAATATTCTTGTCCTCATAATTTTTTTTAAAGTTAGGCCCTCATAAATCATTTTACATATAAACAACTAATACTAAAAAGTTAATTTTACCAAATATCTCTAATAAATAGCTGATATTCTTCGCTGGTCAAATCAGTTGATATAATATGCTATCAGCTAATCGCTAATAGAATCATCTAACAGCTAATACAATCTGTTGATTACCAAACAGGGCCAAAGCCTATCAAACCAATAACACCAATACACTTACCTGATGGAACGGTAACACTTCTGCATCACATAGTTGATGTGCAATTACACCTAAAACTCACATTGAAAAATATTTTATACATACCTAGTTTTTGATTTAACCTGTTATCTATCAATAAAGTTGCAAAAATAAAAAATTGAAGTTCACTTTTGAAATGCAAGACCTATAGACTGAGGAAGTATTAGCGGCGAAAAAATTGATATATATATTGTATATTCTAGACAAATCCTATTTCATTACGTAGATATACGTTACTAATGAATTAAGTTATATTGCTCCTAAATCTCGTAATACTTCGTGATTTACACGTTAACATTTTTAAGAATTTGCCTCAATTTGGCATCAAAGATTAGGTCAAGCATCATATAAGGTTTTGGATCACTTGCATTTTATTAACGAAGAATTTTCTAAGAAAAAATCATGTGATATTTGTCCACTTTCAAAACAACGCATACATATGTTTAATCAAAGTGATTTGTGCACAGAAAATGCTTTTGAACTCAACACTTAGATCTTTGAGGTCTTTACTAAACTATCTTTACATATTTATTATCATTGATGATTACACTAAAACTATGTGGACCTTCTTACTTGCCTATAAAAATTAGACTACCCAAACCTTTGCTTTATTTTAAACCTCTTTGCTAACTAACAACAAACCTTTGTCAAAATTCACAAACAATGAATTCCAATAATTATTTAACGATAAAGGAATTTTCATAAAAATCTTGTCCATACATACCACAATGTAATGGTATTGTTGAAAGAAAACATAAACACCTTTCCTAAGTGGCAAGATCTCTCTTGTTCTAATCCAAATTACCAACAAAATTTTAGTGAGAATCCATATTAATAGCCACACATTTCATTAACAAACTTCCTACTCCTGTTCTTCAACCTTTGAAATGTTGAAATACACTAGATTTTATCCCAATAAAATGCTTTGATTGTCTATGTTATGACATAAAATCAAAATAGATGAGGATAAGTTTGATCCTAGGGCTTTTAAATGCATTTTAAAAGGATTTTATCCCTTACCAATTCTTCTCTCTCTTGCAAACGTTTCTTTACCTTCTTTCTACATCATTTACCTCTTTACTCCTCATCGCCTTTCATTTTTCATGTTTTCTTTCTCCCCCCTCGCTTTAGTTAGCTTGCAAACTCGACATAAAACGTTTTCGAGTGGGGTTTCACCCCAGATGGTGGGCGTTGCCCAGACCACCACAAAGACAAATGAGAAAGGGGAGTTCCCCTTCGGCTATCGACTTCCCTGTCTTAACTAGGGAGTCCTTTCTCTCAAAGTGTCCCAAAGCTCACAAGATTAACTGTACAAAAAATCGCCCAAACAATTGTCACAACGTCAAGCCTGCCCCTATGGATTCATGGAAAAATAGCTTTTTAGGGTTTTTGAAGCACTTCCAAAATGTGATAAATGAAGGTATAATCTGTCCCCCTATAACTATTGAACGCAGGCAACCAAGTGTGGTCTTATACCTTAATCGGTTTTTTCTAGAATAAGCAGCTAGCCTTTCCCGTTATTAACGTTTGGGCTAAATCTAGATGGAATTCTAAAGGATTACAAAAGGTAATGTTGTAAGAAGATGGTTTTGTTTTGTTCAAATTTTCTGATGAAAATCAGTTGATGGACATTCTCAAGAATGGCCTATGGAACATAGGAAATCATTTGCTGTTTATTCAGAAATGGCAACCTGGAATGGTGATGGATCGAAGTAAATTTGATATATTTCCACTATGGATTAATTTCCATTAGCGCCTACTGGAACTCTGGATTATCGAGGGACTGAGTTTCATTGTTAGTTCACTTGGTTAGCCATTGTGTATAGCTTCAATGATTGCATCCATGGAGAGAACCAAATGCCAAAATTTTTGTTGAAGTGCAAAAATCCTCACTTTCTAGATAATCTATCTATTATGTGTTTGGAAGAATTTGTTGAACTAGAAAAAAAAAAAGAAATCACTATTTCTTACCCTTAAAAACCAAGCAACTCCAACAAAGTTTGGCAGCCTATAGGGAAAGTCTTTAAAACTGGTATATAGCAGGAAATCTTGGGGTTAGAACCTAATCCTACAGATAAGGTAGACTGTAATTTACCTGAAGACAACTTGTTGCTTGTGGATTGTACTAATGTTCCTCAAGAACAGTCGAGCAATTTGGATACAGAGGACAATACAAGGCTGGTTATCCAGGAGAAAGATATAGAGTTGCCAAATGAGAAAAAGTTGTCTAATTGTAGCAAGGATCCATAGCTCTCCTCTTTCAACTTTGAGTGGTATATTGGAAGACAGTAGCATTAGAGGTTCTAAAGGGATGGAAGATTCAGTTGAGTCTATACTAGATGAACTAGACAACAATAATGAGATCGAGTCTGTTGGACCCCGAACTTTTCTTGGAAATTAGAAATTATTAAATGAAATTTTTAATGAGGAAATACGGTATGATTCCTTGTCATGAATGAAAAGTATGAATAAATCTATGAGCATTTGATGAAATGAAAGACATTTGACTTTTCTTGTGTTTTGCATATGTTTAATAAAAAGGTGATGTAGTATGGTACTGAACGTGGCCACGTCTGTACTGAACATGGCCACGTCTAATGAGTAAAATGGTGTTTGTTGTATTTTTGATACAATTTTTAGATTTGGTGTGGATGGGTTGGCTCTATTAGCCTTCTTGAGTGTTATGGAGGATACCAATGATGTATCATAAGTTAAGTATGTGTTGTGGAAATTGATGTGAAAAGAATTGAATTTTTTTTTAGTTTTGATGACTTTGAGATTTGTTGGGTAAATTAGTATGTGTTATGAAATTTATAAAATTGATAGTGAATAAATTGTTTTGAATGGTATTTAAAAGCAAGAAATGAATAAAGAAAGCGTTAGATTTTGGAGAATTGGAAATCTGAAATTTTGAAGATGAATAGTAACACTGTTGACTTTTTGAGCCGAAACTTTCATGAATTTCGCTGGGTTGATTTAGGCAGAATTTGATAAAATGATCTTCATGAAACTTGTAGCTTCTGT
>JAOTAX010000196.1:25103139-25114232 GCA_025629825.1 Erythroxylum guanchezii
TGGATTTTGGATATTAATATTGTATTATGGCTTGAAAATGCCATTAATATTTTGTAAGTATTACTTCATGATGTAATAAATTATGGATTGGGTGTAAGGAATTAGAATATGAATTTGGGTATGCGAACTAGTGTATGGGATTGAGATATTGGATATGAATATTATGGATGAGATATGATTGTGTCTATGAACGAGTTTGGTTATGATATGAGTTCCGGACAGGAGGTCCGATGAATATGATGATTGAAAATTATTGAAGTGCTTGGTATGAGAATGAATAAAAAGAAAAAAAAAGAAATGTATACGGATTTGGATTAGTTTAGACCGATAGTCTTAAGGCTTCCAACGCTATTTTTGTTTCAAGTGTATGTGATGTCGAAACATGTGCTTCAGTCCGATTGAACCGTTTGTTTGCTTCGATGCGAAATTCGATTTGTTTCCGATTCGTTTCGCTTCGATTAAGCAGTTGGTTTGGTTTCCGATTTCGTTCCGATTCAATTTGTTGTGATTCGATTTCAGTTTGTTTTCGCTTCAATTTGTATGTCGCTTTCGTTGGTTTTCAAATCCGTTCGATTCGTTCCGCACTGTCTTTTGTTTTCGTTTTGTGTTTTCCGGTTCTTTTCCGGTTGGGATCCGGTCCCGAGATCGGGTCCCAACAATACTGGTACAAAACTTGATTATGGTTTAATTAGTACACTTGATTTATTGGATAAAAGGTATTTGGATAATTGATACAGGGGCTCCAAATTATACATGCAATAAATCTTCAACTTTTAACACATATAATGCCTATCAAACCAATAACACATTGATACTTACTTGATGGAACGGTAAGACTTATGCCTCACATACAAAAATTAAAGTTAACTTTTTTCTACCTATTGCGAAATGCAAGACCTATAGACTAAAGAAATATTGGCAGAGAAAAAAATTGATATATAGATTGTATATACTCTAGACAAATCCTATTTCAATACTCAGATGTGCTTTAGCAATGAATTAAGCTATGTTGCTCTTGAATCTTGTAATACTTCACGATTTACGCATAAAGACTTTGAAGAATTTGCCTCAATTTGGGTCACTTGCATTTCATTAACAAAAAAAATTTCTAAGCTAAAAGCATGTGATATTTGTCCACTTTCAAAACAACTCATACTTATGTTATCCAAGTGATTTGTGTATAGAAAATGCTTTTGAACTCATACATTTCTCTCCTAAAATATCCATTAATCTCATGGCTTCTGTAACTAATTAAGTATCTATTTTTAAAAAGTTAAAAAACAATTAATTTCATATCCATGAAAGGAATCAATAAGTTACATTACAAGGCAGTAAAGCAATACATTTACAACAGTCAACTAAATTAGGAACATACAAAGTAATCTGAATAGCCTGCAAAAATTAAGGAGATTATAGATTCCATTGTCTTCTTAAGTGTACACTCAGTTTATCCACCATTTGATAAACCACCAATGTTTCTCTAATCTAGAAAACTAATCTATGAGCTAATACATGTTTGTTTGTTTTGGTGTTTTTGAAAATTCATTGGTTTCTCTCCAACCAAATTGAGTAAACTATATAATTCAGACTGAGGCTAAGACAAATCTTATCTTATTTCATGGAAAGATATTTATCTTCAACCAGTCTCAACATATTTTCCCAATCATTCTCAAAGCATATAAGATTTAGAATGCGTTGAATATTAGCCCATAAAAAGTTGTATAATGGCACTTGAATAAAAGATTATCAATACTTTCCACTTCTAAATTACAAAATTTGTGTAAGAAATCATTCAAACCAAAAATCCTGTCCTTTATTCTCAATCTATTCTTTCTGCTAGCCAAGTGATGAATGAAGCCTTAGGCTTTAGAGAGCTCTTCCAGACAATGCTAAACTATGGGACTAGAGGAAAACTTGGTTTAAGAGCTTCGAGGCATATAGCATTAGAGAACTTCGCTTTATTGTAAAAGGAACAAATAGGTTGATTACTAACATAATCATTAGGCAAGTAGTTGAGAAAGTACCTTAGTATTCTATCTAGACCTCTCCTTGAGAAGCTCCAAGAGTTTGAATTAATCACTCTATTCACTCTAGCTTGAGGAGGGATTTTGTTGATGAGATAAGAAATATCATCCCTTAGGATTAATGGACTATAGGAGGTCCAATTATCATACTAAAACCAGGTGTTATACCCCTTCCCCATTTTGATTTCAATGTATGGATATACCACTTTCCTCATTCTTAGCAATTGTATAAAAGGCTAGGAGTATTCATTCTTTTTAGATAATTTCCATATGCTAGCATTCTTGATATATAATTCATTCATCCACTTGCACCACAAGGATTATTTTTCTTTGTAAAGTCTCCAATCCTTTTAGCTATTTGTATGTTTTTGATTGTTTGTGTAGATATGAATCCTAAACCTCCCCTACCCACCCCTGTCGCTTTTCCTGTACAATTGGTCCTATTTGATCTTAGCCCCTCTAGAGTTGTCACTCCTTCCGAACCTAAGGAAGTTTTTGATAAATTTTTCAATTTCCTTAATTAATCTCCTATGAGGAAGTAAGTGTGAATTCCTATGTGTATGCAAGTTGCTTAGCACAGACATGATAAGTTGAGCCTTTCCTATCAGAGAGAGAGTTTTATTATGCCATGCATTGATCTTTCTGTATATCTTTCTGGTAACACTAGGCAATCTTGGTATTTCAATCTCATTGAAGAGATGGGGACCCCAAGATAATTGAAAGGAAGGTTTTGATTCCTCAATCTGAAGATTTGTGATATGTTTTCAGATAATTCCTTCTCATATGAGAAATGCGAGCAACTCTTAATGTAGTTGATGGATAAACCAGATAGCTTGTATAACACCAAAAGGGATTGATTCAGTATAAAGATTAAAGAATAGTCAGCAGCACTAAAAAGTAGTAGATATTATGTAAAATAAAGATGAGTAATAGAGAGAAAGAAGTAGTAGATCATCTATAAAACAAAGATGTGTAAAACTCCAAAAAGGATTGCTTGCCTGAATTTATGGTGAAATTTAAAATCAGGGTTACTAGCCACTAGACATGAGATAATTTTATTAAGCACTTCTATTGAAACAACAAAAAGGTAAGGAGAAAGAGGATATCCTTACCTTATACCATTAGTGCCTCTGAGTGTCTTAGTAGGAGAACCATTTATAAGAATGCTAAATGAGGTTGTTGAAATGCAAGAATGTATACTCTTAATGAAACATCTAGGGAAACCAAACCATTCCAAGATCAAAGTAACAAATTTCTAGTTGAGCCTATCAAAGGCCTTGGAAAAATCAATTTTCATATAGTAGCTTTTAATTGATTTACCTATATTGTATTGCATAGGAATGATATTGTTTGAAATTTTCCTGCTAGGAATAAAAGCCCTTTATAAAGCATAATCAAAATGATGCAAATTTTCTTTTAGTCTATTAGTAAGAACCTTTGAAATCAGTTTATAGACAATGTTGTAGCAAGAAATATGTTTGTAGTCATTAAGGGAATTAGCATTGGGTTGTTTTGGAATAAGACAAATGTAGGAAGAGTTAATCTCCCTAAGCATTTTCCCTAAAACCATTAACTCCATAATTGTATCTGTGAGGAATGAACCTGTGATCTACCATGTGGGTTGGAAAAAATGAGCATTGCAGCAATCCGAGCCTAGGGCCTTCATAGTGATGAGCTTGAATAGCACAAAGTTTACTTCATAAGGAGTTACTGGACTCTGAATTGTAAAGACTGCAACCTCTAGGAGATGAATTTGATTGCCTACAGGTTACAAGCCTAGAACCAGAAACATAACCTCTGGATTGAAGCTTTGTGCTGAATTATTACCCAATTCTCAGGTAATAGTTGAGTTGGACTCTAAAGTTTTGGTTGACATGTGCCTTGATAGAGCTCAGATTCCATGGAAGTTGGTGGATTGGTTAGTTGAGGTGCTGAGGTTCTCTTTTGTGGATGGTTTTCTTCATTGTTATGAAGAGGCAAATCAAGCAGCAAATTTCTTGGCAAATCTGGGATGTTCATTGGAAGGTTTGACCACCTACAATACTCAATCACTAATACCTTGTACCTTGAGGGGTATATTGACTTTAGATAGGTCAAGCTTGCCTTTACTGAGAGTTAGAACTGTTTAACTGTAATAGATAATAACGATAATAGAGGTTGTAATTTCTTTATATTTTCACATCTTTGATGGTTAGTATATAACGTTGTTTACTTGTTAATGTTAACTTCATTTGTTTCAGACAGTCAGGTTCATAGCCCCCTGCTCTGTAATGTTTTATTTTCTTATTAATAAAATAAGGTATCCATCCCCTCCAGGGTGCCGCCTATGGTTGATTTAAAAAAAGTTGTCAACTGTTAAAGCCTTTGAATACCAAAGTTGTTAGGATCCTCAACTAGATTCTTAATGTAACTGAGTATCATCTCTTCATTTCTGTCTTTTTCAGTCACTAACTGATTTCCATCATTCAAAATTCCACTGATTTTAATAGTGTTTATCTTAGCTAGCATTAAGTTATGGAAAAAATTTTAGAATTAAAGTCACCGTCCTTTATCCAACTAATCTTAGGTTTCTGCATTAATAAGGTATAATGGTCCTTTAGATCTTTGTTATAACACTCTAACTTTCTAACTTCATCATTTCTTGAATTAGGGATATGGGATAAAGATAACATTTCTGATGAGCCTTACTCGACTCTTTCTTAGCATAGATAAGCATTTCAGCAGTAAACAATTGATCCTTATGGTGAAAAGCCTTTAGTCTAGATCTAAGCCTCTTCAACTTTGTCATGAGCTGAAAAGCTTTACAACCAGATGTATTGTAACTCCATACTTCATTCACCAAGCTCATAAACCCCTCTTTGTGTGATAGAAAGTTAAAGAACTTGAATGGTGCTTTGAATCTTGATGCTAGTAGAAAATTCCTAACCTCCATACTAGAGTGGTTAAAGAAAAAAGGAGGGCCAAAGTATGCATATAAGGAGGGGAAATGTTTTGGCCAATGTTTGTTAACCAATATCCTATCTAGTTTCTTCCTAATGAAGTTGTTTCTAAGCTGTTTGTTACTCTAAGTGTAGAAATTTCAAACAGTGTTAAGGTCCATAACCTCTAAGATATTTAGCACCCTCTCCAGTTCCTTACTAAGATTACAAGTGTTTATTCTTTCCCCTTGAGTTTCAGTAGGATGTAGGATGCAATTCAAGTCACCAGCAATGACCTAAGATTTTTGAATTGAGCATAAGTTATCCTAAAGTTTGGCCCTTTGGAATTTGAAGTTAATAGCATAAATTATGGAAATGAAGAAGCTGATATCAAATCCATTAATGTGGCAATTCAAGTGTATAAACTAATCTGAAAAGCATATGATTGATACCTAAGCTTCCCTTTTGTTATAAGCAAATATAACTCTTCTATTATACTGATGGTTGTGAATGGAACCATACTATCAATCCTTTCCCAAAAACTTCATAACCTTCTACAATTACAAGCTTAGTTCTAGTTTCTATCAGTCTTGGAATTAAAGGTTTATTTTCTAGCAAAATGTCCTTCAATGCTTGACCTTTGAGGGGTTCATTAAGACCTTTAATATTCCAAAATAGCATATTATTGAAGAGGAAAAAGTTACCAACCCTTTTTGGGTTTTCTTATTTTCCTTCTTGACTTGCTAAAAGCAGGAGTGAAACACTCATCCAATACTAGATTATCATCCCCCTCTTGATGCAATATCTTGTCTTCTAAATCTGTGCTAGGAAGATTTGAACAATATCATCAACTCTTTCACCAATGTCATTAATCTCCAACAGGTTCTGATTTTCAGTTGGAATCACCTCAACTACTTTAGAGGCATACAAATTCCCTATATTATCTTTGTTCTGTGCTTCTTCATTAACAGATTGATCATTCGGATTGGCTTCTGACTAGCCTTCAAGTTAGTCAGTTCTCATAAACTCATTGTATTCTCTAGTATTGAAATATTTTCCTGTTGGTTTCCAGGTTTATTTCCCCAACTTAGGCTTCCAATTGTAAGAGACTTGGATTTCATTTTTCACTGACTCATTAGTCACATTCAACTTCATCAAAGGCAGTGAGTCTGGGAGTGCCTTCTTGGGGTTAACCTCTACACATATTGTTGCTAAACATACCTTCTCTAATTTGGCAGTAGCTGAGTCAAAAGCTAGGGATCGTTCAATTGAGCTAGCCATAAAGCTTAGCCCATCTAAAGTCCAATATTCCAAAAGAATATTGTGTATATTTATCCACAAAGGAATGGTATCAATGCAAAGATATATCAAGCTTTAATCTAGGAGATCGCTTTTGGAGAAACATTAGTTGTCCTCCTATATGACAAGGTCTAAATTCTATGACTTTGTTAAGACTTTCTTTAAACATAAATGACTCTTCTTCAGTTAACAGGATCTTATCAAGCCTTTTTCACCCCATCTGTCTATGACCAATTGTGCATTAGTGGGAATGTTGGTCTCTTGTTAAGGAAAAAAACCCACCAGTGTGTTACACCAATGTTTTTCTCCCTTCTGCAACATCTCTAGAGGTGGAGTTACATCACCATTCAATGTTGCTACTATGTTACTCCAAAATGTTTTTTTCCAAATGCTGAATTCTATTTATTCGGGGGTCTCATTTCCATTGATTCAAGCAGAGAATGAAAATGTTCGAGCATGTTTTTGGAGCCATGAAGCCTCCCTTCGAGGCTTCCATTAGGTTTCTTGAAGAGGAAAGTTACCCAAAAAGAGAAAATGTCATAAATCCACTATTCGGGACTTTCCTTAAACAATTGGTGGTTGCTCTAAGTACTTGATTCTCAAAACTCACTTGAACTTGTTGTTGGCAATGTTATAACATTGAAAGCATGGGGAAAGGAGATGAAAGCAAGATTGAAGGGAATATCTGCCCTTTATATTGAGTTTCACCATTGTTGGTGTCGTTGCGTCGCCTGAGATAGCTAGCATTGTTGTAGGAGAGAACCAAAACTAAAACCCCAAGACCTAGTTGAAGAAGCATAAGAAAGAACCACCTAAGTGAAAGAATCATCTTGATCAACCTATTCACCTAAAGGATGGTGGTGATTGAAGGAGCTCAAATCTTGGACTCTCTACTTCAAAACTTGGCTGCAAAATATGGTAAGCCACGAGCTTCAAGGCATCAATAAAGGGCATTCCAAGTGTGAAGATTGAAGAGATTAACAGTAAAGATGGTGCATGCAGTATATGTTCGAAAGAGGGGGAACTTTGTGTTATTATGAAAATGCTCTGCAAACATATGTTTCATATGAATTGTATGAAGAAGTGGTTGGAAATATACGAGTCCTGACCTGTTTGTAGGTATAAGATGCCTGTTGATTAGGAATTAAAGAAGAAGAAACATGAAGCATAAATGAGGAGATTTGCAAGAGCGAATTGGCTTTTTTTTATTTTTTTGTAGGAATTTTATTAGTTTTAAATATAAATTTTGACACATGACAATGATAGTACACACATCAGCCACGTGATAAAAGAATTAGATGGTGTAGTTAGCCACTTTAGCACCATTAATAGAGGATCCAATGGTAGACTATTTTTGCGAAAAATTAAAAGTTGAAATATTTTAGTACTACTTTTTCAATTTAGACTAATATTACAAAATTTATTAACGATTTGAATTTTTTACAATTTATTCTACAAAAATAGAATTCTCTCTATCTCTCTCTCTCTCTCTATTTATATGTATAGATACTTATTTGGCAAAAGTTGATGGGTGAGCTAATTTGTAATTAAATTGAAAATTCAAATATTGTATTATCATTTTCAATAATTTAACTAATACTATAAAATTAGATAAAACTTCAAATTTTTTAAATATAATTGTAAATGTAATTTAACCAATTGGCCTAACTCATTTCAAAATATCAATTCTCCTGATGTAGGATCGGCGCCTCAACATGTAAACAGTTATAATTTGTAATGTACAATCGAAGACACAGATTACACAGAAAAGAGTACAAACAAAGACTCGGTGGCAAAGGACCATTTTAAGACGGGTAATAATTGAGAGAGGCGAAAGTAGATACAATAGTTGGTGCACCTTTTTAAGATACGACATTGGTTCACATGTCTTATGCACAAAACACTCCACGTGGTGCAGGGGACATGGTACAGGGCACACCCAATGAGCTCTGGTTCTATGCTGCTCCTTTGACCCGCTAAAGGCCACCACAGATTCGGCAGAAACCACCTGCCTTGTTCATACAATCCATGTAAAAGAAACCTAGGCTTCAGATGCCAAGAACTGCCCTACGCATAACGAGTATTATGTGAATGTTTGGTTCCTTTGGCCGGATTGTGAGTAGGGCTTTATCTATGATAAGACTAGTGGAATGCATAAACCAGAAACGTAAAACAGGCAGTGATCTACAAATATAAACAAGAAATAATGGAGAAAATCAATAATTCCAAAGATTGTGAGGCAATCTCATTGATAATTTAAAGCAGGGTTATATGATAAACAACGAATTGAGCATAATGCCGAAAAGGTAAACAGGAGAAGTAACTCGCAAATCACTAACTTGAGCCGTTGCCCCTTGAGAAAATTTGGGACTTGGTACTTTTCTTGAAACATGCGAGAATTTTGGCTCAACAACAGTTGAATCTGATGAACTCAGATTGTAACAGAAACTAAAACTGTACATCTAATACCGAAAGATAGAATGTGGAGAAACATGTGATCATTGTTCTCCACATAAAGAGGAGTTACAGGTAACCCTCAATCAATGAATTCATTTAGCTAACGAATTCCCGCAAACCCGTGAAGATGGCAATTGGTAGGCAACTTCAAGTAGTCTACTTCTACACTTCTTACAACCCAAATAAGATCATCCAATGGAAGCTACCTTTCCACTCCCAAGAGTGAGCTCAAGATCATCTGTGCCTATTTCATGAATTTTCTCCCCTTCCCATGGTTTTACTCTGTCATCTTCAAATTCAAACTCCGAGATTCTCCCCCTCTCTGTGGCTGTTGCAGCAGCCCAGCCTGGCCCTACATTTGGATCAACTCCATCTCGAAGATCACTCTGTAGAGCTACTGGTTTCACAAGATTAAAAGTTGGTGAAGGAGGGGCTGCTTGCGGTGCAGCAACCTGAAAGCTAACCCACCGGCCAGAGTCCACAGTAGATGCATCAGACTCGTCACATTCTGGTATGGTAGCTGGTGTGAGATGGTGGCACCGAGTAGGGCTTGAAGGGGCAGAGGCAGCGAAAAGGGGATGATGAAATGAGTTTAGGGAGCCATTTGAAAGCAATTCCCAAACAGGTTTGGGCTTGGAATTCCTAGCAGGGGAAGAAAGGGGCGGAGTTACAGGAGCACTACTGGATATTCTAAGCGGTGGAAGGTTTGTGGGGATTGAACCTATGTTGCGGAGGAACGGGAGGAGATATGATGACGGGTTTGAATCGAATCGAGTGGGACTTGGAAATGAGGAGGATGAGGGACTAGCATGATAACAAGGCACTGGACTGGGGAAATTTGAGGATTGTGGGCTTGGTTGAAGCGATGAACAGGCGCTTATGTTTGATGAAGTGCCTCCAATCTCACTTGCTGGTGGCTTGCAGCCCTGTCAAAAGAAAAAAAATGGAACGAGTCAATGTCTTGATAAATTGGAAACTATAAACCTTGACAATATGACATCCATGGATGAAAAAGAAACGGAATTGATTTCTTGTTGATCTGAGCAAGGGACTAGAGACAACACCAACAGAAATAAGAGAAAGAAGACTCAAATGAACACACAGACATAGCACACACAAGTTATTCAAGCAGAAAGCAACTTCCAAAAGCTGACTCCTTTCTTATAGATCAAATTGTACAAAAACGACTATTACATCATCCAAATCGTGATGCGAAATTGTAAATGGGTTTAATCGAAATTAGACCAGAAAAATCCTTGAATAGAAGTAAAAACAGAAACAAGAAATCAAAGAACAGAAAACAAGAGAAAATATCAACTGAAATAATTTCTAGTTTGTGATAACTAACATCGAAAACCAAAATATACAACAGAAGAAATAAACTCCGAAAGCAGATCTACTAGAGAAAGGAAGAAAGAGAGATTAAATAGTGAACCTTGCGATAAATGGTGCCGTCTTCTTCAACGATCCAGCCAGCCTCAGCGCACAGAGCTTTCAAGACCTCGTTATTGTCACAATGCTTAGGAAGCTTGTAGTTGCCTTGAGCTCTAAGCCCTGAATATATCTTAGCAGCTGTTGCTCTTCTCTTCCTCTCCCTTCTCTTGTTGTTCTCTCTTTCTTTCCAAGTCGGCGTCCTCCCTGAAGATCCACCGCCGGTCATCTTACCCAATGAAAAAGCAAGGCCTTTAAGTCTCTTTCTCTCTCTCTCGGTTCTCTATATGCGTGCGTTGAATGTGCGATTTGTTTTGATAACAAGGTTGGCGCTCTCTTTGTTGAAGCTGTATAGGAAAACAATGCCGCTTTCTTAGATTCTCGAAGCTCTCTCTTGGCATTCCTCTTTCACACATGCATGAAATGGAATAAGTTGATACAGAAAAGTAAATAGAGCAGATCAAAACCCTTTTTTGGGCATGAAAAGGACATTCACAAGAACTCCATATGCTATGCCTCTCCTACCCACTTTGAAGAACGTGTAAAGGAGGGAACTTTGCAAGCAAATCATGCGATCGACATGGCCATGGTGCTTCTTGGAAGACCCAGTTTTTCGACGGTGTTAAAAAATGGCCAAACTGTTTCTTATGACATCATCACCTCGATGTGCGTTTGTGGAAAGTGAAAATAAAAATTTACTTCTTTATAATAGAATCTTCATTTCTACTCTCTGCCCTCTGCTCTTTTATATTGGCTTGTTAGTGCCTGACTATGAGAATCTTTTCCACCAAATTTGGTGTAAAGTGAAATATTTTTAAAATTTTTTTACACCAAATTTAGTGTTACTCTAATTATTTTATACCAAATTGTTATACTAAATTTTTTTTAAAGAATATACCACAATAATTTAGTTATTAACTAAATTAATTTATATTTATATAACCACAATAAATTAGTTATTAAT
>JAOTAX010000196.1:25118074-25138702 GCA_025629825.1 Erythroxylum guanchezii
TCAATTATATCAAAATGTCATACATCTTTCAAGGCATGACATAAAACACATCATAGCAATTCACAATTTAGCAATTCAAGCATATACATACACATAGGCAAAATGCCCATTTACACAATAACCATAAACATATTACTCACCTAATTTGCTTACAAAATCTAAGTCAAGGTAGTCTTTTCCCTTGCTCTTCGATAGGAACCTCTTGGTTCCCTAAAACAAACCAAGTCTCATTCAATAGGAATCTAAATGGAAAATCCCACAATACAAAATCACTAAATTGATTTTAGAATACATAAACCCAAACATTTTCTAAACTCCATAAACTAAAATCCTTTCAAAAATCCAAAAGATTCAAAATGATCTCACCTTCATTCTTTACCAAATGAAGGGTTCCTTGGCTCAAAGGGAAGCTCTTTTCTTCCTCTACCTTTTTCTCTTCTTGAACAGCTCCAAAACATTTCTTGAAGACTAAAAATAATTAAACCCTAGCTCAACTCTCTTCTTTTCTCTCAAACCACCAAACTCTGACTGATTAAGAGGCAGGGGTATGTCTCCTCATATTAGTAATAATGTCACCTCAAAATCAAGAATCCATTCACATAGTTGGATACTTTACGTCAAACATAATGAATACACTTTTAGTAGCATATTCTACATTTTATGCTTGTGTCCTTGTCAGGAATAGGACTCCAATACTCACTTTTGAATCATTACATATTCATTTCTGATTTGTTCTTTCGTTGATCATTCTTAATATAAACTATCTGATCTGCTTAACCTAATTCAGTGAAATTTTTCTTCGAAAGAAGATTTCTTGCTACTATCATCTATACTGTTCATGCAATCTTTATCAATCAACTATTATCATCATCACATTATCAGCCATTCTTAATACCTCAAGAAGACAAATTTTTATCGTTCTTACAAGGTTATGATAATCTAATTACCAAAACTCAATGAAGTAGTAAACATAATTACTATCGCATAAGCTTAGGTATGTATCATCAAAGTCATCCCATTCTATCTAGAGATTTATTTCTGACAATCTCTAATTTATATCTTACACAAATGATACTTTGATCTCAATTGATCCTAGACAATATCTCTCTCTTTATCAAACATACTAACACCAATTTTACTCCCGTTTTCCAGGATTTACCTCTTCTAATCTTACATCATTTCTTAATGGTTCAACTACCATATTGAGTGCATTAACTCTTCTCATTTAATTCTTCATCTTTTCCTTAATCTCGTTCATACATAAAATCCTATCTTGTATGCATTTCTAACTTTCTCCTTACTATATATCATTCATCTTATGAAAAGTCATTTATGTTTATTTCATTTCTCCTTTACTCTTTCCTCATTTCTGTCTCATTTTCTTATTGTCATTTTTTTCATCTTTTATATGTATATCCTCAATTAATTCAGAATTATTGATGCATAATTATTATGAAATTCTGATCTCAATACCACCAATATCTTCTTACGGTGGATGATAACTCTTGTCGCATTAATCGAACAACCACTTCGATTCCAATTTCCTCTTCTTAAGATCATAACAAGGTTATGTTTTCATTGCATTCTGCTTGTAAACTCTAATCTCATCATTTATACTTATATCCCTATATTTCTCAGACAATCCATGACAATACATTCACATCTATATCACATCTAGGGATATATCACCATAGTGCAATATTTATGTCATATTCATAATACATTCACCAATACAAATGCGTAGAACCTTTATCTATCATATCTAACCATATACTATTTCTCATTTCTAAAATATCCATAAATCTTCATTTTCTCACATTCTGACAGATCATTATTCTTCTCACCATTTCTATCAGCTCAAACTTTTAACAAATGCTCATGCGTGTGACTCAGACTAGGGATCAGTTGCTACTGCCTGCTATGACATGTTCATAATGCATGTACCTTGGCACATAATTCGAAAAACGCTCATGTAAGATAGTAATTCTGGGCTTTGATACCATACAATGTTGGATCCCGTTTCTGAAGCCCAAAATCTGGAGTCATAAAACGTGATCTTCATTACCTCGTATTTCTGGAGTCCAAATCTTTCTCTGATACCACAACTGTTAGGTACCCCGGCTCTCGTGAGACACGTGCCCGACATCCTGCAATTTGACATCCGAATGCGCATCCCACCAGTCAGTTACCATAATCAAACTCATTTCTCCTATTTTAGAATAGATTTTGGGAAACCTCAAACTGGAATTACATTTTTACTTCTTCAGAACATTTGTTCCCCATTGTATTAAGTTTCTAATGATACCAAAATCATTCAATTTGGTTCAGAAATCTGAAAGTTATACCCCAAATATTTTTCGGACTATTATTATACTGAAACAGTACACTATACTCAACTTCCATCCAGAAATTGAAAGTCTTTAAGACTGAATTAAAACTATACTTCTTAAGATAATCTATAGTTCTATGTCTCTAGTTTATTTAGAAACAATAATCATCTCATTTGGAGCTCTACAGATCAAGATATCTTTAAAACACCAAAGCATGTTCAGTAAAATATCCAATTCATACTCTTCCAACAGATACCCTTACTTTGATTCAATCAATATTTTTCCAATAAATACCAAAAGCCATAAATTTTTATGGAGAGATATAGAAATGTGTTAGGAATCTATTGGTTTAATAATCACTTCATTTGGAGGTCAGATGACAAAGTTATGGTCAAAAGAATCAAACATGTCAGATCTGGAAAACCCTTCGGATGGCGAAACGTTGTTGAAGTTGTGGAAGAAACAAGGTGCAATTGCACCCGAGGCTACTCCCAAGGTGTGGTCGCACCTTTGCTTGTCATGATCACACCCAAGGCTGGGTGCGATCGCACCTTTCTTTGTCGCGAGTGCAACCGAAGCTGTCCGGTATAATACATCCTCTGCGACATTACTAACTTATAATAGTCATATCTCCCAACTCCGATATCCAAAAATTACATAATTTATACCGTTGGAAAGTTACAAAGATAAGATACAACTTTCAACAAGACAACTTTGTCTAATTCAGCCTAAACTAATCTAGTTTTTCCCCTGAAGTTAGATCACACATTTTTCCCCTATGAAAAACTTGAAAATCTCCTCAATCATATTGCACCTGTTTTTGGGGCAATTTACATAACTTTCACTAAAGATGTCGGATTAAGGTCATTCTAGGATGGTTTCAAAGAAATCTTCTAGATCTACAACTTCTGTGAGGACCCTGAAGAGAGATTTTGTGAGACAAAACTCCCTTCAAAGCATCTCCTATGGTTCCTACGTCCACTCTTAACATCACTTTCACTCATTATCTTCCCAAATTCACCTCTTCTAATGCAACATCATTTCTTAAGCCTTCAACTACTAAATTAATTTCATTAAACTCTCAAATCTCAGCTCATTTGACTCATCACATTCAACTACATCTCATCATTCATAATTCCTATTTTCCTTTCCATAACTTCTCACTTATATATATATAACAACAATTCATATATATATATATATATATATAACAACAATTCATGTTCAAAATCATCAACTCAAGTTGATAACTTCTTGAAGTATACCTAATTTCAACTCACATCATTCATACACAATTCATATTTCTTTCATTAACACCAAGGATAAGAGTTTACAAATATTTAATGGCATTCCAAGCCACATTACATCATCTGTATCAAAATCCAAAATACAAAAGATACACTAATAATTCTCGAAATACATCTAAAGCCTTGTTTTTACAAAATCTAACTTAAATTAGAAAAACATTGCAAAAGTGGAATGATGCCTCGACTCTTGGTTAATCGATCTCATTCTCTTCACCTGAAGATGGGACGGAAAGAGAGTGAGCTTAAAGCTCGTGGGTAATAAGTTTATAACGGAAAATAAGCAAAATCATTGAAATGTTCATTTGTAGAAAAATTTTCATATTGAATTCATAAAACTCATAGTTCTCAAATTCTCAACCAAATTTATGATTTTTAGCTCAAAACTCATAGTTAAAATATCATCACATAAACATAGCATATACATTTAACCATCAAAACATAACACTCAATTATGCACCATTAATGATAATTCCAAGATGCAATGCACAAACAAATGGCTCGAGAGTTCCATGAAACGAAATGGAGAAACCGAAGTTTACACCATGAACAAAATGAGTCTTTTTTCTTCGAATCTCACATACCACAAGCGGATACCCGAGAGAAGACTCTTATCAACGTGTACGTGACAAACGAAATGGTTCCTCTCTTGCCCATACAAAAGCACATATTCATGCTCAATTCATTTCATCAAATGCTCATG
Organism: Erythroxylum guanchezii; assembly: GCA_025629825.1. Lineage (NCBI taxonomy): Eukaryota > Viridiplantae > Streptophyta > Magnoliopsida > Malpighiales > Erythroxylaceae > Erythroxylum > Erythroxylum guanchezii. The sequence continues at coordinate 25,122,412 of JAOTAX010000196.1, forward strand.
CTTTTTCCTCTTTTCATTTAATTCAAAATGCCATGACATTTTTCAAGGTATAACATAAAATGTTTCAATGAATTTCCATTTCACAAATTCATCAACAGAAATTCATATACTAAACATATAGCAATTTCTCAAATCATTCAAATAGCAATCATGCAACATTTATAAAACAATTGAAAATCATTTAATTCTCTTGCTTTTGAAAACATAGTTATGGCTCATTAACTCAGTTATAAACATGTAACCCACCTTGATTTCCTTGCTTAAAACTTTGCTAAAAAAGGCCTATACTCTTGTTCCTCTTGCCTCTCTTGATTCCCTTAACATTAACAAAATTTCCAATTCAATAGGAAATTCCAATTTGAGGACCCAAAGAAACATATGCATAAAATTAATCCTAGAAAGCTTAAACCCATGCATTTCCTAAACTTTATGAACCAAAATCCTTCTTAAAATTCAAAAGATTAAAAATAAGCCTACCTTGAATCTTCACTAAATGAAGATATCTTTAGCTCAAATGGAAGCTCTTTTCTTCCTCTTTCTTTTCTCTTCTTGAACATCTTCAAAATCTCTCTTGAAGGCTAAGAAAAATTGAAACCCTAGCTCAACTCTATTCTTTTCTCTCAAACCACCAAAACTCTCTTCCTCTCTCCTTGTTTTCGTATTCTCTCTTCTTCCTTCTTCTCACTCACGTTTTCTCCTTCTTTAAAATGCAAGATTACATTTTTTCTTCCATTTCTACCCTTAATAAGTGTGCAAAGTCCATTTTGCCCTTCCATTTATGCCTTATGTCTTTTATGCTTAAGTGATCTTCTAAAAATGCCCTTCATCAATAAACTCTTACTAATTTAGTTCAACTAAACCATGTAATAAAATTCTACTAACATTTACATAATAATTAACTCCAAATAATTAATCTATCAAAACTTTAAAAATTATTTAAATCATATTTAATAATAATTAAAAAATTTCGAAGGCCAACAGTTTCCATCAGGAGGAGCCAAAGTAAGAAAGCAATTATGATACAAGATTCCATTTGTTTAATTAAAATTTATTTTTCTCCTATTAACTTTTAAAGATGTTATGATGAAGGATGAGAAGAGGGAGCAACAAGCCATTAAGTATTCTTAACAACAATGATGGTTGGATGTTCGAGTTAATTGAGTTCAACTTCAAAACAAGCAAAATAAACTTGATTAGATTTTGACCTGAGTTCACACTCAAAAAATAATTTAAATCAGACTCGAGTCATAAGTATTTTGAACCTAACCCGATCTATTGTCATCCTTAAGACCCTATAATATTTTAATATAAGCTACCCATAACAATATCTACATCTTTCATTAATTATGACCTGTACAATATGATTTTAAGATATTTTAAAGTAAACATGTTTCAATATTAATTTTAAAATTGTATTACTAAATGGAAGATAGAAGTCACAATTTAAAAACTACAATAACATTATTTCAGTTAGACAATATTAATTATCATTACTATAAACTAGATCACCAATTATCAAGAGGTCATATGATAATTGTTATGCTATTTAAATTAGACCTTAAAATACAATTTAATGATAATATCAATGTCAAATTAAAGTGATATGTACTTACCAACAAAAACAAAAATCATGGCCATAATTAATGGCAACTTCATTATTATTGGTATAAGTAAAGTGATGTAATAAGTAGTAGCTCTCATAAATGATGCCACTACTTATCCCTTCTAATGCATGATTTATTAGTAACACCTACGTTTCAACAATGAGTTACTCCACGAAAAATTTATTAACAATAATTATCTCTCCTTTTTGCTCATGAGATAATTAGTAAATATTTTCTTTATGAGACAATATAAATGAAACAATTTAATATGAGTATAATTAAAAGTGATCATGATTATAAATCTTAAATAAAAACCATAAATATCTATGATCTCTCAAGGTAAGACCCTTGATCTTCATAAGATTTTTTATTCTTATAAACGAGAATGAGTGCACTATTATCACAATATATGGTAAATGGTTAAAAGTTAACGTTAACTGGAAAAAACTTTACACAAAACTTTTCAAACATACATCCTCTATATACAATTATTATCCATTGGTTACGCTTTTGTTATACCTTTGATTTCTAAATGTATTTACTCAAAACAATTTATATTATATATATCTTAATAAATGTATAATGAGAGTTATTTTATCCAAATATGTTAGGAAATATATACCATATAACATCATCACGTAGATTATGTTAACATGGTTGTTTATATGCATATAAAACAAATAATCACATACTTATATTCATGTTATGATTCCATCGGTTATAGAACTTTTTGTTTTTAATTTACTGCAGAGTTATTTTTCCCCTTTGTGTAAACTTGAGGAAAGAAAAAACAGAAGGAACCAATTCATGCAGAGATGTTTTCATTATTAATCGTTGCATTCATCTAGTTAATTTTAAGCGACTCTCGTTCAAAAATAAATATCTTCAAGAAAATTAGAGCAGCATATCTAAATATAATTTCTAGATTTTGGAAGTTAATCCTTTATATCTAATAACCGGCTCTCAATCCGGCTTAAAGTTCAAATAATTTTAAAATTAACAGTTTGAGTCTTGAATTCAATCACGCTCAATTTTTTATTTAATTTAATGTTGTTTTAAAACAAAACCACGTTATTTCAATAAAATACATTTGACATAAAAATTTATTAGAAAACAACCTGCTCCTAATTTAAATCTCAATGAATTCAAATTGAGTCTATCGATTTTAAGTAGAGTTAACGTACTGTTTCAATCCTATTTTACGCATGAAAAGGCCAAAACGATGCCGTTTTTAGCGCAGAAAAAGATTAGAACAAAATGTTGGAATGGAGAGTATCTGAACCAAACATTGGACGACAGCCGCAAACCTTAAACTGCGTTAACGCCTGACACGACATTTTCTTTGTGGAAGAAAAACCTGTGGCGTAGGTTTAGGCGAGTCGACGAAAGCTCAGTTTGCATTTGTCTGAGCCCATGATCACGTCACTACCTACGTATTGGCCCAAACATAACATAGCCACCGAGAGTAAACCGCCAGTTATGTGCGTTAATGTCATGATGGACTTGGGTATCCGTCGACGCACTTGATTTGGAACCAGCCCAACTCACTGGAGTTGGTTGTTTATGCGTGAGGCAATTAGGCAGAAGTCAACGTTAATTGGGATCAGAACCAGGAAGGGTGGAAGCCATTTTCAAAGAAGTGAATCCACGTTGCGATCTTGTATTTGTACCTTCTTCACCGGTCAAATGATGAGTTCAGCTTAAAGCTCCCTTCAGCGCAAAAATAAAAAAGACGCAGAAAGATTTGCCATCGAAGAGAAGATTCCTCCTTGGGCATCGAGAACTATTTTCTTAGTATAATGACAGTTTCAACGTTATCCACGCTATTCCAACCAAGCTAGAGAGAGCACATGCTACTGTTTGAGCTCAAGCTTGTCTTTTCGTCTTTTCTATCTGGAAACGTAATATATCCGTCAGTAGTGTTTGATACAAGTAAAATATTGTGATTCCTGAGGAGTCATAAGTGTCAGAAATTAGAAAAACGCAAGTTGGGGGTCTGAGATCCGCCATAGATGCATTTTTATTCATTGCTCTTCCGTTATCGTAGGATGGGCGAGAATCTCAATTGATGGCCCATATACGAAACCGTTTAGGATTTGGTAGTTCTTCTCAATCCAACACAACGTTTCCCAGAAAACTGGAAGCCATGAAGTAAGTGGTCTCTTTCGCACATGTTTTATGTTTTGTACTTTTAACTCGGGTATAAGTAGTGTTTGATAGATCTTGGGATGGAAGATTTGATAGGTTAAGGAAGTGGAGGAGATTTTGTTCGTCTTCCATGTTTTGTCTTAATATTTGGTGGTTTTCCATAACTGATGTGAAGCTCCTTTCAAGCCCATGTTAATGAGAAAACCGTTATGTTATGATGTTTTGTTGGTGGTTATGTGTGCTTACAATTATTGGCCTCTCTCTCATATTTCATTTATTGAGGCACAGCTGACAGCACTTCTATTATAGAAACTTTACGCTTTTGTTACTTAGATTTACTTGATTTACTGCGTTCTAACAACATTTTACTTAAAACAGAGCAAGAACACTTTTTGGAGTCTCAATTTCTCTCATTCTCATAAACATGGCTGCTATAATGGAACGCGCCGACGAAAATCTACTTCCTTCTGTTTACAAAGAAGTTAGTGAAGCTTTCAACGCTGGCCCCTCAGATTTGGGTTACCTTACTTTCTTAAGGAACTTTGTCCAGGGAATGTCATCACCCCTAGCAGGCGTACTAGTTCTAATCCATGACCGACCTACTGTTCTTGCTATTGGTACTTTGTGTTGGGCGCTGTCAACTGCTGCAGTTGGTGCTAGTCAGCATTTCTTACAAGTTGCAGTCTGGAGAGCAGTAAATGGCTTTGGACTGGCTATTGTAATACCAGCCCTACAGTCTTTTATTGCAGATAGCTACACGGATAGTGTGAGGGGTACTGGATTTGGGATGTTAAGTCTTATTGGTAGCTTGGGTGGCATCGGAGGTGGGGTTATTGCAACAATTATGGCTGGTCAGCAGTATGGTGCTCTTCCAGGATGGCGCTTAGCCTTCATCATGATGGCAACTTTAAGCTCACTGATCGGGCTTCTTGTTTACTTATTCGTGGTTGACCCAAGGAAAACAATGAGTAAAACCCGTGACCCTGAAGAGAGCGTCGAGAGGTGCTAATCCTTTGTTACTCCTTTTGGTCTTCCATGTTTTTTGGCAACAGATAATAGACCACAAATAAGGTTGTCGTGAAAGATACAATTTCTTTTGTCTTCTTTCTTTTGCTTGAATAGGTGATCAGGAAGTCCTTTTATGTGTCTGTGGTGTGCATTTCATGAATTGACTGCCTTTGGCTGCAGGGATGAGTTGATACAAAATGGAAATTCGAGTTTAAGCGCGTCATTCATTTGGAAAGAATCATGGATGGCCACAAAAGCTGTCATAAAGGTGAAAACGTTTCAGATAATTGTCTTGCAAGGCATTGTTGGTTCCCTACCATGGACTGCCATGGTGTTTTTTACCATGTGGTTTGAACTAATAGGTGAGAGCAACTTCAATTTTATTGATATTACATATTGCATTCCTTAGATTGAATTGAAGTTCCGCTGTTGTTAGTTGTTACTATCCCATCAATTGGAATGAATGTCCTCTGCAGAATTCCATGCACCAATAATGCTCAAGATCCACTTCAATTATTAAGCAAAATTTCCATTATTAGTTTCACAAGGGAATTTGCTCATAAGCATTTTATTTGACAAATTCAGTGTTAGCAGTTATTGCATGTACCTTTGATTAGGCTCTGATATTGTTCATATTTCAGGCTTTGATCATAATTACACTGCAGCGCTTCTAAGTCTCTTTGCTGCTGGATGCGCTTTGGGAAGTCTTCTTGGTGGAGTGATTGCAGATAGAATGGCACGTATCTATCCCCACTCCGGACGCATCATGTGTGCACAGTTCAGTGCCTTCATGGGCATCCCATTCTCTTGGTACCTTCTCAAAATGATACCCCAGTCAGTAGGCAGCTACTCAGCGTTTGCTGTTACCCTTTTCATGATGGGCCTAACTATAAGCTGGAATGGCTCTGCTGTCAATGCCCCAATATTTGCTGAAGTGGTTCCTATGAAGCATCGAACAATGATTTATGCATTCGACCGTGCTTTCGAAGGATCATTCTCATCCTTTGCTGCTCCGTTAGTTGGAATTCTTTCGGAGAGGATGTTTGGGTATGATTCAAAGTCCATTGATCCAGTAAAAGGTTCTGCGAGGGAGGCTCTCGCACTGTCTAGGGGGCTTCTTGCAATGATGGCACTTCCTTTTGGTTTATGTAGTTTGTTTTACTCTCCACTATATAAATATTTTAAAGAAGATAGGGAAAATGCTAGAATGGCAAGTTCAAAAGAAGAAGGGCTCAAATGAGCAGCTCGTTCTAAGAATGCATGACTGCAGAATTCTGTGATTGAAAGACTTACACTGTTTATGACTACAGAGATCTTTTATCTTTAGGCAATCAGGCTACGTGCATTAAGGAACCAAGCCAGGAAGCCCTCTAGAAACCTAAAACTTGCCTAGCTTTTACACTTGGATCATTTAGGTTTTTTCAATTATTTCTTAAAGCAATGCTATACGTTTGGTAATTCAACTGATCACGACGTCTGTATTGTAATTTTGGTACTTTCCCTGTTTTTAACTGGATTGTTCACGAACTCAAATCATCAAAAATTGTCCATGATCTTTTGGCTTTGGCTTCTTTAGCAACTTCTACAAATATGCTTCGCCAACTTGACATTAATAGATGGTTGAATGCCACTGCTCACGCAGAGTGAGTCGGTGGTCTGCAGTTTTTCCCATTTGAAGTTGGCTCAGTGGACGCGATGCGTAGACATGCAGTTCTCAAGAATAGAACTGTTTTTGGATGACTTTCACAGTTGCATGCTCTATGATATACCTTCCAAGTAAGGCAAAGGTTCTGCCCCGTAATAAGCAGCAGTTTCCCAATTCAAGAATGAACCAGAAAACAAATGCTGCCATGGGAAGGCATAGCAAACAAAGGCACACTCGCGCCTAAACTCAATTTCTTTAGGTAAGAAGAGGGGCAGAAGAAAGAATGTTCACGCTGCAAAATTATACAAACTCACAAGCAAGAGGGGAGAAGGGGAAGAGGGAGAAACGATGATGAGTGCATCCATGCCACGCTAAAGCCCATCCACCCTTGTTCCACATTAGATAATAAATGAAGTCAACATACAAATTGCAACTGTTGCAACAAATACATATTGTTCCTTTGAGGAACTGATGCCCAGGTCCACCAACAACACAGTAAGGATAACTGAATGAAATTTCGGGCTAGTTTACAACCATTTGCTTGGAAGCAATGGTAACATATGGCGAGTTCGCACTTCTTGCACCAAGACGAGCTACACGCATCGGGGGAAAAAAGTCTGCCCCACATACCCTCCAGCCATTGCTCTTCTAACATTGGACTCGAACATCTTTGGATTATCCCTCAACACTGCAGCAGCGTCATGGTTGAGAGGATCCTCAAAATTTGGTTCCTGCATGCAGAATTTGAAACCAATACTGTCAAAGCGAGATTTTCCGATGGATACATATTCACATAGATGAACCAGAATACATAGCAAAAAATACCGTGAAAAGATGAAACAATCCATAAATGATGGTGTTAATGTTAAGAACAGGTTTCCAATCTTCTCGCAAAATGTTGAGGCAGACATTTCCTTCCAGGTCAATGTTTGGATGGTAAACCTGCAAGTAAAAGATAGAATATATACTCAGACATCCAAATACCCAAATCACAATTTCAAAGTAACAAGGCTGCAAAAGAAAAACTAAATCTAGTAACATCAATTTGCATGCTTACCTTAGTCTTACATTTAACCTTTGGTGCTTCGTGGGGGTAAATGGGTGACACTTGGAAAGTGAAAGTGAATGTGCCACCTCTAAAATGAAAGTTTCAAGTCTGGTTAAATAACTGTGTTTAAATGAGCAATCAAACAAATATCTGAGATCCAAAAGCTAAGGAAATTATGTCCCCACAGAGGGATAAGATGCTTCAGAAAAAGATCCTTACAAGTAATACCCTTCATCTGGTCGGATTGAAACCTCAAAATTCATGAGATCATCCTTGCCATTGTGGAATGATATGGTACACGATTTTGGTAGGTTGAGCTCAGAAATATCTGCAAAACGACATTAAGGACATAATATAAAGAACATGAAGTCAAGTTTCCTTTGGCTACGAAAATACGTATCAGGTTCAATGATTTTGTGAACTATATATTGAAGAGAAAGAAGAGACAAAATTGAAATGTCAATGATTGACTCAAAGGAAAAACATTTAATGCTAGAACTCTCCAGCCTTCGACAACAACACTAAGAAAATGACGAGAAAAATTCAGATTTACATGTAACATTTAATCAACCCCAGTAAGTGACACTGACATGATCTTGATCCTCCTACATAATATTCATTTCATTCTGAGTCATAACACCAGCATCACGTGTATCCAAATAGAAAGAGAACAACTGGAATTCTTTCTACATCTCCACGATATGTTTAACTTCCTTTTAGAGACAAAGTCCCAAACCATCCATAATATAACTATATATCTTTACCATCAAGAGCTTATACTTCTGCCAAAGATGGATGATGCCGCTAAAACTAAGCCTAATTGCTAAACTGTTCAATGAGAAGAAGCACCACAATCCCAAACCTTTAAACTAAGCCTAATTGCTCCAATGTTCAATGAGAAGAAGCATGGCAATCCCAAACCTAATAAAGAACAAGTAGGTCGCACAATCATACTATAGTTTCTTGGGATTCCAAGGGATTGACATAAACAAAAAAATGCAGAAGTTCTTCACATTTCACTAATAAGTACAAGGCAAGCTAATCGATCAGTTTCTTAAAGAAGTTTCAAAGAATATGCTAGAGCTGTGACATCAGTATATTACAAATAAAACAAGCCCACGAATATCATATGTACTAAGATCAGACCATAGTTGTTAACAACTGAGCTTCAATACCGATTTGCTTGAACATTCCCCTCTAGAAGCACATTAATGTACTATCCATACAGTCGAAAACCATCTGAGCAAAGATTTTCAGCAATAAACGATAAAAACATTTAAACTGAAACCCTGGCAAACGTATGAAAGTAAGAAACAAACCCTTATGCAGACGCAACTCTCCCGCTGATTGCTTTTTCATTGGTGCCCCTCCATTAGCATTCTCTGCAAGTTCCTTCTGCTTCTCCTTTACTTTAAATAGCCGAATCATTATTCCTACAATAAAAGACCCACTATGTAACCAAGTATAAGTAAAGCAATTCTAAACAGAGATCAGATGCATCAACTTCAACGATACCATCTAATGCTGACAGTTAATCAATCAAATATTAAAATGACACTTACTTTACATATTCAGTCAAAATTTATGTAATTCAGTATCGCGAAAGATATTTTTATTTCGCCCTCTTCAGTCCACAAATTGGGTCAAGCAATCAACAAAACAACACAAATTTCTCTAAATATATCGTATAAAAGAACCTCTCTTCAGCTTCTAACTATACTTGATGTTACTTTGCAATCAAAATTCACCCTCACAAAACCAAAGTTGAACACCAAAACCCTCATGACAACATAATATAATCGAAGCACGGCGTTCAAATGATGATATCATATGAAATCGGCATGAAAAACCCTAAAAATAGATTCCAACTTACTTAAATCGCCTAAATTCCACAGAATCGAAGGAAATTATAGAAAGAGGAGATTAAATTTGAGGATCAAAATGAAGAAAGCAAGATAAGCAGAAAATAAGGGGATAGGAAAAACCGAAAGTAACCTGTTGAATGAAAAGCTAAAGAGAGTAAATTAGATATGATGTGTGACGTTAACAGAGATGAAATGGAATCGGACGTTTATAGGAAAGAAGAAATAGGCAGATACGGAAAACAAGAGCGAGTGGACCCTTGGGTTATGCTCTGCCTGCAATTCTAAGGGCTGCTTAAGTAGATTGATTTGATTTAAGTATTAAATTCTTAATTATGATATTATAATATGCTTTATTTGTAATTTGGTTCGTCTAAAACAATTAACTCATAACACTGTCTTCTCGCTTTGAGGTTCCTTCGGGGAAGGGACGCATGTCTGCATACAGGGATGAAATCAGGGGGGGACTAGCAAGGGCTACAGCTCTTATAAAATTAAAAAATTTTTGTTAAGAATAATTTGTTAACTACGTATAAATGTTTACATATTTATAGTTTAAGTTTCTTACCTCCTAAGAATAAAATCCTGGATTCTTTGTTGTCTGCATATCCAGCAAACAATGAACGCCTTTGCACGTTACAGGTTATCCTAACCCTTCACGTGTTGTATTCGCTATCTCGAGCCTCCTGATAACTTGCCGTTGTCTTAAGCTACCGTCAGTTTTCTCCTTTAGATAACTGTTGGTCGTACGCTTTTTAACTTCTGTTTTAAGTTTCACAAATTAGCTGTATTTTCTTTTTATTATTATTATTAGTTCTATTATTTTTTTAGTATTTTATATATTTAGTTATTTATATATTTATTATTCTTATTAATTTATTTATTTTACTTTTTTTTCTGCATCATTCATATTTTGTCTCATTTGTATGTGAATATATTCAAAATAAACTCTCTATTATGTAAAGATAAGACTGTATATTATCAGACCTACTCAAATCTCACTTTATCATAAAATTTTAGATTGAGTGAAGATAATGACATCTGTCTTCTCGCTGAAATAAAACCTAAAAGATAATGTATAAGTTCTCCTTTTCATTGACATTAACATTATTGCCTTTCGTCTTCGTGATCGTGGAATGTTTGGGTACTTTTAATGAGCTTATCCTTTTTCTTTCTTTGTGAATAAAACCCAAACTGACCAAGTGCAACGACCAAAATTTAAAATTCCCCATCCCATATGATAAAGTCAAAAAGGATATTACATACCTTTTGTATCGAGTTACATTTCACTCTTTAGTTAAATTATTCTTCGAATTACAAATTGGAAATGACCAATTGATATAATGTATTAAAAATGATTTGGGCTCAAGTCCACAAATACGGAGAGAAACTATGTTTCAACGAGAAACTTGGGAAAATTAGCCATTCTCCAACTTCGACTCATACTTCACACAGAGCCGTCGAATGGCGAAACCGTCGATCTCAATTGCCCTAACCATCTTTCTTCTGTTACTTCCTCACCTCTGCCGCTCATTCTCGCCGGAATCTCCCTCCGACCGTCGCGTCCTGGTGTTGCTCGACGACCTCTCTCTGAAGACCTCCCACTCCATCTTCTTCAACTCCCTCAAATCGCGCGGCTTCAACCTGGATTTCAAGCTTGCTGACGATCACAACCTCGCGCTCCAACGGTACGGCCAGTACTTGTACGACGGACTCATTCTCTTTGCTCCCTCCGTTGAGAGTAAGTTAGAATGTGGCTCTTTTTTTTACTTCTCTCTATAGCTACTGTGTTTTGTAGATTCTAGACTGGATCTTGATTTGTGTCCCTTTGTTTGGTTTAGAGTTTGGCGGTGTCTTGGATTTAGCGGCGGTGCTTGACTTCGTTGACTCCGGTCATGACTTGATCTTAGCCGCTGATTATTCTGCGTCTGATCTGATCAAGAGCGTTGCTAGTGAGTGTGGGGTTGATTTCGATGAGGTTAGTGTAAAATTGATTAACAATCTCTTGCGTTTGTATGTGAATGTATTGGTGTACTCAGTTTTGGCGTTTAATTGTGTAGGATGCGTCGGCTGTGGTCATAGATCACATTAGCTACGCGGTCTCGAAGACTGAGGGTGATCATACGTTGATTGCTGCAGATGATTTTATCAAATCTGATGTGATTCTTGGGAAAGCTAAAATTGAGGTCACTTGAATGGTTTCTTTTGGATTCTGGTTTCTGTTGTTTCAATCTCTTACTGGCGGATGTGTTGGTAATTTGCGATTGATAAAAATTTATAATGTTGCAGGCCCCTGTACTTTTTAAAGGAATTGCACATTCTATAAATGCAGCTAATAGCCTGGTAAGACCAAAATAGCAATTTGGTTTATGTGAATACGACTCTTGGTGAGGCTTGATTTCTCATGATTGTTTAGGGTAACTGCCTCTTACTGGCTTCTTTTTTTCTTTTGGTGAAATGTGCAGGCATTAAAAGTCCTTTCAGCTTCTCCATCTGCATATTCAGCCAACCCAACTTCGAAGTTGTCAAATCCCCCTGCTCTCACTGGATCTACCATCTCATTAGTCTCCGTGGTGCAGGTGACAATTCCCTCATTGCCAGAATCTGTGTTTTTTTAATCTAATGCACACGCATAATTGTGCAGGCAGATGCGTATATAAACTTTCTTGCACTGATGCATAAGTTACATATAGGAATGATAGTCAGACCCGGGCCCAGCCTCAGACTCAGGCTTAGGCTGCCCAGATGCAGTCTGAGACCCAACAACTATTATGAAAAACAATGTCGTTTTTTATTTTTTAATTTAAAAAAAGGTTGGGCCAAGTGGGGCTAGGACCCAGGTCTTGCAGAAACTGTTGGGCCCAGCCCATTGCGATCCCTAGTTACACGTCTTCACACTTAATAGCAATTGCTGATGTTGTGTATCAAGCATGGGCGCATTCTTTTGCTACTTCTGCTTAGTTTTGCAACCAGCCAGTCTATATTGTTATGCTTAATCATTTAGTTTTCTTTGGCTTCCTGGCCATTTTGATCTCCCATGCATATCAATACATATAGCACTTATACTTCTACTACTGTTATTTACTTTACATATGTACGTATTGCACGATGTAATGATCTCCTGGTATGCTATTAGGCAATTATCCTCAGTTCACAGTGGTTTTAAGCATCAATCATTTAGCTAATATGTCTATTTACCATTTTGGATGATGCATTAAATGTTGAAGTTTTGCATGTGGCCGTATTTTATTCAGCCATATGCTTTTACCTTATAGTTTTGCCTTGGTGCAGGCTCGAAACAATGCTCGGATAATGATTGGTGGCTCTTTAGACATGTTTAGTAATCGGTATGTAATTATGTTAATATTTGTAAGCTCCGACAATTATTGTTATCTGAACAAAATCTCTTTTGGAATTCAGATTTCTAAGATCAGGAGTGCAGAAAGCTGGGAGCCCAACAAAGTAAGTGAAGCTACTCTGCTCTTGTGGTTCTGTTGTGAGCTTATAAGTTATGAAAGTATATTATGATTCAAAGTAGAGTTATCTCATATACTTCTTTTTGTTACTTAACATGTGTGGCAATAAAACTTATATGCTTTTAGCATATGGGAAGAATACATAGGAATTATTGTTATTACATGCTCTTATAACTTTCCTACCATTAACATAATTCCTTGCATACGTTTCCCAGATGACATCCGCGGCATAGGTTTCTGTCTAGTTTACAGAACTGCTTGAATGAGTTTGTACCGATCCATTCTAGTTGCATATGCACAAACAAATATGACATAACAGATATAATACACAGTGCATTTATGGAAGTTTTCGGAAGTGGGTGGCAAGCAAAATGATTAAGTGTCATGGCTTCTTGGTCATTGTACAGGCCAATTTGTGACTCTCGTTGACTTTCATTTACACATGATACGCATTTAGTGAGATTAGAATAGGTTGCAAAAGTCCAAGAAAGTCGTGATGCCTACGCTTCATGTATGCTTATGAAGTTGGCCTATCCAATTGTTCGGCCAATGTCTTGATATGTGAACTTTTGTTCCAATTTCAGTAGGGGATACCATTTGTACTGCATATGTTTTAATTTTATATAGATATGATTTGCCTTGCGCCTAGCATCGTACTCTACTTGTGAACACGTGGAAAAGAATGAAAACATCACTTTCTTTTGATTTTGGGCAGCAGATATAAGAAGTCTGGTAATGAGCAATTTGTCACTGAAATTAGCAAATGGGTATTTCATGAAAGAGGTCATTTAAAGGTGAGAGCCTATAGCTTTTCCTCTCATATTGCCTTTTAAATGTATGAACATTAAAATATAAGGAAGATTCCTGCAAGATTTGAATTATTGCTTTTATGTATCCTTGAGTTTGAATCTGAACTTTAGTACAGTGACGTTTTGTTTTCCAATTGTATGTTGCATGATGTTGCTCTTTGCAACTACAGGTGCTTAATGCTAAACACCATATAATCGGGGAAACAGCTGAACCTGCAATGTATAGGATCAAAGACGATCTGGTAATGCCTGATCATTCTATTCTTATTGAATATATATGTTCAGATAGTATATGGTAAGAGTCATCAATGAAACTTTACATGGTTATAGGACTTTTCTGTTGAGATATATGAATGGTCTGGAAGGAAATGGGAACCATATGTGGCTGATGATGTTCAGGTCCAGTTCTACATGATGAGCCCTTACGTGCTGAAGACCCTATCAACTGACAATAAGGTACTCTTGACACCAGACTCCTTTAACCTAAGTTTCTTGCTGGTGTAGCAATAGTTACTAATCAGATATATACCTGATTGTCAGGGTCTATATTATACATCATTCAAGGTGCCTGATGTTTATGGGGTTTTCCAATTTAAGATTGAATACCACAGGCTTGGGTACACTAGCTTGTCGCTTTCCAAGCAGGTAACCATTTTAAGTGCAACATTTTTTCTCATCTTCATTCAAAGCAACTTGTCTGCTTGACATTTTTGTTTTCATGGTTTTCTCATTTATTTATTGCCTATCTGTTTGTGTTCTCACGGAACACATTCTTGAACTACCTTAGGAAATGAAAATACAGTAGGAAATACTATGTTTGGAGTTGCTATATAATGTGATGTTTGAATAATATATTATTTTGTATGTATGCAAGATATTCCTGTGGAAAAGCAAATTGAGAAGTAGACTTTGGGGCGATCAAATATATAATGGAGCAGCAAGAAACAATTTTTTAGACTAGTTATTTCTATCACAATTTAGTTTTGCCATTTTACGTATGGCATTGCTTTCAACAGATATTTTCATGGATCTGGATGACTTTATAAATGCGACATATATTTGACATGATCTGACATGAACGTACAGTGATAGCTTGGAAGACTTTAAGTTTCAACTGAAAGCACTGCATTGTTATCTATTTCTTGCAGATTCCAGTTCGGCCGTTCAGACACAATGAATATGAGAGATTCATACCAACTGCTTTTCCTTATTATGGAGCTTCTTTTACTATGGTATGCATGATCTTACGCAAAGGCTAGATTGCTATTATTGTATATTTATTGCATACATGGTATGAAAATGATAAGTATCTTGGTTGCATTACAGATGGCTGGATTTCTCATCTTCAGCTTCGTCTTTTTGTACCACAAATGAAGCCTTGTTGATTGTACACCGAAAATATAGGCAGAAACTTGGAGAGGCTTCATAAAGTTTTCCTCCCTAAAAATTGGCCGTCTAGGAGGGTACTACAAAGAAACATTGGTATTATGATTTGTGTGAATCATCTCCATCCACTATCCTCCAGTAGCTGGTTAGATTAAAGTAGTGCCATTACATATGAGTCAAATGTTGCCTATTGCTCTTCCTTTATCGATTTTGTTGACAATATCAAAATTCAAGGCAAACCGGATTTGGTAGACTTTCTTAGATAAAATGGATTATTTTCATGTTGACACGTACGTTTTACTTGTTGGAGAGGTGTTGTCGGGTTACGGTGGCACCCCCATTTTCTCTAGAGACTGAAGCTCAATCGTGTGTTGCATTGCAGTCGGAGGAATGTCGATGACGCTGCCGATGATATGCGCGTGAATCTAATTCTTGGGTCTAAACAGCTTAAAAATCTGTTACATTTAAGTTATGCGTGGCGTGGGGTTATGAAATCCTTGAAACCGTACTCTATATATGAAGTTGCCAAATAGGATCAAGTAATCTTTAATATTTTATTTAATAGGCAATCAAAAAATAATGTTAAAATATTAAATGTCATTTTTTTACACTATTCATTTAAAAGTGTAAGCTTTTATTAGTTCTCAAGCGCTTTTCAAATTTAGTATGGATGAAGTCTCAACATTCTTAAAATGTGCGTTTTAGAAAGGAAAAACTAATCACAAGAAAATTAAAGAGTAACGGGTTTTCCCTTTTTCTTATCAATAAGATGGATATTACAATTTGTAAGGGAAAAAAATCAATTTCCCAGAAACGACTTTAACTTAATAGTTATGTTGGTGAAAGTCCCAGTGAATTATGATAATTAGAAGTATATTTAAAATTGTGAATATTAGTCTTTGTTTATTGTCAACTTCTGATGTTATATATAATAACAGCTAATTAATTATTTATTGTTAATTAATATAAAAGTATTTGTATAAATTAACAGCCCGTTTGAAAAGCGCTGAATTGAATTTAATTCAGCTATTTGGAAACATAAAAATGGAATGAATTCAATTTATGCATGTAATTGAAATCCATCTTCTTTACAAATTGAATTCACTCCTCCAAGTATAGGAATTCAATTACATTGAAGCTTGAGGTAGTGTCTTGCTCTTTTGTTCTTTTATTTTTTGGACTACTTCACCTCTCACTCTCTTGTACTTCACTTGATTGGATTCCAAATACTATTAATTAAAATATTATTAATAATTAATTAACAATAATATAATTAATTAAAATATAATTCATTCATTAATTAAA
>JAOTAX010000196.1:25144336-25155791 GCA_025629825.1 Erythroxylum guanchezii
TTTTCCTTACCTTGCTTGTACTTGATCACATATGGAAAAGTTTCAATGAACTCTAGCCATTTTGCATGTCTCTTGTTCAACATACCTTGGCCCTTCAAATGCTTGAGTGATTTATGGTCATAATGAACCACAAACTCCTTTGGCCATAGATAGTATTGCCAAGTTTCCAATGCTCTAACCAAGGCATATAGTTCCTTGTCATAAGTGGAATAATTCAGTTGTCGCCCATGAAGCTTCTCACTGAAGTATGCAATGGGATGCCTACCCTGCATAAAAACAGCACTAATACCTAGCCCGGAGGCATCACATTCAATCTCAAAAGCTTCATTGAAGTTAGGCAAACTTAAAACAGGTGCAGAACACAACTTACCTTGCAAAGCATTAAATGCAAGTTCTTGCGCCTCACTCCATTTAAAACCAACACCTTTTTTAATGATTTCAGTTAATGGCACAACAATGGTGCTAAAATCTTTCACAAATCGTCTATAAAAACAAGCCAAATCATGAAAACTACGCACATCACCAACAGACTTAGGAGTAGGCCAATCTTTGATAGCCTTAACCTTCTCTTCATCAACATGAACACTGTGGGCATAAATAACAAAGCCAAGAAATACAACTTTATTCATACAAAAAGAACACTTTTTAAGTTTAGGATAAAGCTTTTCACACCTAAGTGCCTCTAGTAAATACTTAAGATGTAAAACATGCTCATCAAGGCTTTTGCTGTAAATCAGAATATCATCAACATATACAATCACAAACTTGCCAATAAATTCACGCAAAACATGGTTCATCAATCTCATGAAAGTGCTAGGTACGTTTGTCAAATCAAAAGGCATGACCAACCATTCATATAAACCATATTTAGTTTTAAAGGTTGTTTTCTATTCATCTCCTACTTTCATCGTAATTTGATGATAGCCACTCATAAGGTCAATCTTTGTAAAGAAACAAGCACCATGTAATTCATCAAGCATATCATCTAATTTAGGAATTGGGTGGCGATACTTTACCGTTATCTTATTCACTGCCCTGCAATCCACACACATGCGCTAAGTCCCATCTTTCTTTGGCACTAATAATACTGAAACTGCCCATGGACTTAAGCTTTCTCTGACGTTCCCCCTCTCTAAAAGTTCCTCCACTTGCTTTTGAATCTCTTTTTTCTCCTCAGGATTACTCCTGTAAGCTTGGCGGTTTGGAATTTAAGCTCCTAGCACAAAATCTATCTGGGTTTCAATACTTCTCAAAGGTGGAAGTCCCTGGGGCATCTCATCTGGAAAGACATCTAAGTATTCTTGCAAAACAGATTTAATAACAATAGGTACAGAAGAGTCAAGGTCAACCTCATTATAAAGAATTTCTTTGTAGTTAAACAAAATTAAAGGCTTAGGTGTATACAATACTTGTCTCAAATCTCTTGATTTTGAGAAGAAGGTACTCTTTTTTCTTTCACTTTTCTTTTCACTTAACTCCCCTTTTCTATTGCACTTCCCTCTATTTTTTTTCTCACTAGTGAAATCTCTCCCAATTAGGCCTTTATTTTTATTTTATTGAATGGCTTCTTTTCCTTTTCTTTTTTTCAAACTCTCAACCTCCCTTTGTTTTTGTTCTTCCATGGCTTTTGCAAGCCTCATTTGATCCTCATGAACCTCTTTTAATTTTAGAGGCACCAAAATGAAGGTTTGATCTCCCATCTTAAATGAGTACCTACTCTTGTAGCCATCATGGATCACACTCCTATCATATTGCCAAGGCCTCCCCAACAATATGTGAACTGCCTACATTGGTACTACATCACACAAAACCTCATCAGAATACCTCCCAATGGAGAATGCAACCTTCACTTGCTTGTGTACCCTTACTTCTCCACATTCATTGAGCCATTGTAGCTTGTATGGGCTAGGATGTTTAATAATAGGTAACCCTAACTTCTCCACTAAAATTGTACTAGCCATATTTGTACAGCTCTGTCCATCAATTATCATACTACACATCTTACCATTGATTAAGCAACGTGTATGGAGATGTTTTCCCTCTGCTTATCTACTTCTACCTTCTCTTGCACATTGAGAGCACGCCTAATCACAAAGGCTTCAACTTGGACAAGTTCCTCTACCTTTACATCACTGTAATCCTTAAGCTCAGGCATTTCTTCTCCATAACTCTCTTGGGACTCAATTCCCCCATCATCTCTCAAAAGCATAACCTTTCTATTTGGGCATTGCGAAGCAATATGACCAGATCCCAAACACTTAAAACATTTAATGCTAGAATGCTAACTAGAAGAAGTTTGGGTGTTAAGTATACCATTAGGGTCAAACCCTACATTCGGCCTTTTGGGTGTGTCCTTGAAGTTCAGTCCCTTGTCTTTCAACTTCTCCTCTCTCTTGGGCCATTTTGAACTCCATGATTGGCTAGAATTTGCCCCACTCCTTGCTGCCACTCTAGCTTTGGTTTACTTTTCCACCTTATGGCCATGTTCACCATGTCCTTAATCTCCACATAGTATTACAATTCTACCACATTAGTTATCTCCCTGTTCAAAACACTCAAGAACTGTGCCATGGTTGCCTCTGGGTCCTCCTCTATATTAGCTCAGATCATAGCTATCTCTATCTCCTTGTGGTAGTCCTTTACTGATTTAGACCCCTGAGTGAGTCTCTGAAGTTTCTGATGCATCTCCCTATAATAGTAAGAAGGCACAAACCGCTTCCTCATGCATGCCTTCATATCGTCCCAAGTAGTAATTGGCATCTCTCTATTCCTCCTCCTGGATGTCACCAACTGATCCCACCATATTAGTGCATAATCTGTAAATTCAACAGCGGCTAGCTTTACTTTTTTATCTTCCAAAAAATTGTGACACTCAAAAACCAAGTCCACCTTCCCTTCCCACTCCAGGTAAGCCTCTGCATGATTCCTTCCCTTGAAGGCTGGGATCTGCATCTTAATGGATTTAAGGTTTCCATCTCTCTGGTTAAATGGTTCAACTCTCTGAGCTCTCCTAGGTCTGCGTGCCTCAAACTCCTCTGACTCATACCGAGGTGGTAGTTGCTGCTGGCGTACACCTGGACGCCTCCCCTGAAGTTCGTCGTATCTCCCTTGTCTGAACTCATCCATCTGTCCCCTAATCTCTGTTAAGGCTAGATTGAACCTCTCAAATTATTGCTGCATGGCTCTCAAATTGAAAGCGATATTTGCATCTCCCCCTTGATTGTCATCATTACTACCTCCCTGTGACATTGTGGATAAAATGATATACCTGCAAAACAAAGTTAGTAATAAACAACCTCACACACTTCCTCACATGGTTCACTCAAATGGTTTCATCCTTCTCATGTTTAAGTCACAGAAATGACTCCCTCAAATAAGGTCACATACTTTTGCCTTTTACCTCTCAAGTGATGTCTTAGTTACTTTTCGGAAATCAATTCAACAAAACTAAGCAATCAGCAAGCAACAAAAATTAATTGGAAAGAACAAGTAAATCCTAACAAGAAACGAAATACGAGCAATTCTAGAAGCAAAACAATACACGGACAGAAATAAAATAGTATGCCAATATACAGACAGAAAAGATGTGTATGCAATGATTTTTGTTTATAATCGAACAATATGAATGCAAGATTGTCCAATTCAATGTAATGGAAGCAAAGGAAAGGCATAAACAAGAAAGTAAACTAAGAATCAAAGAAAGACACTCAATCTATTGTAAAACTTAACAAAAATTCAAGAGCTCAAAGAACAAGTTTCAAATATGCCCAAGGTTTAAAATAGGCAACTCAACATGTTTTTCAATGGTTTTTTTTTGCTACTGTTCACTTTTTTGGCCACTGTTCACTCTTTTTTTTTTATACTGTTCAGTTTTTTTCAATACTGTTAACAGTTTTTTCGATATTGGTCACGTTTTTTCGGTACTGTTCACTTTTTGGTACTGTTCCATACTGTTCACTTTTTTTAGAAAAAGAAACAAATAAGAAAAAACACAATAAAGATATGCATGAGTTCAATAGAATTAAGCCAAAGCTCTGATACCAAGATGATACGGAAACCCCAAGAAAATAAGGTTCTTGAAACCCCCCAATCCTATTGAATCAAAACCCTAATCTTTCTATTCTAAGAACATGCTAAATCAAACCCCAAATCATAAGTTTGAGACCCAATCTCAAAGAAGTCAGAAATCAATTTACGTTGCAAGTACTTACTTATTGATGCAAATCAATTTCTTGAAGTAACTGTGAAGATATTCACACCTCACTTGAAGAACTCAATTTTGAAATTTTATTGATCATCCAAATCTAGGGTTACAAGGTTATAATAAGGTATAAATATCGTTGACCAAGTCCTAACCCTAATAGGAACGGGTTTGCAAGCCCATTTAATGAAAACTAGGCTAATCATAACAAATCTAGGAGTATCTAGCCCATTGAACATAATCTGATCAAAGTCCTTTTAGGAATGGGCTAAACACATTAAAACAGATAAGTCTTAATATAGCCCAAACAAACAAAGCACATGTTACTAATTAAAAGAACAACCCATAAACAAGTCCCTGGGCCTAAAATAAGAGATAATAAATAATAAGCCAAAAAATGCGCCTCAAACACGGCTTGAGCTTGTTTCCCAAAATGGCTAAGTACTAACTTCTTCCAACGCCTCCTCTAACAAAGTCACAAGCTTGGGCATACCTTGGTGTTCCTCCATAGATGTTTCGGCCTTCTCATGTACTTGACTTGTGATTTGGGCTTGAACAAAAGTTTGCATTGCTTGTTTAAGCCTTGAAGCTTGTTGCATTGTAATTGGACCACTTGGCATGTGTAGCTTGTCAGATTGATGTGTAAGGTGTGGAACTCCATTGCGAAGGCTGGTTGTATCAAAAGCTTTTAAACTACTCATATATACATTGGTGTTGAAATTAAACATTTAATTATTATTTATACATGTAACATTTTAGTGATATATATTTTTTAATATTTATAAATACCATATTTATCTGTATAATTAAAAATATATATTTTTATGGTGTCATGTAAGTTGCTGTTATTATTATTGTTATTGTTGTTGTTTTTTTTTGTTTTTTTTTGCCATTGTTTTATTATTATTATTATCATTATTATTATTATTAGAAGAAGAATATTAGTAATTTTATGTTTTATTAATTTACATATATCATAAAAAATAATTGTTATTAATTAATTTTTTTTTGTTTTTCAAAAGGGGAGTTATGAGATAATTTAATAAGAAGTTTGAAGTAAGATAATTACAAATAGTTATGCATAAATATAAGTGAAAGATAGCAACTTTTAATTTAATATTTGTTAGTTTTATTTTTTTTGTATATAAATATGAACAAATATCTAATTTGTTAAATATTTTATTTGAATGTTATAATGAAATAAAAATTGTTATTAAAATAATTTGCATTGGTAATAAAATAAATTTGTTTTAAACTTGACTAAATTCAATTTTTTTAAATTTTTCTACATTGCAATTTCCTTATAAAGTCGTTATAACATGCAAATAAAATAAAATATTATTAAAAAGTGTCAGGTTAGTGAAGTCATTAAGTCATTAGTAATTATATTATAATTGGGTTAAATTTTAACATTTTCTAAAAGTTAGGAGTCTCAAATAATGTCTTTGAAATGTCATGGTTAAACTTGTTAAATGGTGTAAACCATAGGTTCAAAATTGATCCATTTGCCAAAATTTTTTTAAAAAGTAGATCTCACCTTGTCACGTCAACAATGATGTGGCACTAAGTAATAACAAAACAATTATTAAAAAATTGTTAAGTCAGCACTGACATGATACTTAACAGACGGGGTTAAATTTTTTTGTTATGGTGGGATCTAATTTTAACATTTTCTAAATATTATGGTTATAATTGTTCTCTCTAGAATGTTAGGATTAAACTTGTCGATTAGTGAAAAACTTATAGTCAAAAGTAACCCTTTTTCTTAAATAGATTTCCTTCCAAACTTTTACATGGTTTGACTCCTCATCAACTTCTCTTTAGCAATATGCCAACTTATGACCATTTAAAAACATTTGGAAGCTAGTATTATGTGTCCACTTTCAAGAAAGGCGTGGACAAATTTTGAACTTAGAGTTATGCCTTGTGTGTTCTTGGGGTATGCAGTTGATCAAAAGGCATATAATGTCCTCTCTTTTAACAATTATCAAGCTTTTACCTCAAGAGATATTATATTTCATGAGAACATCTTTCCTTATGCATCACAACCATCAAATTCTTCTTATTCTTAGTTTCATACTATTCAAAGTAGTTATGTTTCCATCCTAGTAGAAGATCAAGCCTTTTCTGAACCCTCCCCTTCATCACAACATAATAACGCTATAGACCTTCATTCACCATAAAATACTCCTACTCCCTTTATAAAAGCACATTTTATGAAATCAAAAAGAGGGCACAAACAACCCGCTTATCTTCAAGATTATGTATGTCATAATGTAGCACTTGCATCTTCTACAGTTTACATCTTTTTGCCCCAGTAATGCCCTTAATACTTTTAAACCTCAAACTATATATCTTAATGCTTTATCATTCTCAAACTAATAGTGGTTGCCAATTTCGAGCATGTGCATGAGCCTGCCTTATATGATGAAGGATCTATTCTGCCTACATAGCAGAAGGCCATGACAAAAGACTTTGTTACCCAAGAAGCAAATAATAAATGGGAGCTTTGTAAACTTCCAATAAGTAAGAAACCTATTAGCTTCAAATATATGTACAAGTTAAAATGTAAAGTTGATGGGTATTGTGAAAAGATGCAAGGCTATGCTTGTCATAAGGGGTTATACACATAAAGCATGTGTGGATTATATTGAAACTTTTTCTGTTGTTGTCCAAATGATGACCATCAAAAATTGCTAAACAATCAAGGAAGGTTAGAAATTGTTTTAACAGGATGTTAATAATAAATTCTTGTATGAAGATTTGCATAAAGAAATCTACATGAAACCACCTCAAAGGTTTTTTGTACCCATTCCTACAACTATCTGCAAGCTTAAGAGATCACTATATGGTCTCAAACATGCTTTAAGACAGTGGTATGCCAAACTCTCAAAAGCTTTGCACAACATGGGATACAAAAATTCAAGGAATGATTACTCCTTATTTCATAAGAAGGAAGGGGATTCATCGATGTTTTTAGTTGTGTATGTGGATGATATTCTAATAATAGGAAATAATTTAGATGAAATTACTCGTTTAAGAGCTATCTTGATGCTAGATTTAAAATCAAAGATTAAGTACTTTGAACTATGTTTAAGGAATTGGTCATTATAATGAAACAACAAAAAATTGCTCAGGAACTGATCTCGAAATTTCATTATATTAATTTCAACCCCTTTATTACTCCTCTGGAAAACAATTTGAAGTTACAACCTGAATTAGGAAAGCCTCTTTCAGAGCCTGAAACATATCCAAGGCTGGTTTGTAAATTGAACTATTTGACTTATACATACATTAAAGGAAACCCTTTTCAAGGATTATTACTCAGTAACAATTCATCTTTCAATTTCGAGGCTTTTTTATGATTCAGACTGGCTGCTTGCCCATATATAAGAAGACCTATAATTGGGTACTTGATTATGTTTGGCAATAGTCCTATCCCTTGAAAATCCAAGAAACGGGCCATTGTATCGCTATCGTTTGCCAAAGCAGAATATAGATCTCTCAAAAGGGTTACAACTGAATTGGCTTGCTTGACAAGACTTTTACATGAACTTACAGTTCCTAACATCATACCAATTTCATTGAATGGTGATACCAAGGTAGCAATTCACATTGTTAAAAATTCAGTCTTTCAATCTTCGAAAAAAGGGCAATGGAGAGCATCTCTCACTAGGTGTCTTTCTCCTAGGTTTCGCCCTCTCTACTGCTCCTTCTTTACTTGCTCTAGACTTGGTTCCCGCTGTCCCACTTGGCTGGGGTCTCTTCCTCTTTTGAAAAGGGATTGCCCTTTTGGGGTCGAAGCTCTAAGGTATTGCGTCGGGCTGACATTTCCTCTGACTTGCTTGCGATTTGATTAGGATATCCTTGCCTCATGGCGAAACCTAAAAATAGGGGCAAGGATATCACGGTGGCCTATCTCGGAAGTCAATAAGGATGCTCCCGACAACCACAATGTGACCAAGCTGGATAGTCTTCGCTTGCTAGCGTAAAGATAACTCCAAAGACTGGTAAGGGCTTAGGGCTAGGAGTAGACTTTCCTAGTCTTGGAGAGAGTCGACTGGTGTCCTCTAGAAAGAACTTTGCCTAGGTGAAGGATGTGTTGGGGCTCACCCTGGGGTGCCGTTGACAACCCCTGTCAACACATTGACATTACAGGTAAGTCGACCTGTGGCGAAGACTACTGATGAAGCATCTACCATGATTGAACCACTGGCCGGTCTGGTGATGTCTTCACCGCTCCCAGGTACGCCCCTTTCATTGGAACCTCTGTGTGGTACTGCTATGGTCCTTCTGCCGGGGGATGATGTAGCATCCACGGTTGAAGTTGACATTGCTTTGGGGAATAAGAACCAACCTGAATCTGCGGAATCTGAAGATGAGGATTCGGTGCTTAGGCTGTTTAACCGCTTGCCACAGTCTGCTTCAGGGGATGAGCTGCCTACCTTGAAACTGTCTGATGAAATGCCAAGGAAAGGTCCCAAGGGTAAGACTGCAGGAAACAAGAAGGGCTCCTTTGCTAATCTATTTAAAGATAACAAAGCACTCCATCAGGGCATACCCCTAGCATGGGTGGATGTGGAAATTGTTGAAGATGATCTTCTTATAGATGTTGCAGATGGTATGGACTTGGAACTCGTTGTGGGGTACTGTTTGGTTGGTCACTTCATTGGTAAGTTCCTGGGTATGAAAGCACTGGAGGAACAAATGGGCAAATGGAATGTACTCTATCATCTACTGCGTCATAGCAAGGGATGGATGCTATTTTAGTTTAACTTTGATGAACATTGGATGAGTGTTCTATCGGAAGGGCCGTATGTGCTGTATGGTAGAACACTGCTTCTTAAACCTCTCACACCAGGTTTTACCTTTGATCATGGGGAGTTTCTGAATGTGCCTATATGGGTTCAGCTCCCTAATGTTCCTCTGGAATATTGGCATGAAAGGGGGCTATCCAAGTTGACTTCATGTCTTGGTAAGCCTATATGCATTGATAAAGTCACTAGAGTGAAGACCTGATTAGGTTATGCACGAGTTCTGGTGGAGGTCGACTTGGCTAGAAAACCCAAAAAGACTCTTAGTGCGTGGTTGCCTACGGGACATAGGTATACTCAACTGGTTATTTATAAGAACTTTTCGAGCTACTGCTGTCATTGTCGAGCCTATGGTCACTCTCCTTTTGACTGTAAGCAGTAACAGAAATTGAAAATAGTGAAGGAATTAGTGGAAGACCTGGGCAACTTTAAGGAATTAGTGATGGCCCCTTTGGATGTGTGTGGGATAAATCCAGAAGCATTGGTAACCAATATCGATAGGCAGCCAGGTCTAGAGGGAGCTCTGACAGAATCGGAGTCCATTACTGAAACAAATAAGAGTGCGGGGGAGGACTTGGATCATCCCACCAGTCCTGTGCCCCCACCGCCGCCTAGCATGGATGCTAACCTGACTAGAAATCCAGAAGAAAGGAAGATAGTAGCGAATCAAAGGAATTTTACCAAAGGCAAGGTTACTCAGCCGCCCACAGGACCCCTTAGCCGAAAGATCCGTCCAGAAGGTTGAAACTGAGGTCCTATGCCGATTTCCGATCTCTTGAAGGGTCTAGGAGGTGATCAACCTCCTTCCCCGCCTATATGAAGTTGCTTTGTTGGAATGTCCGGGGCTTTGGTACGGCCTTGCGACAAAACAGTGTTGCCACTCTACTTAGGTAACATTGGAGCTATTTTGCATGCCTCTTAGAAACGAAACTCACCCTGTAAAACCTCCATAAGATGATGCAGAATAAATTTGACGGGTGGAATTTTCTTCACAATTTTGACCACATTAGTGGTGGACGTATGTATATCATTTGGCATCCAACTTTTGATAAATATATGTTTTTGGAAGTCAACGATCAACATATTACCGTGGACATCCTGTGTTCCACGACGCAACTCTCCTTCACAATGACCCTTATTTATTGATTGTATAGTGTGCCTACTAGGCGAGAGCTCTGGCATAAACTCCAGGATCGTTCAGTTCATCCGTCTCGCTCGTGGTTAATCATGGGTGATTTTAATTGTGTGTGCACTCCTCAGGAACGGTTAGGTAGTCTTGTACCTACGGATTGCTTCCTGCTTGACTTGGTAGAGTTCAAAGTATCGTTGGGATTGGAGGATGGACCGAGCCGAGGGGAATACTACACTTGGAATAAAAATCATATATGGGCTAAGCTAGATCGTGTGGTCCTCAACTTGTCTTGGGATGCGTTAGACGTAACTTGTGTGGCTCACTTCATGGAAATGCGAACTGACTCGGATCATTATCCCGTTCTTGTGGATGTCAATTGCCTTGAAGAGTTTGGAAAACGGCCCTTTAAAGTCTACAACATGTGGCTTAAACACCCGCATCTATCGGACATTGTTTCTAGTCATTGGGACCATCAAATGCCAGGGACCGCACAATTTTTCTTATGCAAACAAGAAATTAAAGGAGCTGAAGGCCCCACTAAAGGTGTTAAATAAGATAGCTTTTGGGAATATAGCCACTAGGTCTGCGGATGCTCATGAATCTTTCCAGTCTGCATATAAAGCCTCTTTGGATAGCCCTGATGACCCTGCCTTGAGGCAAGAACTGAAGGAGAAAAGAAAGCATGCAGTTTTTCTGATGGAGGCCGAAAGACAGTTCTTCCAGTAGAAGGCTAAGTGTACTCATATTTTGAAGGCTGATCATAATAGTAAATATTTCCATCAAGTTATGCAGAAGCGAACTAAGCAGAACACTATATCCCATATTCTTAAGGAGGATGGTAGCACTACAACTTCGATGAGGGAAGTGGTTACCAATTGCCTTAGCTTTTATCAAAATCTCCTTGGTACTTCAACCCTTCGGATCTGGTTAGATGCAGTGATACTCCAAAGTGGGCCGATCCTGGATGCAAACACTGGAGAATCTCTCATTATGCCTATTTGCGTGGAGGAAATCAAGCAACCTCTCTTTGCTATTGGGGATGACAAAGCACTTAGGCCTAATGGTTACTCCTTAGCCTTCTTTAAGCAACAGTGGGATCGAGTTAGGCATACAGTTATAAATGCAGTCCTAGAGTTTTTTGTGTTAGATCCCGTTTCCGGAACCCAACCTATCGATCAACGAATCATATCTTAACTAATATCGCTTCATTTTTTTTTCATTAATATTCTTTTTACGCATCATTCAAAGTTATTTCAATTTCCAATTTGGAATCATTCACACTTGAACTCAAATTCACTTGATTCTTAA
>JAOTAX010000196.1:25162709-25189069 GCA_025629825.1 Erythroxylum guanchezii
TGAGAAAGAGGAAGAGAGTTGGTAGTTTGAGAGAAAAGAAGAGAAAACAAGCTAGGGTTTTAATTTCCTTAGCCTTCTAGAGAGATTGTGAAGTTGTTCAAGAAGAAAAAAAGTAAGAGGAAGAAAAGAGCTTCCATTTGAGCTAAAGACCTCTTTTTGGTGAAGAATTAAGGTAAGATCTTTTTGACTCTTTTGGATTTTTGGAAGGATTCTAGCTTATGGAGTTTAAAAATTGTTTGGGTTTAAATGTTCTAGAATCAATTTTGGCAATCTTGCATTGTGAAATTTTTAAGTGGATTTCTATTGAATGAGATTTGGCTTGTTTTAGGAAACCAAGAGAATCCTACCCAAGAACAAGGGGAAAGACAATATTGACTTGAAGTTTTGCAAGCCAACTAGGTAGTTAATATATTTATGGTGTTTGTGTAAATGGGCAATGTGCCTAAATGTGTACATATGTTTAAATTGCTAAGCTATAAATGGGAATTTGATATTATGAGATCAAGTGAGGTTAGAAGAGAGATGATGAAAAAAATTGAGTTATGATATAAAGTAACTAAGTGTTCTTGAAGTGTGGCTTGTGAATAAGCTAGACCTATGCGAAGGGTAAAGATGAAGTGTAAGTCTAAGTTCAATGAGACATGTATAAATTTTGAAATGGGAATGAGCACAATATGTGTTCTAAAACATACCCGGGATTGTCATTAAACATGCATTGTACATAGTCCATTTATTATCCGTGTGTACTTATTGATTAGTATGAAATGCGTGTTTTGCATACATAGGTTGTGCAGGGCAAGTGTCCGCATTCAGGCGTTCCCAAACTTTGAAAGCAAATGCTAATCTGGAGCGTACTGTGAGTAAACCGAGATGGTCTCACTTCATTGTTTGCTTTATTTGAATTTTGTATACATTGATCTCTACATGATGAATGTGTATATGAATGTAAATGATTGTATTTAGATTCCAGACAGAAGGTTCAATGGTTGATCTGAATTATTGAAGTGCTCATTGTATGTGAATAAGATGAATTAAGTGTTTTCAAAATGTGCATTGCATGCAAGATGATAAATGATTGCTCAACTATATGTTGAATGCCGAACTATGGTCCGATGATAAGTGAATGTGATCGAACAAGTGCATGCAATATAAATGATGCATTCCATCTCATGAATGCATGAAATATAAAGGAGTTGTGACTCGAGTCACATATTCGAAGCGCTTTCACGTAGAGCTTTGCTCCGTGATCTCTGATTCTGCACGTAGAGCTATGCTCCGTGAACTCTGTTCTGATTGAGCCTTATGGGCCAGTATTTTGTTCTGACTGAGCCCTACGGGCCAATACTCTGTATATGTGAGAGGCACTCAGTCACAATAATAAGAACGAATGTGAGTCCCATCTAAATGGCAAATGCATAATATAAATGTTTAAGTGCACTGAATGTGAAATTGGAAATTTGTATGATGTGTGATTTATGTGTTATGTGACTGGGTGAGCCATTGATGATGGTTACTCACTGAGTTCGCAAAACTCACCCAAAATTTGCAAATATTTTCAGGATCAGAAGAATACCCTGTTAGGCCAACGAGAGTATACCTACATCATTCAAGTGAAGGTCAGAGGTCGGGATCCGTTCGCGTCTGCATTGCATTTCTCTATTTTGTATTGAATTGTTATTCCCCAACTTTTATATAAATTTGTATGTTTGAAAAGGGCCTATGCCCTATTTGATTATTGACTTTCGCATGTTTGTTTGCGTTTTTCGAAAAAAAAAAGAAAAGAAAAATATAGATCCTATTATACTGAAAATATGTGTGAGTGTTTTAGCACGCCACCCTCGCGGGGCACGGACTCGGAGATCACTATCAATGTCGAGTTTGAGTCTTGCGGGAGTGAGGTGCTACAAAGAGTGATGAAGTTCTCACCTGTGAACTTCTTGAAATACACACAAGAATCGATATAAGTTTGTTTGTAACCATGATTTGTCATAAAAGAATAGAACTTTTGATACCACTGACTTCGATTTTATTTTAACCCATATAGGCTTTTCTTCAACTTACAGACCAAATTTTCCTTGCATTTAGCCTTAAAACCTTTTGATTGGTCCATGTATATCTCCTCTTTCAAATATCCATACAAGAAGATTTCACATCCAATTGTCCGAGTTCGAGATCTAAACAAGCAGTCAAACCCAAAACTATTTGAATTGAGGTCATTTTGACTACTGATGAGAAGATTTCTTCAAAATATGTACCCTTCTTTTGAGTTTTGACTAAACCCTTTCACCACTAGCCTTTCCTTATGCTTTACTAGCTTGTCACCATCTTTCTTTATCTTAAACATCCACTTATTCTTTAGTGTCTTTTTACCTTTTGCAAGATTTACAAGATCATATGAATCATTCTTCTTTAGATAATTCATCTCTTCCTTCATAGTTGCGAGCAGGAGATCTTTATCTTCACAAGATGCAACCTCTTGCACATTCTCAGGCTCTCCCTCAACAATAATCAACATGTATTTTGAACTTGGATTCCATGTAGAAGACTTTTTCTCTCTTGTTGACCTTCAAAGTTATATATCACTAATGGTTGTTTCCCTTGCTCATGATCCTCAACAACTTCATCTTTAGCAGTAGTCGAATGAGGTTCATGTAGCTTATCGTTACCAAGCTATATTTGATCATCGTTAACATATGTTTAGTTACACATTTCATCTCCTTTACTTATAGACTACTCAATAGTGGAAGAAATTGGCGAAGAATTAATAATGTCATATGATGAGTTACTGTGTGATGACTTAGTTCCTCTCAGAACATTATCACCTCTCTTGTACTTCTGGAATACCATATCCTTATTTCTGACCACCTTTTGCTTCTTTAGGCCATAGAGACTAAAGTCAATATGAGCACCACCATATCCAATAAAGATACAAAGTATCGTACCTTTGAGTCAAATTTTTATCTCTGATCCTTAGATACGTGTCTAAATATCTTATAGCCAAAAACTGACAGATAATGATATATGGGATCTTTTAATCTATGCTCTCTCAAAAATCTTAAAATATAATAGAATTTAGGGAAATTTATTTAATCAAGTAAATTGCAGTTTGGATTGCTTCACTTCAAAATATCTTTAGCAATATAGACATTCTGAGTATACATCGAACCTACTCCACAATTGTTCTATTCATCCTCTCAACAATACTACTATGTTCTAGAGTCCCTAGTTATATTCTTTCATGTCTAATATAATGTGATTTATAGTAATCTTCAAACATCTTAGAAGTATACTCACCTCTATTACATATTCCCATGCACTTCAGCTTCCTCTCAACTTTCCTTTCTACCATGACATGAAATTTCTGGAAAGTTTCAACTACTTGACTTTTTGAGTTCAACACATACTCCCAAGTCTTCTTTAAACATCATTAATGAATGTAATAAAATATTTGTTACCTCCTAATGGCTCATCCTCAATAGGGCCATCAACATTTGAATGTATGAACTTTAATATCTCCGACTTTCTTATAGATCTTCTCTTGAGAGGGACTTTATGTTGCTTTCTATCTAAACCATGATCACAAGGATTAAGTAGTAGTGTATTCTTAACTAAGATAAGGGATTTACCATCCCACAACTTTAATCTTTTCTCACTCATATGTTTCAATCGTCAATGCCGCGTATTTAAAGAAGTTTCCTTTTCATCTGTATATACTTCTTCACTACCACACACCTTTAAATTTGTCTTGTACAATGTGCATAATAACTCTCCTCAAGTAAGAGTCATTGCTCCTTTGGATAGTGTCCACTTTTTATCCTTAAAAGTGTGTTGAAATCTTTCTTGATCTAACAAATTAGTTGATAATAAATTTTTCCTTAGACTGGGGATTTGTCATACATCTCTCATGGTCAGTAAGCATGTAACATTTGTCTAAACTTGGATATCACCCATACTAATAATCTTGGTGGAGCTTTAATTTCCCATATTTACGCTCTCAAAGTCTCCTCTCTTATAGTTTGAGAAGTACTTCACCTTTAGAATATAATGATAAGAAGCTCTTATGTCAATTAGTAACTTATAAATCAAATTACTGATGGAAGCATTTAGTTGTCGCACAAACTAAGGACATCTTATCATTTGTGTTTAAAGTTGTTGCTGTTGTATTCTAATCATCTCCATCATTTTGATAATCTTGCTTTTTTTGATCCTCTTCTACTTAAAGTATAACCTATTAATGTGTTCTAGCTTGTCACAATAGTGGCATATCTTCACATCTTTTTTATCTCTAGACTTTGATCAGTTCTTAAACTTGACACACCCTTTGGGACCCTGCTCTTGTTCCTTCTCATGCTTTCTTCCATGAAAGTTTACACGTTGTCAACTCCCATATATTTTCATCTGATTTTTTATTGAACATATTCTTTTTGATTACATCCAAAGAAAGCATATTTTCAGGAACTGAATTGTTAATCATCACTACCAGCATTTCCTAACTATCCTATAGGGAATTCAACAGGAACAAGACTTGAAACTCATCATCAAGAATGATCGTGATTGTAGTAAACTTGTTGATTATATCCTAAAAATTACTCAGATGCTTAGACATAGATTTCTCAGCTTTCAGCTTTCAGCTTCAAGTTTACAAGCCTTTTAATTAGAAAAGTCTTGTTATGGGCAGTCTTCCTTTCATAAGGTCCTTCTAGCTTTTTTTTCACAACTCAAAAGTATCCGTTTTTTAAGACACATAATTGAACATGCTGATATCATCTATTATCTAATTGTGCCCAAAGTTTTTCGCTTCATCTTTTCTCATTCTCTTTCTAACATCTTTTTAGGTTTTGAAAGAATATTATCCTTCACACCTTTGTCCACATCAATAGGACAAAAAAAACCTTACAATACAGAAGGTCCTCCATCGTGGGCCTCTAAATAGAGTAGTTGGATGATGTCAACTTGACCGTAGAGTTCTTTCTACCTTTCATCACGATGGCTCTGATATTACTTGTTAGGAGACAATACTATAACTTTCTAAAAGATCAACCAAATGTCAACAATTAAAATACTCTTCAATTTTAACCAATGGATTAGTACGATAATAAGAAACTTAATAGTGAAACAAACACCAAGATTTATATGAAAAACCCTCTAGTATAGAGTAAGAAATGATAGGCCAAACTAACAAGCAAATTTACTAAACTCAAATAAGGATTTACAAAGTTTGATTTCTCACGCATAGCAACAAGTTGTTTTTCAAAGTTTCATGATTGAAACCAAGGTTGATGTAACAATTAACAAACTCTCAAATCAATCCTAATGATAATTAAAAAGAAATGATGAGAACACTAAACTACTTGTCCTCCCTCTATTTTTACTCACTTTTGGAAGTTATAGTCACACTCTTATGCAAAACCTACATATTTTTTTCTTTTATATCACAAAATAGATTTTTTTTGCACCGTACATCGTCACATACACGGCTATGTAAGCGATTGTATCTTTTTAGCATTGCCTCACTTGGAGATGTATACAGTTACAGAGAGATATACAGTCATCACACATGGGCGTGTACATCATGAACATGCTTGTGTATGTCTTTGCTCTGCATGTCCTTTTTCTTTACACGATTCCAGAGACTTATACAGTTGATATATACAATTATATAATTAAGGACATGGAAGTGTAGCACCCTACAAAGTTGTGTCTACTCACAGAAGAGCTTCATCCGTTTTATCTTTACTTGTTTATTATCTTCATAAATCATTAAGGCGGCTACAATTACCGAAAGTCTCAAAATAGAACTATACGTTCAATATCCCATTCTTCTGCGCCGAAAATGCCTACTTTTGTGTATGCGTACGTTCAAAGATTGCCTCCATGGGGATTAAACGAGCTCATCTCTAAGTGGAATTTTAATGTCTTTTGTTGTTGTTGTAGTAGAACAAACATAAATAAATAAATAAATAGTATATATATAAGAAAGGTCTTGGCGAGGCATTATCTGAGGAAGTTTCTAATTGATTCATAGATATCTGGGGGAGGGAATTTAAGCTACATCGCAAGTTGCTAGTACTAGCTGATATAGTACAAGCAACTTTTGACAAATTATTAAGGCATAGAATGCCCGTAGCGATGCCAGCATCAAATACTTGAAAATGATTGCTCAAATAATCATTTCAGATTTTAAGATGCCAAAATTAAGTAAAAAGAAAATTACAGAGAAAATATATACAAAATTAAAATTGATATTATTTTCCATGTTTTTCAAATTAAAAATTTTCTTTTTATTTATTTATAAGAAATTAACTAAATAATCGTACGGTTTCATTCTATTTGTATTTTTCTTAGTTCTTGCGGTAACTTTTAGTTTTTTAGTTTTAGTTTTAATTTTCTCAAACGAAAACAGTAAACCTATTTTATTGTTTATATTAATATATCTATTATTTAGATATAAATAAATTGGCTGAATAAATTAATTATCTAAATAATTTTATTTTAATCTCTTATCTAATATCTCTTTTTAATCTAAGTATTATATATTTAAACTGTTAAAATAATATCATTATTTATATTTAGATATTCAACATTTTGTGTTTTTAAAGATATTTGACATTTAAATTATATTTTATAAAATATTTGTAAACTTGAAAACATTTTCCCCAAATATTTTTATTTTGAGTTTAATTAGAATAAGTTGAATAATTAAATGGTATTAGTCATAATTTTTTAGCAATTAATATTTAACATTTGAATATATTTAATTAATAAAAATAAGAAAAGGTAAACCAAAACTAATTGATACAGTTTACATAAATTATAAAAATAAAAAAAATCAATTAAATAAATTTATTTTATGAATATAAATCAAAAATAAAAAGTTAAAAATGTATCTAAGGGGATGTTTGTTTCTACTTTTATTTTTCTCTTTGGTTTTTAATTTTTGTATTCTGTTTTTATTTTCTGATTTTTTTAAATAAAAATAAAAACATGTTCAGTTGTTATATTTGATAAAAATAAAAACCACTTATCTAATATCTCTTTTTAATTTATTATTATATATTTAAAATTTTAAAATAATATTATTATTATTTATAATTAGATATTTAATATAGACAATATAAATTTGGCTGATAGTAAATCAAATTTTTAAAAAGAAATAAAAACTACTTTTTAGTTTTCATAAATTGTGAAAATTGGAAAAATCAGAAATAAAAATTTTAAGAAAATAATTTTTTTAACAACAATAAAAATAAAAAATAAATGGAAAGAAACATATGAGTAATAATGTTTCTATTATTTAGAATGCTCGTACGCAAAATCCTCTTAACATTTGAAAACAATATATTTATGGAGAATTATTGCATGTAATTCTCCACAAATGACATGTAACATATAATAACGTATTAAAATTGTAACCATAATTTAAATCAAATATAATATTATAAACCTATCTTGTTTTTAAGGCTAATTCCAGGATTTTGGAATATGATCATATTCTAATATTGCTTTGAATTATTATTATATGTTTTTTCTTAACTGTTAGCTCATCTTTCGTTTACGTTTTTCTTAAGCCTGAACTTGAGAAAGAAAATAAATACAGAAACCTTCCATGTTTTTAGTTAAATCTGTTACCAAAAGGAGGGGCACTCTATTTAGGGTAAAGCCTAATTTTCTCTCAAGTAATTGACATTTGACACACGCGAATGTCGTTGATATCTTCAATATGTGGCCACACGTTCGCGTGAACCGAAGCCTATCCTCAATTAAAAAGACTTTTTTTTTGGTCTAATTTTATGGTACATTATTATGTATAGTAAATTTTAACTATTTATTTATACAGGTTTTATGTGAGCTCTACGTAAATAAATTTGGAGCCCGTATAAATGAATAGCTGAGATTTATTAGATACAATAAAACACCATAAAAACTAGACAAAAGATCTGGACTCCTATCCTTAATTAGCTAGCGTTAGTTGATTAATTAAATATTCAAAACAATTTTTTATAAATTGAACCGTTTGATTGATTTATTAACAGATTATACACATCCGACGGTTGGCCGGGGCTGATCTACAAACCTAACCCAACCACGTGTATTGTCAGTCCCATGGTGAACAGTCGTACCCCACCACCAACTACTGAGTACTGACAAAACAAATCCCAAATTGCTCGCATATGCGGTATGCCCAAACGAAACGTGCCGTGAGACAGTGGTTAATGGTTTACATTCTTTATTTCCAATAATTCGTTACGAGTTACCGTCTATCTCCCGCGGTATTTTCAATTTCTCGTCATCATCCTCTTTGTTTTCACACCGTTACACCTATATTAAGGACCCCAAAACACCTGTGATTTTCGTGTTCAATACAGCGAACGACAAGGACTTTGCGACCTAGAAAAGATGTCGTCTAAGAAAGCACTAGCCCAGCGTCTCTTCAGAATCTCCAAGTTTGCGAGCCGATCCCTCACCAATTGCCGCATTTCCTCGCCTTCGCTACGGAGTCGGATCCAAAAGAGCTCCGGCAAGGCCAACATTGCTCCCGCTCCTGATGAAAACGAGACATTTCGACGGTTGTTCCACAAAAGGGCGATTTTCTGTCCGAATGAGCTCCAGCCGACGCATATAGGCGATAAACTTGCTGAGAAGCTCAAAGCTTTTGACGTTACCAAGGACCGGATCCAGTTGGGCTGTCTCCGCCCTCCTAGGATCGAGAGGTCGGCGACCAATGAGCTGACGGTGCAGGACGCGAGAAAGTTGTTCCGGCTGGCGCAATTGGAGATGGTGAAATGGAGATTGAGACAAGTGGACAAAGCTTGGATAACGTATTCGGAGCTTGTACAAACTTGCGGTCTAGTATGCTCCGACCTGGAACAAGCAAAACAGGTCGCGAATTTTCTAGACGAATCCGGAAGTGTTCTTGTTCTCGGGAAAGTTGTGTACCTCAAACCTGAGAAGGTAAGATAATCGAGTCCTTTTGAGATATTTTCTGTATTTACTGTACTTTGCAATTTATCCACTTCTTGTCTCGCTTATTAATCTTTTTTACAGATATAATAGTAACAATACGTTGCATGGTCCTGAGAAAGTTGGGTCCAAATCACCAGACATATTAAAAAGCTTAGAAAAACTTGTTTTTCTTGGATTTGGGGTTTACCAGAGAACTGATGACTTTTTTTGTGGTTATTTTCCTTTGTTTTTCGACAGGAGAATGAAACTTTGTTGTTTCGGTCAAGATCTAAAGGGACATAAAAGGCCACTCAGTTTCTTCAGTCACCAGATTGTGTATATTTGATCACCATAACCCTTTGGTGGTTTAAAGCTTATGGAATGATTTACTAGTCCATACCTTTATACCCCATCTGAGGAATGATTTTGATTCCAAAAATCTGACTATTAAATTATAGTAAATGTCAAGAGGGGAAAACAAAAAAAAGCTGAGGAAGGGGCCAAATGGGAATTGCAAAAGAGTGAATAGGTATTTGATTAGTAAAAAAGAAGAGAGATTGAAGATTATATTTGTTTGTTTGATGAGAAAATGGAAGGCAGGGAAAGAAAACAGAGAAGGGAAGTTAGTGGATACATAGCATAACATGTGATACAAAAGAAGATAATTGGTGGGACATGAGTTTTCCTGTCATTTTGTCCTTTGTCTTTTATGGTTTATCTGGTTTTTCGCCATTGTTTTCCCTGCTAAGGAGTCACTTGTCGATTTTTAGCAAAAATGTTTTACTTCCTTAAATTCTTGCACAAATTTTGTTATTTGATTTCATTTTTCCTTGTTTTCCAATATAAGATTATAAGGATTCTTGATTCCTTACCTGGGCTTGGTTCTTGTCAGCATTTAGTTCATCTACCAACAACATCATAAAAGTCAGATTCATGCACAATAGTGGTGTCGAGCTTTGCTTTACCCGAACAATGTTTTCTTTCTGTGTCATTTCTTACAGGTGGTGAACATCATTGGAGGTTTAATCCAATTACCAGCCACAAAGCCCAATGATCCAAGGAGAAAGGAGCTAGAAGAAATGGAGAAGCAAAAAGCTGAAATCGACCAAAAAGCCAAGACCTTGGTTCGCCGAGAATTGTGGTGTGGTCTGGGTTTTCTAGTAGTCCAGACAGTTGGGTTCATGAGGCTAACTTTCTGGGAACTTACATGGGACGTGATGGAGCCAATTTGCTTCTACCTTACGTCAGTATATTTCATGGCAGGCTACGCTTTCTTTCTCAGGACATCCAAAGAACCGTCCTTTGAAGGCTTTTATCAAAGTAGGTTCAGTGACAAGCAGAAGAAGCTCATGAAGCTCCACAATTTCGACGTGGAGAAGTACACCGAGCTCAGAAAGATTTGTAACCCTTACTCATCATCTTCGGAACAGCCTATCTCATTTGATAAATAATGTCAAGGGAGATGTAAAACCACAGTTTAGATATATCCTTTTGTACAGGTCCCTTTTTAAGTTTTAGAATTCAGGTGCGGCATACTATAATCCTACTATAGAGACTGCTTTATAGAAAACATTTAATTCCCGGAGGAAGATCGTAAGGATACTGGATACCCATAAATTCAAGAATAATATAAATTATAAATCTCCTCTTTTTTCTTTTTTCTTTTTTGCTTTTACTTAAAGATGTTATAGATTGCCAATAAGCTTTGCCTACATGTAATGAACTAGATTCTGAAGGCTCATTTTAAGCATGGGTACAAGAAGGAAGAAAAGAGTTCAGATTTTCTGTATAATGGTATTCTTTCCAATTTTGTCCAATTAAAAAAATGTCATCGTTTGGAGGTTGTGAAGTAAAGTTAAGAGTTAACTTACACCTGCACGCCGTCACTTATTTTTTTTTTATTTTTAATTTTAAGTATATTTATTAATAAAAATATTATATTATATTATAATTATAACTATAATTATAATTATAATTATTCTACTATTAATTTTATAAAAAATTAAAATAAAAATGGTAAAAATAAAAAACAAAATAATTACATTTATTATGATTTGTATTTGTGTCACACCTGTGACACATATTTTTATTTTTTATTATTTTAATTTTAATTTTTAAATAAAGATTTTAAGATAAAAATTTATAATTTATAATTTGATTAATTTATTAAAATTATTTAATTAATTTATAAATTATATAAAAATATTAAATTAAATTTATAAATTAATTTATAAATAAACAGTTAATACTAAACAGCTAATTTTACCATACATTTTTAATAAACAACTGATGTTATCTGTTGATTAAATAAACTGATATAATCAGCTATCAGCTAATTACTGATATAATTAGCTAAAGGCTAATGTAATCAGCTGATTGTCAAACATGACCTTTATCAAATACAAATACATAGATTCTGTCACAAAAAATATTGCATTTTGTAAATAAAGAGACGCTTCTTTTAAGCAACAATTATCTAAAGAAATGGTTAGGAACTCATGTGAGAAATAGGTTAATGATGAATATAGCGCAGCTAATTAGATTTATAAATTAATTAAACAATTTTAGTAAATTAATCAATAAAAATAAGTTGTTGAAATCAAAATAAATTATTCCACATATATAATATATTGTATAATTTATTTACATTTCACAAGTATTCTATGTAGAAAAAACTTTATCATAAATATACAAAATGTTTAATATTGCATTAATATGCATGTGGGCTAATAGAATAATAATATAATTAATTAATTTTTAAATTTAATTTAATATTTTTCTATAATTTATAAATTAATTAATCAATTTTAATAAATTAATTAATTTTTAAATTTTTATTTTATAAATTTTACAATTTTTAAAATTACATTTTATTTAAAAATTTAATAATAATAATAATAATAATAAATGATTTTTGCTAATATAATAATAATAACATTAATCAAATTTTAATTTAATTTAATATTTTTTATAAATTTAATCAAATTTAATTTAATTTAAGATTTTCTATAATTTATAAATTAATTAAACAATTTTAATAAATTAATAAATTTAATTTTTACCAAAAAATTTTATTTTAAAAAATGAAAAATTTGTGACAGGAAAAAATTAAAATTAAAATAATAAAAATGAAAATTTTGTGACAGGTTGGGCACACAAAATTTATTTTTTTAATTTTTAATTTTATTTAAAAATTAATAGAAAAAGAAAAATTTGTCGCGTGACTTAAGTGTCACATGATACAAATTTTGTTTTTGTTTTTTAGTTTTTTTATAAAATTAATAGTAACATAATTATAATTATAATTTAATTTTTCATTCAAATATTAATAATATAATTAAAATAAAAATAAAAAACTCAAGTATCACTTCCGTGAATCTTAATATATGTTTGAGAGTTTAGGATAGAATGTAATAGAATGACAATTAATGAAATGGAATGGAATGGAGTGGAATGAAATGGAATAGAATGGGTCACTCCATTGTTTGGAAGTTTAAATAAAATAAGAGAGGGACTACTTTGACCATTGTTTGGAAGTGATACTAAAAATGAATGTAATAGAATGACTTGTAATATTTTTTTCCAAAATTACCCTTGTAATAAAATATGCATAGTTGTCATGAAACTATTTTAGTAACCCCAAAGCATTTCAAATTATAAGATGCCCAGAATATAGTTTTGTCATTTTCCTATATAAGCAATCAACTTTTTTGTTCTTTTTCATTAACCCTCATCGCACTGTAGTCTTCGTTAGGCATTTATTTATACAGAGAATTTTGCATAGATTTGTGAACAGATAAGTTTGAAGCCCACATTAAAGATAGTCCCATGCATGAAAAATGTGAAGGAAAATGTTCGTCAATGGAAGAAGTCAGTTGAAGAAGAAACACAATGGACGTAATAACATATAGCCGCGTAGGTATTTGCTGGACTGGGGTTGTAATTTCATTAATTTTTTAGGGTATTTTTGTCATTAAATTAGGATTTGGAAGGCAAGCCATACCATTCTATCCCTGACCCCCCAAATTAGGAGGTCACAAAATATTAGATTTTGGATGGCAAAGGATAGCTTTCAAAGCCATTAATTATCATTTGATCCTGTTTCAAAATAGACTCCCAAATAATGGCCTGAGTCATTTGGGTCATTCCACTCCCTTCTATCCATCCATCCACCCACATCCAAACATATCCTTATGTTTAAGTGATTGAGTCGCCTAAGATTTAAATAAAAACAACAACATTTTATTAT
This sequence comes from Erythroxylum guanchezii, assembly GCA_025629825.1. NCBI lineage: Eukaryota > Viridiplantae > Streptophyta > Magnoliopsida > Malpighiales > Erythroxylaceae > Erythroxylum > Erythroxylum guanchezii. The sequence goes on from JAOTAX010000196.1 coordinate 25,175,902, forward strand.
CTAGATAGATAGGTTTGGACAAAATAAAATTACACAAAAGTTCCCAATAAGCTCCAATATGTAGGTTTAGCGAGTTAACTACAATGGGAAGCTCCATAGAATTCAGACCATCGCAAAGATTAATAATGTGTGAAGGAGAAAAAGGGAAGTTTGGGCTTTACGTCCAAACTGTGAGTTGGGATGGCATTTGATACGCAATTGTTCAATCATTTCGCTGTTAACTTTTTGACTGAATAAGATCAGAAGAGACGTGCACTCCGTTTCAGATAGCTTGGAAGTGTACACCAATTGATATTTTTCTAAGCCTGGATCTTCAACTCGTTCACTCTCGCCTTTTGGCTTCAACAAACAAGTGAAATGCCTTAATAGGGTAAATTAATCTGGCATGCATGTTAGCTGGTGTTGCTTCACAACTTGAAGTCCCGGCTGTTTCATTTCGTAATCTGGTTGGATTAATTCCACCGTCATTCTGTTTTCTTTTATTTTTTCGTATCTTTGCTTGTTAGTAATTCGTACGTCTCTAATTACAAGTCCTTACGGTAGACGAACTTTTGCTTTTTAATAATACATTGATGCAAAGATGTTCTTCGATGTCACTTGTTTGTTCCGGAACTTCTATTATCCTGAACCCCACTTTGCAAGAGTACCCATCAAATCAATACCATTTCTATCATACGAGCATAAATTTTCCTAAAATTCAATTATGCACTTGGGACTTGGACTTTCACCTTTGAAATGCCTTGTTACTGGGCAGGATATATTATATATATCTTTTATTTAGTTTTGACATTTTAATTGGACATATAGGAGATAATTATCATGTTGATATTGGAATTATTATATAACTGAACACATGAGTAATTGGATGGGTGCTGTTGAAGTGGTGGTGTTAAAGTGGAACTCTCGTGGGTTGCATGGTTGACTCTTGTTAGATGAGGGGTTTGTGCATATCTTCAATCTACAGTAGAAGTTAATCTTTTTGGTGCATATGCAATATTGAATTAATGTGGGAGTGTGTGTGGCATAGGTGAGGTGTGCGTTAATTGGCTATTGTGTGGTCAAAGTGGACGCTCTTTACTTGATTGAGTTGGTCTCATACACGTTTATCAGGAGCAGCTGCCGTGAATCCCTACAGCGTGTGTTGCCCACCTCTTTGATCTAGAGCATAAGTAGAGATGTGCGTGTGTCACAGCAGGTGTGTGCATTAGGTTTCTATGAACAAATATACTACTTGCAGCGCATGTTATGAACACAGCTGAATAACGTATTCTTTGTGTGAGCCATGGTGAAATTGATTTGTGAGCAAGGGTTGACGTTGCAGACATTTTAATTATTGAACATATTGAAGTGAATCGTGGGTGTTCAAAAACTGTGGCTGAAAGTGTGAGTTTATGACACAGTGAATATTATCTACGGTAAAGTGAGAATTGATTATTAATTGAAGAAACACTGCGACTTGTTCTTGTGAAGAAAGAATCAGCTATGGTGAAGAGTTTCAACTGGATTATTTCAAGAAGATAAAACTATAGGGAAGTCTTTCTTTTGTCTCAAGTATTTTTGTTGTTCAGTTCTTAGTTGATTAAATACTTGAGTTGTTTTTATTAATTATTGTTTGAGTGAAAGTAGTTAGAAAAAAATCCTCTGACGAGGTTAAAATGAGTCGGTCGTGTTATCGGGTATGAAAATCTTTTACAGGAAGTGAGGTTGAGAGATAATTACAAGAATTGAAAGGTGTTGCCCATGGGTGACCTTACGTAAATCTATTAGACCTTCTTGAAAGTATTAATCTGGGTGAGGACTCCGCAGATATAGGCAGAGTGTGCCGAACTCCGTTACCAAAATTGTGGTGTTATTACTATTTCACTTTTGCTTGATTTTAATTAGTTCGTGACAAATAAGTTTACGGAAAGTTTGCAAAAATAAATTAAAACTTTTAGTTTTTTAGATGGTATCGGAGCAAAATTACCGATTCAGAACTTGGTAGCAAGTTGGTGTAGATTCTAGTTTCGTAAACATGGCACAAGAAAGGATGCATCAATCTCTAGACCATCACTATTGGATGGATCTAATTATCCTATATGGAAATCACGGATGAAAGTCTTCATCTAGGCTTAGGGCATGAAAGCTTAGCATTCGATAGTACACGGTTGGACGCATCCGATGATCACTGATGATAAAGGAGAGCCAGTTCAGAAAAATCCATCTGAATAGACAAGAGTCGAAAAAGAAAGTACACTAAAAAATTCACAAGCAATGCATGCGATATTTAGTGTTGTTGATGAGGGATACTTCTCAATAATTTCAGCCTGTGAATCAGTAAAAGAAGCGTAGGATGCTTTGCAAACTATTCATGAAGGGTCAAATCCATGATAGCATCGAAACTACAAATGCTAGTTGTGCGGTTTGAATAGCTGAAGATGGATGAGAATGATACTACTGGAGACTTTCATGAAAAATTGCGAGAAAATAGCAAATCAGGCTCATCAGAGAAGAAATACTCCAACGTGAAATTAGTCAAGAAAACGTTGAGATCGTTGCCTCCAAGATTTATTCCAAAAATTGCAGCTATAGAGGAGGCCCACGACATTGATAATATGTCATTGGAAAAAGTTATTGGAATCTTTTCAAACTTCGAAATGAATCTTTTAAGAAGTAAGCAAGAAAGAAGCAAAGGATTAGCAATATAGGTGGAAACTGGAAAAAGTGTGAATGATGCGAAAGATAAATCAGATGATCGCAAAAGCACTTCAGGAGGTTGTTTCTTCTTAGGAAACAATTTGATTTATGGGTATAGAAAGAAGCATAATTCAATTTCACTATCGACTGCTGAGACTGAATATATAGCTGCAGGCAGTTGTTGTTCACTGCTTCTTTGGATGAAATAGATGTTAGAAGATTATGGGATTGATCAGAATGAGTTTACTATCTTATGCAATAACAAAAGTACCATAGATATTTTGAAGAATCCAGTTCAACATTCAAGAACGAAGTATATTGATCTTCGGTATCACTTTATTCGGGAGCTTGTGGAAAGCAAAACATCCATCTTATCGCATGCATCTACTGAAAATTAGTTGGCGAATATTTTCACGAAACCTCTTGATGCTGTAAGGCTTGAACTTCTCATAGGAGCTTTGGGACTTTGTGCCCTACATTACTAGTGTATTTTACTTTTAAAAAAATATATTATTATTAAAAAAATAAAAAGAAAGAAAAGGAGCGTCTTGCATATGAGGGATTCAAAATCCCTAATTTTATTTAACGCCTATCTCCTTATACCGCTGCCCACCTCTACTTCATCTCCCTCATTCTAGCATCTTTGCCGCAGCTCCAAGCAAGAAGACGACATCCTCTCTTGCTTTTGTTTCCTTCAGTTCATCAGTCCATCGGTGCCACTACTTCACGCTAGCCACGCCATGTCGTTGATTCACAGGGGACGAAAAAGTAGGAAATTTTCTAGACGTCTAGCAACAATCGAGTTCTCTCCATCTTCAGCATTCTCCATCGCGGCTCACTCTTCAGATTCGTCCTTAGCTGCAATGGTTTCTTTTTTCCTTTGTGGGCGTTGATTTAGAGTGAATTCCACGAGACATCTTCACTGCACTGCCATCTTCCTCTTCGTGGAAGCTAGTTTCATTACTGCAGCATCGTTCTATCTTTTTTAGATTTAGAATCGAAATTGGTTCCTGTCCTCTTCATCGAGAAGTACAATCCACATTGGTATTGTTTCTTTTCTCTTAGTTTGATTCCACTTGATCGATTGTGGCTGAAAACTGCTGGTTTGTGATTGGAATTTTACTGCTTAATTGTGGTTGGAATTGACTGATTGTGGTTGGAACCCCCTGATTTGTTGGACCCGGACCGATTGAAGTTGGAGCCTACTGATTTGTGAATTGATTTTTGACTGATTGTGGTTGGTTTCTGATTGTTTTTGGTTGATTTCTGATTGACCGTGTTTGATTTCTGATGGGTTGTGGTTGGATTTATTGGTTGTGGTCAATCACTATGGGAAAGAACAAGGAGAAGGTCGTATCTTTAGTTTCTGATAAACGAACAACTGCTCCAATGTGACGCTCAAGTCTGTTACTATTGAATCTGGCTTCCGACATCCGGCATCCAGCATCCGACAGAAGTTTCACTGGGGTTAGGTCTTCTTCGGCAGCTCCAATTGATATTCCTGACATCCCCTCCGTCTAGGATAAAGATGATCCACTTTATGATTTAACACGAGTTATTTTATCTATGGTTGAAGAATCCGATTCAGATTCCGACGCATTTCCTGCAGCATCTGCTCCATCACTGGAGCCTCTTATGGCTCCTCCAAAACGAACAAAATGCAATATCGAAAAACTGTTCGCCCGCCTCGCCATCATTCTTCTATCTGACTGAAAGTGGATAATGTCGTTTCTTTCAAATTTTACACTCCCGCAGCAGAGCAGAAATGGAGTACTCTCAAGGATGTTGAGTTTGTTTTTGATTGACCAATCAACTTGGATGAATTTTAGCAACATGGATTGCATACTTTACTATCAGAGCGCACTTTGTTGGAAGCTTCATTTCTCCCGAAGCACTATGACTCGAATCTGGTAAAGGAATTTTATTGCAACTTAACTTGTGATATTCTGAATGTGGATGCTGTGTCTTATGGATTTGTATATGTTTAGGGTCCGGTAGTTCATTTTGACGCTACTCGTTTAAATTTGTTCCTGGTTTTTGATAACTTGATTAGTGATCTGCTATATAATGATAAGTGGTTTGTGTCCAATGAGTTGATTGCTATGGTTTTAACTGGGAGTAGATTGACAGCGTGGCCATCTAGCTCTGTTCTTCGCTCATCCATGCTAACTCAAAAATACTTTGTGCTATTTAAATTGAATGTGGCAAACTGGATGTCAAGTACGCATGTAGTTTTGGCACAGGCCAAGTTACTTTATGCGATTGGTACAAGTGTGAGATTTAATCTTGGTCGTCTCGTTATTGAGGCAATGCTGGCTATTAAGAGTAAGCCCCATTCTCTATTATATTTTCCATGCTTGATCTCACAATTTTTGTATGCCAATGAAGTTCCCAAGATTGAGTCGATCATGCTTGAGTTAGTGGCGTTGATGAATATATCTCCTAGGATTTTTCGGCAACCATGGGTGGTGGATTTGCCATATGCTGCTTCGGATCCCTCGGATGCCACGGGGACATCTACTATTAATCCTCATGCAGCTTTATTTTCTAAAATTAAGAGGATTGAAGGTATTATTCAAGTAGCTACTGATGCTCTTCATAATTTGAAGCAACAAGTTCTTCATTTCCCCGACACTTCTTAATTTCGTCTTTTTGGCATGTATTATCTCAAAAGGGGAGAGATAAGACTGTATTTTTTTCTTCTCTATGTTTTGTTGACCGAAGTTGACTTATGATTATGTAATTTGTAATTGAATATTACATTGAGGGGGAGCATTGCAAATCTTATCTTTATATGTCCAATTATGATTATTTATGTGGAATTCAAAAGTTGTGACAAAAATGTCAAAAAGGGGAAGATTGTTGGGATATATTATATATATATCTTTTATTTAGTTTTGGCATTTTAATTGGACATATAGGAGATAATTATCATGTTGATATTGGAATTATTATATGGCTAGACACGTGAGTAATTGGATGGGTGTTGTTGAAGTGGAATTCTCGTTGGTTGCATGGTTTAATAGGGACTCTTGTTATATGAGGGATTTGTGCATATCTTCAATCTACGGTAGAAGTTAATCTTTTTGATGCATATGCAGTATTGAATTAATGTGGAAGTGTGTGTGGCATAGGTGAGATGTGCGTTAGTTGGCGATTGCGTGGTTAAAGTGGACTCTCTTTACTTGATTAAGTTGGTCTCAGACACGTCTATTAGGAGTAGCTGCCGTGAATCCTACAGCGTGTGTTGCCCACATCTTTGATCCAAAGCAGAAGTCTATTGCCAACACATGTGTGTGAAAAATTGATGAGACGTGCATGTGTCATAGCAGGTGTGTGCGTTAGGTGTCTATGAACAAATATACTACTTGCGGCGCATGTTATGAACACAGCTGAATAACGTGTTCTTTGTGTGAGCCACTGTGACATTGATTTGTTAGCAAGGGTTGGCGTTGCAGACGTTTTAATTATTGAACATATTGAAGTGAATCGTGGGTGTTCAAAAACTGTGGCTGAGAGTGTGAGTTTATGACACAGTGAATATTATATACGGTGAAGTAGGTATTAATTATTAATTGAAGAAACACTATGACTTATTCTTGTGAAGAAAGAATTAGCTATGGTGAAAAGTTTTAGCTAGATTATTTTGAGAAAATAAAACCATAGAGAAGTCTTCCTTTTGTCTTAAGTATTTTTGTCGTTCAGTTCTTAGTTGGTTAAATACTTGAGTTGTTTTTATTAATTATTGTTTGAGTGAAAGTAGTTAGAAAAATCTTCTGACATGGTTAACACGAGTTGGTCGTGTTATCGAGTGTGAATATCTTTCACGAAAAGTGAAGTTGAGAGATAGTTACAAGGATTGAAAGGTGTTGCTCGTGGGTGAACTTGTGTAAATCTATTAGACCTTCTTGAAAGTATTAATCTAAGTGAGAGTCTCGTAGACCTAGGCAGAATGTGCCGAAATGCGTTGCTAAATTTCTGATGTTATTACTATTTTGCTTTTGCTTGATTTTAATTTGTTCGTGACAAAGAAGTTTACGAAAAGTTTGCGAAAATAAATTAACACTTTCAGTTTTTCAGTTGCCATTGGCCCTAGGACTTCCATTGATGGGTCTTCAACTCACACTTCATCACATATTGGCCAATACACACATAGATATATACTTACATATGAGAGGTCTAAAGTTAAATGCTACAATTAGCATCACCCGTGAATCTAGCTGAGAAAAAAGCCTCTAGGAAAATGGATTTTCCTGGCCAAACACTCCCAAGCAATTCCTAATTTTTTTGGCAGGTGATACTATTTTGGGTCTTGTTTCCTTTCTTTTATTAAGTGATATTTAATCTTTCCCAAGATATTTGAAGCCCACTAATGGTGGCAATCCACCGACCTCATCCAAAGTTGTAGGAAGATAAAGCGCACAAATATCGAATAACATATAATCACTTTGCTTGTTATCTACATTCATGGTTCAACGACGGGGATTTATGTAAAACCTAGACTAGAAATCATAACACCTTTGATTATTACAAAATGGTGTCTACAAACCTACATATCAATTTCTACTCATCTCAATTAATTAGTCACTTCAGCGTGCTCAAAGTCTAGTATAATCAGGAGAATTTTGTTCAATATTTGAGCGTTACCATTATGTGTCAAACAAGTAGACGTTGGTTGGCATTCAGAGTCTTGACATTTACTATAATGCCTCAACTTTTTTTCAAAAAATTTTTGGCACGAAATCTTTTATATGTATAATTGATAATTCATCGTTTGTTTGTGGGCTGGACCAGAACATGATTTTGAGATCCCACCTCTGATTTTGAGAGCATTGTTAATCTGGTGGATTGGAAGTAGCAAAGAAGATTCTCAGTTCATACAACTACATCACATGCTCAGCACATATCTGTAAAGTTGGGCAAAACCAGATAGGAAATGTGTAACAAAAGTTCTTTCAGGTGTTAAGTCCCTTTTCTTGGCAGACACACTTCATAGAATTGGTTATCGTTGTTTGTTGAGAACACAAGAATGTGCCCTATCCTGCTTAGGTTAATTACATTCCTACACGTTTCATATTTACTATGAAGAGGTAAATGCACAGCCTTCTGTTGCGGTACCTTTCTGTCTACTTCAAAATTTAAATGTCGATAGGTTCATAGTTGTTGGAGTTTGTATATATTGTTAAACACTTCAATGTATCAAAGGGAAACTAATAGCCTTATGAATGAGTTTCACTATCAAGAAGCAACCTGAAAAGAAGTGCAGTAAAAAATGAAATCAGAAAACCTCCTTGAGGGATCACCTGACACTAGCTAACTAGACTGACTGTAGACGTACGTCGATGTTTTGATGACGAAAAAATTTTGTAATTTGCCCACCTTTTATAATATATTTGTATATTTTTCTTAGTAAATGTATGACAATATTTTTAGAATTGAAATACTTTTTACTTTAATCTTTTAAATTTTTTATCCAATTGAAGTTTTAAGTGTGTTTGTAAAGGTCAATTAATAATTTCTTATTATTATTACATAATATATAATGTTGTACAAAATATAAAAATAAAGATAAATAAAGAGAAAAGATAAACATGTAGCTAATCAACATCTAAAATTATAAACATTTGTAACTAACTATACGAATAAAAGCAAATTTAATTAAAAGGATAAGAGCTGAGATTTATCATTAACAATCCCCTTAATCTAATGATGAAAAAGAGAGAAGTTGCAACTTGGATTTATGGCATTCAAAAAGATGAAGTCCTAACAGTTTTATAAGAATATTCACAACTTGATTGGGACTAGTTATGAACTAAATTTGAGATTTCTATTCTCCACTAATTCACACACAAAATGATAATCTAACTCTACGTATTTTGTGTGAGCATGAAAGACGAGATTATGTAAGGTAAATTGCTCTAGTGTTACCAATTAGATAAGTAATCCATATTAATAGTTCAGTAGCAGAATTGGTAGGAGCTTTATACTCACCATCATTAGAAGACCTCGCAATGGTAGGCTACTTCTTAATAACCCATGAAACAAGATTATTGCTAAGATAAATATCATAACCATTAATAGATCATTGATCATCCAAGCAACCTACATAATCATTACTAGTATTGCAATTGAATGGAGAAACTTCAAACAATAAACAACCCTTCTGAAGCAGTATGTTTGAGAATCCTAAGCAACTTCTTAGTTTCTTTCCAATAGTCTTCATTTGGAGAGTGCATAAACTAACATAATTTGTTCAAAAAATGCAATATTTGAACTGATAAAAGTTAAATATTGAAGCACCAACCACTTTTTCGTACAACTCATCATCATGATAAGACTGGAATGTTTGATGAGTGAAGGACCAACAACCATAAGGGCTGAACAAGGTTTAGCATCTAACATATTCAGGGGCGGATCCAGAAATTTTTTTGAGTGGGGACAAACTTTTAATAGAGATAAAATTTTATTTTTAATGGGGGCAAAATTTTAATGGGAGTAAAAATTTATTTTTTTTATGGGGGCAAAATTTAAAATAATAATTTTTTTATAGGAAATTTATTGGGGGCAGTGGGGGCAATAGTAGATCCGCCCCTGAACATATTGGTGTGAGCAAGAACGTCATCAATATATTTTTGTTGATTGAGCACAATGCTTTCCAATTTTTGTTTAATTTCTACACCTAAAAGATAATATAGTTGATCGAGATCTTTAACTAAAAATTGCCATTTCATTTTAATAATAAACCATAGCACATGACTCTTAGTTGAACCTGTAACACGAATGCCATCCATATAAATAAAAACAAAAAAAATTGTGAGTCCCATGAGTTAAGATGAAAAATGAAGTATTTGCTTTTGAATATTAAAACTCGAGGTGATAGAGAAATTTTGTGAGGTGATAAAACCAAGTACATGGGGGTTGTTTAAGGATATAGAGGGACTTATGTAAATGATACATATAGTTGACTTTGCAGGATCATAAAAGCCAATTAGTTTCTCCATAAAGATGATATGATCAAGAAAACCATAAACAAAGGCATTTGAAATATCCAATTGTCTAACCGACCAACCATGAGAAATTGCAAGAGCAAGCATTATATGGATTAAAGTTGCCTTAACATCAAATCTAGATATTTCTAAATAATCAACTCCATCTTGATGTTTGAATCCTTTTGCAATAAGATGTGCTTTGTATTGGTTTATTTTTCCATGAGTTGTGCGCTTAATCTAAAATACTCATTTGTTGCCGATACATTTTTATCTTTAAAACGAGGGAGTAAAATCTAGGTTTTATTAATATGTAAAGCTACAATTTCACCAAACATGGCTTTTCTCCACTTTAGAAACAATTTTGGTTGGCTAAACGCATGAGAGTTAGTTTCTAAGTATTTTGGTTGTTTATGGAGTTAGATAGAATGGGCATGTCATTTAGACATTATGGTGGGATGAAGCTGCATGCTATCAGAACAATTAATATGAGATGATCATTGGAATGGATATGGTAGAAGGTGTAGTAGTAGTGAAAACGATTTGAGGATAATGATTGAGGTCAACAACTAATTCTAATCAATTGATTTTGTTAAGTCAAAATGACTTCACGTCTAATAATTTTGATGACATTCAAATAATAATAATATTAGAAATGATATGTGTGTTAAGTGTGAAGGAAGCGGAAACTAAAAAGGAAGTGCAAAACTAAGAAGGAAGCCAAAACTGAGAAGGAAGTGAAAACTAAGAAGGAAGCGGAAACTAGGAAGGAAGCGCAAAACTAAGAAGGAAGCAGAAACTAAGAAGGAAGTGGAAACTAAGAAGGAAGTGCAAAACTAAGAAGGAAGCAGAAACTAAGAAGGAAGCGGAAAAATAAGAAGGAAGCAGAAACTAAGAAGGAAGCGGGAAACTAAGAAGGAAGAGGAAACTAACAAGGAAGCGCAAAACTAAGAAGGAAGCAGAAAGAAAGAAGATACGAAGATGAAGACCCGATAGTACATCGGACGGTTAATCAGTTTGAGTTAGTTACAGAACTCAACTGAATAACGGTTTCTGCAAAGAAACAAAGAAACAAGAAACAATAAGTAAGAAGCTGTTGAAGACGAAAGCTATAAATACAAGTCGGAGTCGAAGACTGAAAAGGTTAGTGATTTGAGTTAGCGATCTTAAGTTTTTGAACTTCAGTAAAACATTGTATTTATTGTGCGAAATACTAGAGCTATCATTACTATAACAAAGCTTGCAATATCTTTCTTGTAAGAGAGAGAAAAAGCTGAGAGCCTGAAGAGGCTAAGAGAGTTAAAATAATACTTGGTGTAAGAGATCTGAAGAGGCTCTGTAGAGAAAGAATACTTGTACAGTTTGAGAAGAATAGTGATATCTCATAAAGATTCTAAGGACTGGACGTAGTCCACGGTTTGGGGTAAACCAGGATAAAATCTCCGTGTCTACTCTCTAACTCTTTACGTTTAATTTTTATTATTTGTATACAAGTATATAGAAGTTAATTGCGATTTAATATTGAAGATAATCTCGTATAACAGTTGTGATATTCAATTAGTAACTTTGAAATAGTAGGTTTTCAAAGAAATATCAAAGGAGATTGTATTTACAAAAAAGAATACACAATTTAACCCCCCATTTCTTGTGCATATTGTATATTGTTCATAAAGACTATACTAACAAGTGATTTACTTCAGTTGGTATCAGAGCTCGGTTTCCAAGAACCACCTTTACAAAGTGAGGATAAAGATCCATGGCAGAATCACACGTTTTTATAGCTGAAAGTGCCTCTGTTACAAACCTCCTGCGTTCAATGGTGAAGATTACCATTATTGGAAAGACGGGATGCGGCTCTTCATTGAATCTACACACGTCGACCTTTGGGACATTATTGAGAATGGACCGTATATGCCAATGGATGATGAAGGAAATGCCACTCCACGTATCAGATGGTCAGCCGATCAAAAAGCAAGATTCTAACAAAACTCAAAGGCCAAGTTCTTTCTTAGTTGTGCCTTAAGTAGAAGTGAATACGATAAAGTTCATGGATGCGACACTACGAAGGAGATGTGGGATACTCTATCCATAGCACACGAAGGTACCAACCAGGTGAAAGAGTCCAAGATAAGCATTCTGGTACACTAGTATGAGCTGTTCAAAATGAAGGAAGATGAGTCTATCGATCAGACGTTTGGATGATTTCAAACTATCGTCAATGGACTTAAAACTCTTGGGAGAATCTATGATAATCAATATCATGTTCGAAAGATTCTTAGAAGCCTGCCAAAAAGATAGAGACCTAAAGTCACTGCGGTACAAGAAGCTAAGGACTTAAATGTATAAAAGCTTGATGAATTGCTTGGTTCCTTGAAGATATATGAAGTGGAGCTTGATGCAGAAGATAAACCCAGACAGGATAAATCTATAGCATTAAAGGTTGGACAAAAGAATCACAAGATTCAGAAAACGAGAAATTCATCGTCAAAAGCGTTAAAAATCGAAGAAATCAAGAATGACTACACCAGTGAATCTGAACAAGATTCAAGCGAAGGTGATGATGAATTATCTTTTATCTCGAGGAAGATAAGACGGATGTGGAAGAAGAAAACAAAAGGAAACAAAGAGTTTTCTTTTAAGAAGAATAGCAAAGATGATGGCAAGAACGAGAAAACATCTGCCATTTGCTATGAATGCAGCAAACCTGGATACTACAAGTCTGAATGTCCATTGCTGAAAAGAAAACCAAAGAAAAATAAGGAAAATAAGAAGAGCACGATAGCAACAAGGGAAGGTTTGGATTCATCCGAATCTGATACTAATTCAGAAGCATCAGTTCAAGCAAATATTTGCTTGATAGCTGAAAGAGAAAGTGACGAGGAGGTAACCTCTAACTTTAATGAACTACAAGATGCACATTCAGAACTGTTAGAAGATTCACATGCAATACTTAAGCAGTATAGATTGTTAAAGAAAAAGTTTTTATAAAACTTGAAGTACACACAAGTGTTAGAGAGAGAAAACGTATGTCTGAAAAAACAAGTAGACCATATGAAGAAAAAGGTAGCTATAGATAGATCCGAGGAAATCAGTCAACTGAAACAAAGGATCAATATTCTTTTAGTCGATCTATCAACATTCAATGAGAGTACGAAAAAGATAAATGACATGCTAGGAAGATACAGACACCTTAATTACAAGAGTGGTTTAGAATTTGCTAAAAATAATACTCAGTACAAAAAGAATTTCGTTCCGTATAGGAAGAAAATTCATCAGTTGTCTTATTATTATACCATGAATCATTATAAGACTAACCCCAAAGGACCCAAGAAAATCTGGGTTCCTAAGAAAAATATAATATCTACTGCAGATATCCTTCCTTGGAAAAAGCAATTGGCACTAATGGTATTTAGACAGTGAATGCTCGCTACATATGACGGGAAGAAGGTCTATGTTCCTAGATCTTCAAAATAAGAAGGGAGGATCGGTAACTTTTGGAGACAACC
>JAOTAX010000196.1:25193247-25213639 GCA_025629825.1 Erythroxylum guanchezii
TTTTTTTTAAAAAAAATTATACGCAATTCAACCCCCTCCCCCCCCCCCCCCCTCCTTCTTGTGTATATTGTATATTGTTCATAAAGACTATACTAACAAGTGATTTACTTCAGATTTGAGAACCGAAATGATGAGAGAATGGACTCCTAGTGACAATAGGATTTGGAGATAAGGGATATGGCTGAGTTGCAATATGACTTTGAGAGGATGGGTGACGAAGAAATTGAATTAAACTTAGACTTATTAGTAGAAGATTAGGACCAAAATTAGATGAAGGGATATGGGACATACATCAAGGTACTTTGTGTAATGACAAAGAGGAAGGTGAGCAACTTGTGATCACTAACCACAGTACAAATGGGTTATAGCGGAGAACATAAGCCTTTAACATGGCATTATGTATGGAAAAATCATTATCCACAAACGTAACAGGCCTACAAACAAAAATTCTACCTGAAGATAAGTCAAGACAATGAAAACCTACGTGAATAAAAGACTTATGGAGATACGCATATGGACATGTGAGAAAATCAAATTTATAGTGATTAAAGGGACGAAGAAGAGGATAAATGGCACAACCAAATGGATGCATAGAAATATAATCTGAAACAATTTTATAGAGAAGATGAAAAGAGGATTCATCATGAACAATTTTTATTATTAGCATATTAATACACGAGCCAGTCATGGAAAAGGAAAAATTACAGAATTTTAAAGGCACATTGGATTGATAAAGCAATATCAAACTAGTATCATTAAGATGATGAATTTTCCTTTCAACATGTCATTTTGCTTATGTGTATATAGGCATGCAATACAATGTATGAACCCAAAATAGGAGAAATATTTGTGTAATTTTTGGTACTCCTCTCCTCAATCTAAATAAAATGCCTTACTTTTGGAATTAAATTTGCGTAAAATAAATTGCTCAAAAGACAAAAATGTGTAATATACGTCACTTTTATTTTTGAGAAAATAAATCCATGTGAACCATGCAAAATTATCAATAAAAAATAAAAAAATCTATGGCCTAAAGCAGACATAATAGAAGCAAGTCCCCACATATCAAAATGAACAATATTAAATAGAGTTTACTCATATGTTGAACACTAGCTAAAGGAAGACGGGAAAATTTTCTTTGGAGGCAAAAGGAACATGGTTCTTTGTTAAAGATAGAACAATGTAAACTGTTATTTTTGATAATTTGAATAACTTCGCTAAAATGATGTCCTAATTTTGAATGTCATTTATGAAGAGATAGAACTTCTTTGACTATGGCGTCTTTGATTGGCTTGGATCTTAAAGCATAGACTCCATTTGCTTTCACTCTTACCATCTATATGCACCTTTTCAATAAGTTGGTACTTTACAATAAAGTGATTTGGGTAAATTTTAAAAAAGTAAGATTTTTCAGAGGTAATTTTTTAGACATACAAAAGGTTTTTAACAATATCAAAAAAATGCAAATTTTTTTAAAGTTAATGGACCATTACTAGCAACAAGAAACGAGGCACCAGTATGTAAACTTGTCATCCTTTAGCCATTACCTGCATGAATTTGATTCCTTCTAAAGTATTCTCAAGTAATTGTGAGATAGGATACATTCAATGAAATATGATAATTAGCTATAGTATCGGTAAACCAAGGATGGATTAAGAGCTTTATGAAAGTATTGTGAAACTGACGTATCATTCTTTTTCAACTCTTATAATTATATGTTTAATTGAAGCGATTTTGAGAAATAGTTCAAAAAGTCTTATGCCAAACAATTAAAAGAAGAATTAATAAGAAAATATTTCTTCTATGAGGGAGGATAAAAACCAATAAAGAAGCATTTGATCTTTGTGAAACCATTCACCATAGTTAGGATTTAGAATTTGTTGAGAAGGAATGGTTAAAGAGGAAATGCTTTTAGATGGTGTTCGTGTGGTTCCACCAATGAAGCCATCAAAATTTTGTAATTAAGTAATGGAGAGAATTGAGTTTTCTAGGCCATGTAATTTTTGGTATTTATTTTTATGGAAGAATGTGCTAAATATTGGTAGGATTTCAGTTAGAAACCATGGCTATTGAACTTTTGGTTAGTATTTGAGAAATAATGCTTCTAACTTTGACAATACATCTTTGTAAAGGACACTTAATGATTTCATATTAGTATTACAAGAGATATAATGGTGTAAAAGATACAAAGATAAAGATAAACGAAGGGAAAAGATAAACACACAACTAATCAACATCTAAAGCTATAATAATTTGTAACTAACTATACATATAGTAACTAATCTAACTAAAAGTATAAAGAGTTGACGTTAAGAAATTATTTAATATTTAGAAAATGATTTATAATGATGTTTATTTTTCTTTATAGGATTAAGATAAATTAAGTGTAATGTAGTAAGAATTGTTAATTCAATCTATAGTCAAAATTCAATACTATTCAATATTTGGAGCAAAAATTTTGATAAAAACATTAGGTTAAAGTGATTTAATAAGTTATAAAAAGTTAAGAGAAATGTCTATATTTTATAAGAAGATATCAGGACATAATATTGAATCCAAAAAGGAGAATTTAGAGAAAGAAACTTATATGTTATCAAATATTGTTTATATGTTGGTCATGACTTTTGATAGGAATATTAGATCGAGATGAATAAAGAGGGTATAAAAATTTTAAAAATTGTATACAACTTAATAAAAACATGTTCAATATATGAAACTTAATATTTTTTAGATGTGGAATAATTTTACTTCAATCTTTTAAAAATTTGATATAATTTGATAGCTAGTCGAATTGTCAAAAATCTATTTTTTAAAGTCATATATTTCGAAGATTTTCATTAGGAGAACTTTAAAAAATGTAAAAGAGAGAGGAAAGGTAGAAAGGGAAAACTATGATCGATTTTAGGTCTTATTAAACTGATGAGTTACAAGGATTTAAATATATTTATTGAGTATAAAATTATGTGATTGTCAATATCTAATTATTAATGCACATGTTGAGCGTATTTTTGACTTCAAATAGATATCATTAATAACTTGGGTAGTTGTATCTCACTACATCTTATGGTGTCGGTGCCTCTTTGTGGTTGGTATGATATGTAATTTATTTTATGCATGTTGTCATATTGAAGTATGTACCAATCAATTGGCCGTAGCAAACTAGCTAACTTCAAAATAAGGTATATGTTATTACATTTATCAGACGCGAATTAGTCGATGTTAAAACTCAGTAGTCAATCCTGGATTAATTCCGTCCTTCTTGAGAATCTAATAGTCAGAGATTCTGTTAACGTTGATTACAGCCTATCAATACTTCTTAAGGTCGTTCTTTTTCTCTCCAGGGTACTTTGTGCGTTAATTTGGTTGCCGTGGTTGTCAAGGTAGGCCTCATCCTGGAATTTTAGTGCCAAGAACGACAGTCTCGTTGAAGTGCTTCGGCATTGGAGGCCAACAGAGTCTGTACTCCTCCACACAATGAGTGTTGCTTTGTGCCGTCAAGATAATTATTCGTCACATACCAACTTGCCAACTTGTGTGGTATGGCTACGGCTACAAGCCTCTTGTAGTCTTGTCCTTGAAAGATTTTGAACCCAGCAAATGTTGACTGCATTTATTAGTCCCTCCTCTATCATTTTCTTTACCACATTTATTAAAATACTAGGTAGTTTAATAATCGTAATTTGATTATTCATAGAATATAGGTACTGGTAACCCATTATTAAAATTTGGAATATACTAGGATGATATATATATATATGCTGATGGAAACAAACCTTGACAAAGAAATTTCGAATATACTAGGATGATATATACGCTGATGGAAACAAACCTTGATAAAGAAATTTCTTTGTTTGTTCAAACGTTGATTATCTGATAGAAATATCTTTATTCCTTTTCGCCGCCAAGGATAAAAGTTTCAATAATGGGTTGAAACATGGATCCTTGATTAGGACTTTGGAAAGGAGTTAACTGCTCAAGCCATGGAAAACACTAAACAGTGGACACGTTTATTTCTTTATTGATTAGACTCGATGCCATCTCCAGGGTATATAAAATTTTATAGTAAAATTGAACTTGGAATTCAATAATAGGACGTAAAGTAGATGTGACTATAAGATCGATTCATGTTCGTTTCCCACCCCACACCCCACAATTTGAAGTTGATTATTACCTAATTTTCTATCGAGTTTGATCAACCTATTTCTCATTTCTTGATCATTTGGGTTTGATAAAGTATTGATCATTGCAAGTAGTAAAATAGTAACACGTCTTTCCTGCTCTATTATGGTATTATGGTTTGGTGTAATTGACTGGATTAGAATTGATCTATTACTCTCCATTATTCACAAATTATTCACCAGTTAGTGGAGGACTGTTTTCCAATTTCAGGGTATCTTTAACTCCTGCAAATTGGAACTTGTAATGGCAGATTTGGACTTCCCAACACCTGAGCCTGGAGAAGTTGATAATAATGCCAAAATTGGATTCTTCAAAGGCTAGATCAAATATTTACATGTAGGTGCGAAGTGGCGAGATATTCCTTCTTGATGCCAAAACAATCAACCTTGTTTTCTCTTCTGCTTAGAATATACTTGTTGGAGTAACAAAAATACTTTACGTTCATATAACCCTAGTTGGGCAAACTTCTTACTATTGCTCATGTAAGAAGATAAAAACAGAAAATCTACCTCAACACTTCGAAGTTCCCACAAGGGATTTCAAAGCATTTATAATATAACATACGTAAGAGCTATTGTAAGCTATAAGATTCCTTCAAAAAAAATTGTAAGCTATAAGAAGTTAATTATTTGGCCGATTGAGTATTCCTTAAATTAATGAATGAATTAGGTAGGCAACCTAACACCTCCAACATCAAGTTAAAACGACAAATTAACAAAACACAGACTATCTTTGCATGCCTTGATTTGGTTCCTATAATCTGAAATTGATCTGACAATAGTAATCATAATGAACCAAGCTGTTATGTGCACTAGAAGAAGAGTAAGTACTAATGTTCGCGTATTCATGATATAAACATCATGAAACTAATCACATAAAGTTCTAACTTAAACTAGAATTTGCTGCTGTCTTATGTAATATAAATCTGTGCTTAATTGTACAACTACCGTACGCTCTACAGTCTCTTCTCCGACTTGCTTGTTAGTTGATCACCCTTTGCCACCGCCATTGATAAGCTCCCCTGTTTTCTCTTGCCCAAATGCCTTCTCACGTAGAAACTCAAGAACAGCAAGAGAATAGCTCCATTGAGCACAAAATCGAAAGCCCACGCACCAATTCCATTACATCCACCTTTGTTAATGTGTAGCTGAAGAACACCGATGTGGCAAGCCAAGTTGCAACCGAGCAGAAGAATCTGGCAGTTGTCAACGAACGGGAAACAAGCTCCTGGCAATCCGATCGCCGTCCAAAACCTGTAACCGTACACGACGGAGTACAACAGAGTTGCGATGAGGATTGCAAGGACTTGAAAAGATTGTGAGAATTCAAGCCACAAAAAGGACGTGAAGGCCATGATTGAGGAGTTCAAGAGCTGGAAAAAAACCAGCTTTCGATGACTTAATATGGTGAAGAAACTGCGCCACATATGTAGGAAGCGAGAGAGATAATACATGTATGACCAGAAGAACACACGACCCGAGGGACGCGTACCGAGAGGAAAACACAGGAGCCATTGAAACGGGGATTTGGAGCGACGCCAAAACCAGCGAGTTTCCCGGATCTCGACGGCGGCGGAAAGGAGGATGCCAGTGAAAATGGTGGCGTTGATCAAGGCCATAGAGAGGCTGTGAAGGGCTGGGATTGGACCTAAAATAATAGGACGGTCACGTTTGATGAGAAGGACGAGTAAAAGATGAATGAATATTGAGAAACTGAGGTAAAAAGCTATGGAGGTGATGAGAAATGACCAAGTGGAGCCCCATGAATTGGCGTGGCTCCACCGGAATGAGACGACGGAGGGATGGTCTGTAAGGTAGTAGGTCAGGGTCTGGAAGAGGGTGGCCATCGTCGTCATCGGAGGTGGGGTTTAGAGGAGGAGGAGAACCACCGCCGCGTTCGTGTGGCGGTTGTTTATGTTTATGGTCTAGTCATGCCATGTTTTACCGTCTTCTTCTCTTCTTTTTTCACGTTTTTGTTTAGCAGAACTTTTGATTTTCTGGTTCGGAGAAGGAAGTGGACAGAAAATGGAAGATTAAAATAGGGGAACCTCCATTTAGGACCGAACACTGCACTGGAGATTTAATATCGTATTTCACACGTGTGAACATGTATGTAAAAGAAGATTATCACACGAGTGAGATTGTTCTGTCGTTCTGATATTGTTGGGACACATCGAACGTACAAAAACCGGCTGGACTACCTGCTCTCTTGGAATTTAATAAATGGAAGAAATATCTCTTGCATGAACGTGAACTGTTATCTTTTTGAGCTAATGGCATGGGAAGATCACTTTTACATGCAAAAGTACTGTTATGACTGGCTATGGGATGGGGTATTACGTTGTTCGAAGATAAAGTTTGTTTAATCTTTCACCTTCATTGAAGAAAATTATAAAAGGATTTGTATCCATCTTAACCTAATTTAAAATTAACAAAGTTAATTTAATATTTTTAAATTTAGATGAAGATTAAAATCAAATTTTATTTCTCTAAATGTCAAAAACTCGAATCAAATTTAAAAATTAAATTCCTTTCACATATATTTGTGTGTGTATCAAAATAAAAAATAGTTTTAATTTTATATATTAATAAATAATTATTTTCACATCTATTAAAGTTTAATCTTATTCCAATCAATATGTATTGACTAGTTGCGTTGGCTTGATGTTATTATCTATGGACATTTTGAAGATATTTGAAGTGCAAAGTAAAGCTAATGAGAAGTGCTCTTTAGTTTTTGTTTTCTTTCTGCCTTATTATTCACCCTACGCAATAAACGGCCTCTTTCTCAAAGTAAAGGGCGTTTGGTTCACTTTTCTTTTTTAGTTTTTGTTTTCTTTCTGAAAGAGGTATGTTCTCCAAATTTAAAAATAAAATAGAAAATAAAAAAATAAAAACAAGCAGTCCGTAATGGTGGGGTAATAAATCCAATGGAGGGAATTGAATCCACTGGCTAACATGGGATAGAATGTGTGGACCAAAGATAGAAGGTGGGCTTGGTTTCTGATTGTTACACTGGTTCAATATGGCAATGCTAGCTAAGCAGGGTTGGAATCTAATTCATAACCCTTCTTCCCTCCTAACACAAGTTCTCAAAACTAAATACTTTCCCAGGACGTCCTTCTTGGAAGCAACGATCGGATATAATCCCAGCTTTATTTGGAGGAGTCTGTTATAAGCTAGAGATTTGCTTGCTCTAGGCACAAGGTGAAGAGTCGGAAATGGAGAGACCATCTTTGTCTGGCAAGATCCGTGGTTGCTGGGGGATGTAGATTTTTTCATTCGGTCGCCCGTGGTAGAGGGACTTGAACTTATGAAAGTGAAAGACCTAATGCTAATCGACGAGAGCGCATGGGATCTACAATACATCCAAGGCCTTTTTTGTGATATTGATGTGTAGAAAATTCTTTCAATTCCTATGCCTATGACCAATCACCAAGATAAGATGATATGACATTTTACGAGAGATAGATTTTATTCAGTAAGGTCTGGCTATAGAGTAGCCCTTAAATGGCTAAGCACCATGGTATTTGAAGAATGTGCGGGCCCGTGGACGCAGCTATGGCAGCTACCCATCCCAACCAAATCGAAGGAATTTCTTTGGCGAGCTTGTAGGGGGATTATCCCGGTGAGGGCCACCCTTAGGTGACGAGGTCTGGCCATAGAGGACATCTGTCCTTTTTGTGATGAGACGGAAACAATCTCTCATGGTTTGCTACATTGTGCCCATGTTGGAGCATGTTGGGATCTATTACCTCTACATCCTGTTGTTCCAAATTTTCTTACTTTTTTGCAGGATCTCTTGAAGGGACGGGGAGATGAGGTGAGTTGGGCTTGTGTACCACTATGGCATATATGGAAAGCCTGAAATACCTTCATATGGCAACAATGCAGACTTGACCCCCAGGCCACCGTGGTATCATCACACTGATCGCTGGCAAAATGGACACATGCCCAAGCCCAGATAAGAGATGTCGGTACACCATTAAGGGTGGATGCACCAGTAACCCGATGGTTAGGCCCAACCGATGGAGCTGTAAAGTACAACTTTGATGCCACAGTGCACGAGGTGCAGGGGACAAGGTCGTATGACGTAGTCCTAAAGGGTCAAATGGGTCAGTTTATTACATGTTTTTTGGGGTTTTCCCACTCATATTACACCCCTCTTATTGTAAAAGCTATAGCTTTCAAAGAGGCTCTATCTTGGTTGATATACACAGGAGTTACATTAATGGAGGTGGAGACCGATTGCCTTGAACTGGTCCAACGATTCCATGGCTCCAGCATAGGCATTAATGAGTTGGGAGTGATCATGGCCAAGTGCAAAGACACAACTATGGGATTTCGATCCTTTACTTTTACCTGGATTCCCAGGCATGTTAATAGGATAGCCCACATGTTAACTAAAGTAGCTACTCAATATCCCAATAGACATAGTTGGGATAGGCCGCCGACTTTTTTATTAGACACTCTCAACTGTAATGCTGGATTATCCCGTTAATTAATCTCAATTTCAAAAACAAAAAAGAAAGCACGTATGGTGTGAGTTTTTCACGAATGGTTTATATGATCGAGAAGAGTTTTCTAAAAGTCTTCAAAGAATTGAAGTGTTCACAAGATTTTCTACTGTTTAATTTTCTTGAACTTTTATGAATGCAAGCTTTTAATGATTATTTGTACAAAACATATTATTAGAATTTGAGTTATTTAAATTGAAATTTTCATTGTAATATGTCAATTATTAAATCATTTATTTAAAATATAATTTTCTCAGTTCCTAATCATTTTAAAAAAAATTCTAGAAGGAAGCAAATGGTAATATTAAATGCTAAAAAAAGTGATATATACTATTTGTTAAACATGGGAAGATATGAAAAATCAATTAAAATTTTATTATAAATGAAAGGAAAATTAGAAGAAAAAACCAAAAAACAAAAAAAAAGTGATATAACTATATTTGTTAAAGTGACTTAATAACTATATTTATTAAGTCAACCACTCTTGGTACCTATTTTTAGAAATAGAATATGTGTACAAATTATTAATAATGGGCATTTCAAGTTTTGTGGGTACGCATGTTCGTTACAAGAGCATTCCATATCACCAATAAGAAGTATCTTCTCTTTCATTTAGAACTAAGATGTCTCTCTCGTTGAGGATGTCTCTCTCTCTCTTATTGATGACAAGTTTCCTTTAGTCTTTTTATACCTATCCTGTGTTCGATCATGACAGATGATATTTCTATCAACATGACCAGTCTTTACGTTGAAGGTGAGGAGGATGAAGGAGTGGTGATTGAAGGGAAAGAGATCGTGGAAGATGGAATTGATTATTCTGTGTACCTGGTGGGACGCTTTCATTCAGATCGGAATATCAACTTCAATGCTATAAAACATACTTTGGCATCCCTATATGGAGGCCTTTCATGGGGGTTACGATTCATGAGGAGGAGGATGACATCTATTTATTTCAGTTCTATCATGAAGTGGATGTGAGTTGGGTAATGGAGATGTCCCTTTGGACGTTTGATAACCAACTACTGCTGTTGGAGAGGATGGACAATTATTCTCATCCTTTTGAGGTCCCATTATTTCATGTTCTTTTGTGGGCACAAGTGCATGGTTTGTGTTCTGGATTTATGTCAGAGCACGTGGCTGACAAGATTGGTAATGCATTAGGGGCGTTTGTGGAGTCAGATCCTAAGAATTATGATAAGCCGAAAAAGAAGCTTATGCGATTGCGGTATCGACCGGATTTAAGGAGGACAATTCGACAGTCAATGCGATTAAGGAAGGATAATAGGGAGTGGTTTACTATAGATTTAGAGTTCGAGAAGTTAACCTATGTCTGTTTCCTATGTGTATATTTAGGGCATACTGAGAAGTTTTGCCGCTTACTGCTTAACAAGAACAATGGTCCTCTTATATGGAAACTTACGCTGTCTAACCAGGCTACAATTCATTGGAATCCTATGACTCTTGGATCACGGTGGCTAAGGGAGGGGGAAACGATGGAGGAGGGAGAAGAGTCCACGCAAAGCAGGATTGGTAGGTCCAGAATAAGTGGAGTTCAAAATTCAAATGGGTGCTAAACGGATAAGGGATGTGTGGATTCTGTTGGCAATAAATCAAGGAATTCGAAAATGGGTGAGGAGGTGGATATGGAAGGTGGAGGTGGATATGGAAGGTGGAGGTGATTTGGCGGGTGAGGATGTAGGTGCTACTATTATAAAAGAAAACAAAGGAGCCTAGTACTTTGGACAATGATGCTATAAGTTCTGGTATTGGTTCAAAAAACGGACCAACGGTGGGCGCTGTGAATGAAGCTACCGATAAAAATGAGTTGCATAAGCTAGAACTGTCGAGGGCTTGGTAACCCTTGAGTAGTAAATTCTTTGCAGGAAATTGTTAGACTTAAAAGGCTAAATTTAATTTTTCTTATTGAGACTCTTTGTAATTCTTTAAAAATTAATGAAATAAAAGACCTCTTGTATTATGATGGTTTCTTTTCGGTTGACTGTAGAGGCCACAGTGGTGGACTTGCATTGATTTGGAAGTCTGTAAATACTATTTCTCTTATTAGTTCATATGATAGATATATTGATGCTTTGGTAGATATTGCTAATGTGGGTGTTTGGAGGGTTACTAGTTTCTATGGTGAACCTAACCGATCTAGGCGATCAAATTCATGGCAGTTATTACGTGTTTTGGCTTTGCATAATGAGGAACCATGGGTATGCCTTGGTAACTTTAATGATATTCTTTATGGCCATGAAAAGCGAGGTGGAAGATCTCAGCCATTGTCTCTTATGCATGGGTTTCAAGATGCGGTATTAGATGCTGGTCTTTACGATTTTCCTATGACTAGCTATCAATTTACATGGAAGCACGGAAGTGATTCGAGCCAACTTATAGAAGAAAAGCTTGATCGAATTTTTACAACAGAAGTTTGTGCAGCAGTTATTTCCATATGCATGTGCATCGGTCTTGCCTATCTCTTCATCCGATCACATACCTCTCTTTCTTCAGATACGACTTATTATGCCTAGACCCATAGCGTGCAGGTTCATATTTGAGAATCATTGGATGAGGGAACCTTCTTGTTGGGAACTTATTATTGATTGCTAGAATCATAACGTGAAATTACCACTTTAAGATAAACTCCAGAAATGCAGCCAATTGTTGTCGACTTGGGGTAAGGAACTTCGGAATGTGCATAAGACGGAGATGGATAATTGTTTGATGTCCATGACAATGTTGAGAGGGTCTAAGATTCAGGTGAATATGGATAATTTTGCTGTTGCTAAAAATCGCTATTTTGAGTTACTATGTCAACGTGAAGTGTGCTGCAAGCAGAGAGTAAACAAATTTTGGCTTAAAGAAGGTGATTCAATACTCGTTTTTTTCACAATGCTACTATAGTTAGATAAAAGAAAAATCGGATTGAGTGACTTCAGGATGACAACTGAAGTTGGCAGATATGGGAGACTGGTTTGGAATCTGTGGTCAGTTCGTACTTCTCCAACATCTTTCGATCTCAAGTTTGTGATGTTAACTCGGTTCTAGAACATATCCCAAGATTGATTACTGAGGATCAGAATGAATCGTTGCTTCATCCTTATACTGCAGAAGAAGTAAAAGCTGTTGTGTTTTCTATGATGCCGGACAAGTCACCTGGGCTTGATGGTTTTAACCCGAGCTTCTATAAGAAATATTGAGATATCATAAGTGGTGAAGTAGCTCAGACTTGTATTGATTATCATCATTCGGGCAATTTTCCTAGAGAGTTGAACGAAATGGCAATTGTATTGATTCCAAAGAAATATGAGCCTGAGGTAATAGGTGATCTCCGTCCTATTGCTTTATGCATGTACTTTTGAAGATTATTACTAAAATGATGGCTCACAGATTGAAAAGCTTATTGCCTTCAGCTATCTCGGAATCCCATAGTGCTTTTGTAGCAGGTAGAAGCATTCAGGATAATTGCACTTGAAATGATGCACTCGTTCCATCACCAAATTAGGGGGAAGAAATATTCCGCAGCTCTAAAGATCGTTATCAATAAGGCATACGATCGCATGAAATGGACTTTTGTTGAGGCAATTATGGTAAAAATGGGTTTTGCCCGTGGTTTTATGGATCTTAATATTTATTGTCTCTCAACAATCAGCTACAAGATTCTTCAGAATGGGTTTCAAATTGGACCAGTGATTCCTACGCAGGGCCTGAGACAGGGAGACCCTCTCTCTCCTTATCTGTTCATAATTTGTACTGAGGGTTTATCAAGACAATTTGATCATTCTCTCATTTGTTCTTCACGGACGATAGCCTTATTTTCTTTCAGGCTAATGCACAGGAAGCTAGTGAAGTTCAAACATGTCTACAGACTTATGAGAGAGCATCAGGACAACTTATTAATTTTGCGAAATCTTCCAAACATTTAGTGCAAATACCCAAATTTGATAAGGGAGTCTATTTGTGCCATCCTTGTTGTTTTGGAAAAAGAGTCTTTGGGTAACTACTTTGGGCTACCTTCTCACATAGGGAGGAATAAGAAGGACGTGTTTGATTTTATAAAAGGCAGAGTGTGGAAAAGATTGAATGCCTGGAAGAGAAGATCACTTTCTAAGTGGGTAAAGCTGTGTTGTTGAAAACTGTGTTATAAGCGATACCACTTATGTGATGAGTTTGTTTCTTCTACCTAAAACTTTATGTACTGAATTGAAACATATTATGACTCGGTTTTGGTGGGAAAAAGGTGATAATCATGAGAAAGGAATTCCTTGGATGTCCTGGAAGAAATTGGCGAAGAATAAGATTTTCGGTGGCCTTGGTTTTAAAAGATCTATGAGTTCAATCTTGCGCTTTTGGGAAAGCAGGGTTGGAAGATGATGACTCAACCTAATTCGCTAGTATCTCGCGTTCTTCATGCTCGTTATTTTGTTGGTTTATCCTTCTTATTAGCAGATTTAGGAAGTAATCCGAGTTATTTATGGCGAAGTATTTGAGAAACCCGTTCTTTGTTACAATGGGGTATGCATTGGAAGATTGGTGATGGTTCTCAAATTCTAATATGGGACTCACCGTGGCTCAATGATATAGAAAATTCTTTTATTGTTTCTTCAAGGCCTCTTGATTCAAATGTTTTCTTGGTTGCGGATTTGTTGGAGAATGCTTTATGGAATCTTGATTTAATTCACTCACTTTTCTCTAGCCATGATTGTGAACGGATTTTGGCAATACCATTGGGTAGACGACAATCGAAAGATGATTGGTGTTGAAAATTTGAGAATAAAGGCCGTTACACAGTGAAGAGCGCTTATAAACTCTTGTGTCCCCTTATGGATACAACTTTGCCAAGTTATCAGCAGGTATGGAGGTAGATATGGAGCTATGTGGTTCCGCCAAAGGTGATCAGTTGTGTTTTGTGTCTTCTAAACGATGTATTACCGTACTTATCGGTGTTACAAAGTCGATGAGTTGATGTCAATGTGTGTTGCCCGATTTTTAATCAATAAGAGGAGACCTTACAACATGTGCTCCTTAACTGTCCACTCACGAAGCAGGTCTGGTCGAGAGTTCTCTAGAACTGGCAGAATCCAAGAATAATTTCTTTGCTCTACTGGTTTGCGTCCTTCTTTCTACCTGCACCGAAAGATCAACAGTATACCATTTTGATGATAATTTGGGCAATCTGGCATATTAGAAATGGAATTGTGTGGAATAATAGGTGGAGATCATCCAACACCATTGTTTGTTTTGCGTAGAGAACCTTGGAGGAGTGGCAGCTTGCTTATGCTTTTGGTACTGTTCCAGGAATACCAGCAACAACAACGGTGAGTTGGCAACCTCCAGAAGTGGGTTGGCTAAAGGTTAATGTTGACGCTGCCACTGGAAGCAACTCCAATTTCATGGCTGCTGCAGCTGTTGTACGTGACTCTATTTCAAGTTTTATAACTGCAAAATCATGGAGGTTTCCAGGCAGATTGAGTGCTAAAAGTGCAGAGACAATAGCTATCAGAGAAGTCCTTAGTTGGGTCAAGCTTCAGAATTGGGATATAGTTATTATTGAATTGGATGTGAAGATTGCGGTTCAAGCAATTAATGATGACTCTTATGAAGACTCTTCCTCTTTTGGTTTGTTAGTTTATGATTGTAAATCTTTATTGAATGAGATTAGAATAACTAAATGTATTTTTGGCTTCAAGTCAGGCAATTCTGCTGCCCACATCTTAGCTACGGGCGCGTTATTCACTTTTGGCCTTGGAGAGTGGTTCGAAATACCCCCCTCCCCCCCTTTTTATTATTGAAGTTCTTGCTTTGGAGTAATGAAATTCCTATTATTTACCCTTTAAAAAAAATATCACCAATAAGAAACCTTTGAGCTAGATTAACCAAGAATATCTAAAAACTAGCCATTTATGTGACAATTAGTATTATGAAAACTTATATATTAACGAAATTCTATTTATACATCTATTTTTAAAAATAAAAAATTTGTTTAGATAATAAAACTGATGTAATTACATTTTTATTACTAAAATAAATAAGAAACTATAAATCAGAGTTCAAAAGTAAATTAATTTTAATTCTGTCATCTTATATAAAGTTTGTTAATAATTATTAAAAATATATTCATTATAATTTTACTAAAAAGTATAATTAAACAAATAAAAATTTAAAATAATTTAAAATCATATTTATTAAATAAAATAGATGATTGTTAATTTTTAAAAATACATTTATTTAAAAAATGTTATATTTAGAAAATTATTCGAATAAATACTCTTAAATTTTAACTTTTATATTTAATGAATATTTTAATATTTAAAGTATATCTATAATTAAAATAGTTTTCAATTTTCAAAACAATTTTTAAAATAATTTTGAATATGAAAGAAATAACACTCAATTAAAAATTAAAAAAATTAAAATGTACAGTCAAAAAGTAATAGTAACCTTGATTTCACTAAATAGATGTAGGGGATAGCAATGAGCTCGCCCCAGCTTGACCTGAATCAATTTATTATTATTTTTAAAAATTTCAAAATAACATCATTTTATTGTTACTCGAGCTTAACTCGAAGCTTAGCTCGGGTCAAAATTGTCAAACCTAAATACATATAGAGATGGCAACAGACTAGGTCAATTTTTAGTTTCATGCCTTGCTCCATGTCTGAGCTAGGGCCCAACCTGCCCAAGGTAGCCGATCCCAACCTAGCCCTAGTTTAGTTTAGAAAAAGCAAAACAACATTATTTTATGTTGCTTGTAGGGCCTCGGGCCGGGTCAGGTGGGGCGGTCTGTTATTCTTAAATAGATGGACTTTTTGATGGGCTCTTCTTTCTCTTTCATTCAGGCCTATGACCCATCATCATAAATGAAATGGTCTAGTGCTTTGCGTCATAAATTCAATGTGCTGGAAACCAATCTTATTTGAAAGCGTACAAAAGCCGTGTCATTCTCCACGAACTGCTCGGTCTATTTCCTTGAACTTGGAGAACTCAGATCAAACATGTAAAATCTTTATCAATGCTCGCTTCTTTGGAGCTGAAGGATCTGGGACAGCAACAAGCACTCTCGCGATTCTTCCGGGACTTGGCTGATATTTAGGCCAGACGACTTCGTTTTCTCTTTGTTCTTCAACTGCCAGCAAGAGAAAGGTCGGCACTTTTCTCTTCATATCTCTTTCTTTCTCTGTATCATTTTGTCGTTGTTGTTTCTCTTTGCGTTTTTGGGTGAGTATCCGTTTTTGGGGATATGGGGAGTGGAAGAAGCGACTTGAAAATTGACGGGGTTGGATCTTTTTTCTTTTGCTTTCAGTGGGTTTTGTGTAGGGATTTTTATGTTCTATTTCCTCGTTGATTGGTGCTTGTTTATGATATCCAATTTAAAGAGGATTCTAGGGTTTTAATAATGTCGATTCTCGGATTGATTTATCGTGATTTACTGTGTTAATCGATGTACACGAGGAATATAGATTTGGTTTATCTCTAGTCTTTTCTCAATTTGCTGTACGGTTGTTCTTCCACTTAAGCTCCAAATAATGAAATCGTTGTTTCATATTTCATGTTTGACTCTGATATCAGTTCAACCGTGATGGTTACGCGATGTTGAAATTAATCTAGCTTGTTTTTTGTTACAGATTTTGGCAATTGAGATTTAAAGAAATGGCAAGTGGGTTTGGGGAATCAAGTAGCATGTCACCTGAAAGCTCATGTTTCTGGGGCGCCAACGTTGATGAAAGAGGTGATTTTGAATGCAATATTTGCTTCGAATTAGCTCAAGACCCAATTGTGACCCTTTGTGGTCATCTCTACTGTTGGCCTTGCCTGTATAGATGGTTAAATCATCACTCGCAGTCACATGAGTGCCCAGTTTGTAAGGCTCTCATTCAAGAGGAGAAGCTGGTTCCTCTTTATGGAAGAGGCAAAACACAGGCTGACCCTCGTTCCAAATCTTATCCTGGTATTGATATTCCTAATCGCCCAGCTGGGCAAAGGCCTGAAACTGCTCCTCTGCCTCAATCAAATTATTTTCCGTATCATGGGTTTGGGTTGATGGGTGGATTTGGACCATCGGCCACTGCTATGATTAGCAATCTTACATTGTTTGGTAGTTTATCACTTTTATCACAGTTCAACACTCAGCTTTATAGGTTCCCCGGTGCTACCATGTATGGCACAACATCTGGTTTTCCCAATGTCTTTCGTTCGTTCCATGGTGGCATTGCTCGTGAGTACCATCAGCCAACAAGCCAAGGGCAGCACGTGGACAAAATTCTAAAGAATGTTCTTTTAATAATTGGTTTCTTTGTGGTCTTTGCATTAGTTTGGTGGTGAATCAATCACTTGCCATCTGAACTCCTGGTGTGGTGTTTTTGAGCCGTACTGTTTTTGTATATAGATCGCTATTTCGTGGTTTTGTTTTTGCGGTCGTCAACCTGAAGGTGATATCCAATCTTAATTTGTTCATGCTTACACAAATTGACATGCAAGTTCACCTCTTTCTCTCTCTCTCTCTCTTAGGGGGAAGTTTTATAATTTCTATAATGATCGTTTCAACTTTAGTGGTACTTGTTCCAGTTCTTGTTTCTTTCCATGGCCTTTTGAGTTTCTTCTTGTATCTGGAGCAGCAATACATCAAAATAGGTTGGGGAAGGTCTATTTTTTTTATAATTACCGGACCTTTTACCTCCAAACTTCACTTTATATTTTGAGCTAATAGCTTCGTGTCTTTAATTTGAGGATGAATGTGCCAGTAAACTATATCTTGCTACATTCAGTAAGATACGCTTCAAGGTTGAGGAAGTACACGGGGGAGAGGGGGTGAATTGTAACTTGAAAATTTTTTCTAAGTTACTTTCAATACACATAAAAGTAGGGGCATGTTAAAATTTAAAACAATAGGAATCTGTCAAACGATAGAAGTCTATTAGATGATTGGAGTTTATTAAACGATAAATCTTATTAAAATAATTTAAAATAGAAAGTGCTTGTTAAACAATAAATCTTATTAAAATAATTTAAAACAGAAGGTGCTTGTTAAAATTGAAAGGAATTTTTTGGAAGTTGAAAAATAGAAGGAGCCTATTATAAGAGCGAAGGAGGTTTTTGCAAAAATGAAAATATAAATAACATACTGTGGAAATTTAAAAGTTAAAGAGAGAGAAGAATGATACAGTTGATTTATTTTGGTTCAGCTTATAACTCAAGTCTACATTCAGTCCCTAAGTATCCAATATGAGTGTTTCACTAAAATCTCAAGTGGTAATTTGACGAGTCTCTTCAAGTGCACGAGTACATATTTTTCAAGGTTTCCCAACTTTTAAAACTAGTAATATTTAGTTAGTTTCTACAAACTCATGAAAATGTAATTTGCTTGATATAAGCTTCGTTTCTACAAGCTCATGAAAATGTAATTTGCTTGATATAAGCTTCAATGATGTTGGGTTCCGGAAAGTCATAAACCGTGAGCATATTACCCTATAGGGTTCTTTCTATAAACTTTCATTGGCCATCATCAGTTCTTCTTCACTCTCATAACATCCCAAAAATCCCTATGTTCATAATCAATTCATGCTCTTCTAACCGATTCTCTCACTTTCTTTCTATCAATCTTTTTCAAATCAACACCAAAGGCTACCAATTTTTATGGAGAGATAGGAAGATGTGTTAGGAATCTATTGGTTCAAGAATTACTTCATTTGGAGGTCGGATGTTGAAGTTATGACCAAAAGAATCCAACATGATTATGTCCTCGATCATATTGTACCTGTCTTGGGACAATTGATATAACTTTCACTAGAGATGTCGGATTAAGGTTGTCTTAGGACGGTTTTAAAAAGACTTCTTGATCTACAACTTTCGTGAAGACTCCGAAGAGAGATTTTTCCATTTAGCAGGTCAAAACCGTGAATTTCCGAAAGTGTACAGTGTATGTCTGTTAAACAGAAATACACCTCCATATAACGGACATACACAAGGTTCCAGTCCCGTGAAGGCCCGTTTAACAGACATGGGCGAGGTTGGGGGTCCTTACAGACTCGATAAGGTCCGTTTAATGGACCTATTGTTGAATCCCGTTTCTAGAACCCAACTCTTTAGAATATCATATTTATCATCGATTCATTTTCTTGCTCTGATACCACAAATGTTAGGTCCGAAACTTGCTTCCGGAGCCCAACTTTCAGAAATCATGCATAATCCTTGAACTTGAACTTGCGTATTGTTGGACCCCAAACTTTTCTTGGAGATTTGATTTATTAAATAAAATTAAATGAGAAATTGGGGGTGTTTAATGTTTTATTTGGGTAATGTTAATTAGAGCAATTGCAATGATATTTTGAGGTTAATGCACGAAATGGGTGTTTTGTGTATATAATTAAAGCTATGCATGAACATGCATTTTGATTGGAAATGAGAATGAGAAGTCTAGTATTATCCTTTTGTGTATGATTGTGTTGTTTGATAGATAGTGTGTGAGATTGTGTATGACTTTTGTGAAAGAGGAATGAGTATGCGCATATCCTCCATTGTTGAGTTTGCAATTGATTATTTGCGTTGGTATGACATGTTGGAGATTTGAATTATGTTTGAGATGAATTAGTTGAAGAGTATGTGATAGTGAGTGAATAGGTGAAGTTGATGTGTTGGTAAGTGAAGTTGATGTGTTGGTAAGCCATCCTAGTATAGGAATGGTATTCAGAAACTTCAATGGAAAACTGTATTGATCTAGATGGAATTGGCCAAAGTGGTCTTACTGAAAGTTGTAGCTTATCTTTCCAGCTTTCTAACGCCATAAAGTATGCAATTTTTCGATATCGGGGCTAGAAGTTGTGATAATTTGAGATCTTGATGTTGTTTAGGATGAACTTTTAGGGACAGAAATTTTAAGTGACATTTTGACCCTCATAAAGTTAGAAATTGCTCTTAGGGTCTTCATGAAAGTTGTAGATTGTGTTTTTATCTTTTCATTGATATAAAGCATGGAATTTTCGGACATTAGAATGGGAAGTTATGATTTTTGGAAGTTGTGTCACTGTTTAGGATGACTTTTTTTTTGGACAACCAGCTTGAAATGAAGTTTTGACCCTTTTTGAGGCTGAATTGGTTTGTAAGTTCTTCATGAAAATTGTAGAGCTTGTTATTATCTTTCCATTGATACAAAGTATGAAATTTTTGGACAATGGAGTGAAAAGTTATGATGTTTAGAAATTATGATGCTGTTTAGAATGGAGTTGACGAACAGTCACTTTGTGTGGACTTTTTGACCATTTTAGAGACTGAATTTGGTTTTAAGTCATTCATGGAAGTTGTAGAGCGTTCTTTTACCTTTCCATTGATACCAAGTTTGTAAAATTTGGAGTTCCGAGTCAAAAGTTATGAATTTTAGAAGTTAGGAAGTCAGTTCAGAAGAGGGCAAGCGCCCGCGCGTACTTGCGAGGGCGAGCGCTCGCCCGCTCGCGTGCGCATGGGGTGAGAGCACCTGGCGCTCCGATTTTCTGATTTTCTTGCCGATTTGACCTCTCTCTATTCTTTTGGCCATAACTTTTTCGTCCGACCTCCGATTGATCTGATTTTTGAAGCGTTGGATTTCTAAGACATCCCTCTATCTCTCCATGAAAATTTATGATTTTTAAGATCAATTTGAAAAAGGTTGATTGAATCAAAGTGAGAGGATCGGATAAAAGAGTATGAGTGGATATTTTTCTGAAC
>JAOTAX010000196.1:25213739-25225935 GCA_025629825.1 Erythroxylum guanchezii
TCTTTAAGGTTTATCATTTGAAAACTTAGTGATTTTTACTCCCACAAAGATTTGTTATGAACTATGATAGCCAAAGCCCATTTTTCAAAAGGATTTTATCATATTTGATCATCGTTTGAGTTTTCAATTTCCTTTCCCAAAAATCCAAAAATGGCTTTTTATATATTTTTCTTTCAATTAGCTCAATTTAGTTAGTTTTCTCAAAGATCCAAAACCATCATCCTAACAAATTTAGTTTGCATTTCATGATAATTAGGCTACCTTAGATCCATTGCACTAGGTTCCGATTAAGTGAGACGACCCGAGGTTACACTCTATATTGCAATCCTTGGAATTAAATTTTTGATTCGGCTTCTAAGGGTTAAACCCAAAGACAAACCACGGATGAGTTTGACTACGAACCCTTTCACAGAAAATGTTCCCATGTAATTCGTCCTTTCATCATCTATACCCCCACTTAGTTTAGAACATGGTTAAAGTGTCAACTCCCACTAGATTGATTATGTCACAACTAGCCCAAGTGATGTTAGTTATTGTCCCCAAAGCTCATTACTTAATTGGATATGCCACTAAAGGCTATCTTCATGACATTTTCACTCTGGCCAGAGATTACTTAGTAATGACCCAAACAAGAGGTGATGGCCATCATCTCCTTCTATCAGGAGTGCTAAATCCTTTATTGGCTACTCAATTACCTTCGAATACCTCAAGTGTACCGTCACCTTATCGCAGGGTACATACTGGGACGCCCGAAGGTCATTCCGGTACATATCCTACGATAAGGGCGAGCTATGTTCGATCATTACAATCACTTCACTTGGCATCATATAAAAATGTGCTTATAAAACATCAATAGAAACCAAAATATTTTTTAAATCAACTTTTTCCTCATTTCATTTCACAAAAATCGAAGTCTACATTGTGTCTTTCAACGCTTTCCATAGGTACATCATCAAACCTAATACAAAAGGACTACATGAGAGGGGAAAATATAAGTAGCCTATCTAAACTGTCCAAATTCTAGCTGACCAACCTTTGAGCCATGATTTTTCCTGCCAAAACACAATCTACACGGCTGGTAGAGCCACTTAGTAGCTTGAGTCGTCTTTAGGTCCTAAAAAGACAACGTTACAATTTTGATGAGTTTTGCGAATTCAATGAGTGAACCGTCATTCATGATTTCACCTAATCTTATACACATATCACATTTTGCATAAATACTCAATTTAAGCATACATGTATTGTTCAAATACTCACATGTCATGGCATATCAAATAGTCATTCAATATCACCTTGCTAACCATTCATGATTTTTAGTCTTATAATGCTATATGCATGGGACTCATTTTCATTCTTATTGTTGTGACTAAGTGTCCATCACTTACGCAAATACTGGCCCTTAGGGCTCAGTCAGA
This sequence comes from Erythroxylum guanchezii, assembly GCA_025629825.1. Taxonomy (NCBI): domain Eukaryota; kingdom Viridiplantae; phylum Streptophyta; class Magnoliopsida; order Malpighiales; family Erythroxylaceae; genus Erythroxylum; species Erythroxylum guanchezii. Next base: position 25,215,155 of record JAOTAX010000196.1, read on the forward strand.
ACAGAGTTCACGGAGCAAAGCTCGACGTGCAGAGTCAGAGATCACGGAGCAAAGCTCTATGTGGAAGCGCTTCAAACTGGCTACTCAAGTCATAATGCCTTTTTCTGAGCATGCATTTTATGAAATGCATCACATACTGATCATGTTATATCACATATACACAGAATGTCACAATGGATCAAAACACTTCCAATACGCACCCAATTATTTTACTCCTCCAACTTCAAGTCCGGAATTCAGAATCAGGTCACAACATTTCAATAATATGGAAGTTTAAATAAATCAAGACCATTCAGAACAGATCGATCCTGATAAAACATCTAGATTGACTCACAAGTCGCTCCCGAAGCTAATGCCTGGAAGAACCGGCAATGTCTGGAGGTTGACATTCCAGTTGCGCCTCTATAACAAATAATATACACAAAATCACAAGTGGCATAATCAAAAGTATTCAATAATGCATGTGCATGGAATGAATTATGTACAATGCATGTTCATGATAATCCCGGGTACTATCCATCACAAAATCGATCTCAAATGGATCAGTATAGCTCTAAATTTCATTGAAATACTGAAGTAAGTTCAGTGGATTAACACCAGTTCATATCCTTTAAGACCACACTGCATCTCTCCTACTCTTTTCACTCAATCTTTCCCCACTCATTTCAGATAGCTACAATTCTTGATGGAGATGTATATCAATGTCTTACGAATCTAGTGGTTCAAGAATCAAATCATTTGGATGTCTAGAGAAGAAGTTATGGCCAAAAGAATCCAACATGTTCATGTCTTTACACATATTGTACATGCCTTGGTGCAATTGCCATAACTCTCACTAAAGGTGTCGGAATGACTTCGTTTTTAGACTATTTGAAAGAGGACTTTGATATCTACAACTTTCATAAAGATTTGAAAGGACAATTCTATCATCTGACTTATGTATCGTCTCACTTTTGCATCATCTCAATTTCCTTTCGTCTTATTTCCATCGTCTCATTTTCATCGTCTCATTTCTACCGTCTCATTTTCTTCCATCTCATTTTCTTCTTTCTCATTTCTTCCGTCCCATTTGCTTCCATCTCATTTTCTTCCATCTCATTTTCTTCCGTCTCATTTCTTCTGTCTCATTTCTTTCGTCTCATTTTCTTTCGTCTCATTTCTTCCCCAGAATGTCTCCAATTATATGGATTATAACTTTTGACTCCGATGTCCAAAATTTTCATTTTATATACCGTTGGAAAGATAAAAGAAATATCTACAACTTTCCATAAGCCACCTTAGCTAAAATCTCTTTATATCGATCCTAAATTTGCCCATAAACTCCAAAGATGAATTTTCCATACACACACCAACATACTGAACCAACTTCATAACTTCATGAAATTTTGAGACTTTTAGAGATAGAACTGAAATTCAATGTGTTCATAAGAAACATAGCCATATATCTCTAGTTTAATCCAAATTAAGAATTATCTCGTTTGAATAACTAAAGAAAAAGTTATGACTAACAGACCGAAGCACACTCATTGAACATTTTTCAGATTTTCAACCTTTCAATGTTTTACAACACCCAAACGCTCATAATCTTTCAAAACACTAAATTAACATTATAACCAGATTTTTCAGACCCAACAACACAGTACTTTTGAACAAACATGTAAATGCCATTTTCATGCAGATGATAGTAACTTATCAAATTTATTTCACAAATCCCCAGCTCTAAGGGATTTCTTTACCACTTACCTGCTGAAAACTCCAAAATCTTCAAGCCCTAAATTCCACACGTTTTACGTACTTCTCTTAGTACAATGACTAGCTTCTGGTTTTTCTTCTTAGGGTAGAGGACACAAATGGTAAAGTGGGTTTGGTGGAGGAAAGGATAAGCATAAAAGTTTCTTAGAAGGTATTTCATGGAAAACTCTGTGTTTTTCAAAAGAAAGTTTGAAAAAGATGATAATAAAGAAGGGACTTAGACAAGACTTAACCTGTCAACTCTCAAAGAATAGTAGCCTACTTCTAGTAAGAGTACAAAAGCCTAAGTGACACTTGTCACTCTCCCACTACCTAAGCTCTAACTTAGTTTCTTTTGAAACTAACTCCCTTAACTTTCATCTTTACAATCCAACTATCTCCAAAGCTTCCTTTTAATTTCTTTTTCCTATTTTATAAAATTCCCAAAATTTGTTACTAAATTCCCTAAAATTCACAAATACCATATTTCCACTAATCACTAACATTTCCCATGTCAAACATTCATAATTCTCAAAATTTCATAAATCAATCCAATTATACCCAGAATTATTCATGAATGCATGTACGATTATTTTTATGTGCAGATAAATTCACTATTCATGTATAAGTGTATGACATATTATGCATGAGCATAAAGAAGCATTTTTAAGGCTCTCATAGATCACTCACATTTACTATCCTAACCCTCCCATAAGTAATGGGATGTTACAACTCTCCCCTCCTTAAAGAAATTTTGTCCTCGAAATTTTTACCTGTTTGCTCGAATAGGTGGGGATATTGTCTCCTTATATGCTCCTCTATCTCCCATGTTGCTTCTTCTGTCGAGTGGTTCCTCCAAAGGATTTTTACCGATGGAATGACCTTGCTCCTCAACTGCTTGATCTGCGATCCCACAATCTTGATCGGCTCCTTAACATAGCTTAAGTTACTAGCAACCTCAATCTCCTAAGCCGGTATCACATGCGTCGGATCCAATCGGTATCTTTAGAGCATACTCACATGAAACACATTATGCAATTGAGACATCTCATTCGGTAAAGCCAACTTATAGGCCAAAGGTCCTATCCTCTCGATGATCTCATAAGGACCAATGTACCTAGGGCTCAATTTGCCCTTTTTACTTAATCTCAAAACCCCTCTCTAGCATGACACTCTCAAGAATACTTTATCTCCCACAATGTACCCAATATCACGTCGGTGTTGATTCACATAACTCTTCTGCCTATCCTGAGCCACTTTAATGCAGCTTTGGATCAACTTCACCTTGTCCACTGTATCCTGTATTAACTCTGGACCTTCAATCATTCTCAAGCCTTCTTCATCCCAATACAATGGCAACCGACATTTTCTACCATACGGCATCTCATACGGTGTCATTCCGATACTACTATGGTAATGGTTATTGTAGGCAAACTCTATCAATGCCATATATTGATCCCAAGCTCCTCTAAACTCCAATACACAAGCTCTAAGCATATCCTCAATAGTCTTGATTGTCCTCTCACTCTGTCCATCTGTCTGAGGATGAAATGTTGTACTGAAGTTCAATTTATTACCCATAGTAGACTGCAAACTCCTCCAAAACCTTGAAGTAAATATGGAATCCCTGTCCGATACTATAGACACTGGAACCCCATGAAGTCTCACCACCTCATTCACATACTTCTAGGCCAACTGATCAAGTAAGTTATTCTCTCTCACTGGTAAGAAATGGGCCGACTTAGACAACCGGTCCACAATGACCCATATAGCATCATGCTGCCTCGGAGTCTTTGACAAACCCATAATGAAGTCCATAGTAATCCGTTCCCATTTCCACTCCGAAATGGGCAACGAATGTAACTTCCCTACTGGAGCCTGGTACTCAGCCTTAACTTACTGGCAAGTCATACATCTAGATACATATTCCGCCACTTGCTTCTTCATTCCAGGCCACCAGAAATGTTGCTTCAATGTGTTATATATCTTGGTAATACCAGGATGCATAGCATAGGCGTCTATATGAGCTTCCTCAAGAATCTCCTTCCTCAGATCATCCACATTAGGCACACACAACCTCTATCTCAATCACAATGTCTTATCCCTCAACTCAAACTCAAAATCTGGACTAATCGTCACTTTCTCCATAAGCTTGACCATAACAGGATCTTTACTTTGTACTTTTTTTATTCTGTCATGTAGCATCGGTCTCAACTTTAATGTAGCAATCAAGGCCCTATCCTGCTCTAGATTCAACTCCACATTCAGAGCTCTCAAGTGAATCAAATTGGGTAACCTCGATAACTGAATCTAAGCTGCACTGATATTAGATTTCCTACTCAAAGCATCTGCCACCACATTGGCTTTCCCCGGGTGGTACTCAATAGTGCAGTCATAATCTTTCAGTAGCTCAATTCATCTCCTCTACCTCAAGTTTAACCCCTTCTGGCTCAATAGATACCTCAGACTCTTGTGATCAGTGTATATCTGGAAGATCTCTCCATACAAGTAATGTCTCCAAATCTTTAGAGCAAAGACAGCTGCAGTTAGCTCTAAATCATGTACCGGATAATTGATCTCGTGAGACCTTAATTGTCTCGACGCATAGGCGATCACCTTGTTATGGTGCATCAATACACATCTCAATCCTTGATGCAAAGCATCACTATATACCATATATCCTCCAGTCCCCGATGGAGTAGTCAACACCGGTGCAGTAGTCAACCAATGTTTTAGCTCCTCAAAGCTCTTCTGACACTCCTTATTCTAGCCAAATACCACATTCTTCCTTAGAAGTCTTATCAGAGGGCTAGGATCAAAGAAAATCCCTTGACAAATCTTCGGTAATATCCGGCCAATCCTAGGAAGCTTCAGATCTCTGACACGTTTCTCGTAGCTTCCCAATTCATCACGGCCTCTATCTTCTTCAAATCTACCTGTATGCCATCTCCAGTCACTATATGCCCTAGAAGCACCACCTGATCCAGCCAAAATTCACACTTACTGAATTTGGCATACAGTTGTTTCTCTCTCATGGTCTACAAAATGACCCTTAGATGTTCATCATGTTCCTTTCTACTCTTCGAATACACCAAGATATCATCAATAAACACAATCATAAAACGATCCAGGTAGGGCTGAAACACCTTATTCATCAAGGCCATAAAAGCTACCGGGGCATTAGTCAGCCCAAACGGCATCACTAGGAACTCATTGTGCCCATACCTGCTCCTGAATGCACTCCTAGGTATATCAGCCTTTGCTATCTTTAACTGATAATATCCTAATCTCAAATCCAGCTTTGTAAATACCTGAGCTCCTTGCAACTGATCAAGCAAATCATCAATTCTAGGCAACGGATACTTGTTTTTCACTGTCACCCCATTTAATTGCTTATAATTGATGCACAACCTCAAAGTCCCATCCTTCTTCTTCACAAATAGCACTAGAGCTCCCCAAGGTGAAACACTGGGTCTAATAAAACCCTTTTCCAACAACTCTTGTAATTGAGCCTTTAACTCCTTCAATTCACAAGTGCCATCCTATATGGAGGAATGGATATAGGAGCAGCACCTGGGACTAAGTCAATTGTGAACTCCATCTCTCGATCTGGTGGTAAACCCGGTAATTCATTAGGAAACACATCTAGGAATTCCCTAACCATAGGAATGTCCTGTACCCTCTGCTCTACTCTAGTATCAATGATGTGGGCCAAATAAGTCTCACATCCTCCTTGCATCAACCTCAAAGCACTCATGAAGGATATCATCCTAGCTGGTACTACCTGACTAACTCCTCTGAATACTACCCTCGGCTGACCAGGAGATTCCAGTACTATCTCCTTGGTGTAGCAGTTCATGATGGCCCTATAGGCAGTGAGCCAATCCATGCCTAAGATCATATCTATCTTCCTCAAATACAATATTATCAGGTCTGTCTCCAACTCTGCTTGCTCAATCCTAATTACGCACCCCTTGCATACCGCACCAATAACAGTAGTATTACCTAGAGGTGTACTCACCTTTAGCCCATACCGTAATGACTTCCTATCACAATGCAATCTACATGCCAAATGCAGTGCAATAAAGGAGTGTGTGGATCCTGGATCTAGCAGTGCAAATGCTTCAAATTCATAAACAAGAAGCGCACCTGCTACCACATCTGGTGAGTCTTGGGCCTCCTGCCTAGACATGGCATAGACCCTAGTTTGGGATTGTGGACGATTTCCCTGTCCCTCAAGCCTCATGGAAGAACTCCCTACTCTCCCTCTGTCTCTCCCTCGGCCTCTCTGTCCAGATCCACTACCTCTGCTCTATTGAACTATTGTATTACTCCCAGATTTCCCATTGACAGTAGGCTGAGTCCCCAAAGTAGCTGGACAATCTCTAATCTGGTGATCCATGGAGCCACATTTAAAACAAGCCCCAAACATTCTCTGACACTCATTACCATGCCTTCTCTCACAGTACTCACAAATTGGAAGTTGATTCTGAACTGAGCCTCTCTTACGACACATTTGTGACATCCTACCCCTCGGCCTAGATCCTGACTATCTGGATCCACTTGAGGATCTAAATGGTCTATTATAGCGCTTAATGAAGCTCCTACCAGTGCTGCCCTGACTCTCACTAGGCCTTTTTCCTCTAGACCCTTGCCCAATCTCTGCTTGTTTCTCCTTCATCAGCTATTCAATTCTAATTGAGGCAGCTCTCTCAACTCAGTGAAAGTGACCATATCTGACCTCGCGAACCTTGTTCTGATCTCCATATTAACCCTATTATCAAACCTCCTACACTTGTCTTCTTTTATAGGGATCAGAACTATAGCATAACCCATCAATTCATTAAACCTACCCTCATATTTAGCTACTGACATCCTACCCTGCTTCAGTTCTAAGAACTCCTGCATCTTCATGTCCAGATAGATCTTGGGCATGTAGTTATCTCTGAAGACCCTCAGAAAGTCTTCCCGCTTCAATTGGCAAGGCCTCATGGTACTGCCTAGGACAGTCTTCCACCAATGGTAAGCTGGGCCCTGCCGTAATGATACTGCATAGTCAAACCTCTCATCAAGCTCACATTCCATCTAATCAAATACTCTCTCTGTCCTCTCTAACCATCCCTGGCCTCAGCAGGGTCTACGCTGCCATAGAAGTCCACAGCTCCCTGCTTCCGTAGCCTATCATACCTCATCTCCCTTCTCTCGAGGTCTCTCTACTGGCTCCTACAGATCCTTGGTCAGCTGGTTGATCAATTTGATCACCTAGAGCGGATGACCTATAACAAGTAATAACTTCAATCATTATTAGCATTTTTCAAGATAATCCATGCTTAATGTTCCTATATGTCCCAACAGATGCCAAACCATGCTCTGATACCACCTAAATGTAGCGCCTCCTTATCGCAGGGTATGTACCGGGACGCCCGAAGGTTATTCCAGTATATATCCTACGATAAGGGTGAGCTACATTTGATCATTACAATCACTTCACATGGCATCATATAAAAATGTGCTTATAAAACATTAATAGAAACCACAATATTTTTGAAACCAACTTTTTCGTCATTTCATTTCACAAAAATCGAAGTCTACATTGTGTCTTTTAACGCTTTCCATAGGTACATCATCAAACCTAATGCAAAAGGACTACATGAGAGAGAAAATATAAGTAGTCTATCTAAACTGTCTATAAATTCCAACTGACTGACCTTTGATTCATGACTTTTCCTGCCAAAACACAATCTACACGGCTGGTAGAGCCTCTTAGTAGCTTGAGTCATCTCTCGGTCCTGAAAACACAACGTTGCAATTTTGATGAGTTTTGCGAACTCAATGAGTGAACCATTATTGATGATTTCACCGGATCTTATACACATATCACATTTTGCGTAAATACTCATTTTAAGCATACATGTATTGTTCAAATACTCATATGTCATGGCATATCACATAGTCATTCAATATCACCTTGCTAACCATTCATGATTTTCAGTCTTATAATGCTATATGCATGGGACTCATTTTCATTCTTATTGTTGTGACTGAGTGTCCATCACTTACACAAATACTAGCCCTTAGGGCTCAGTCAGAACAGAGTTCACGGAGCAAAGCTCGATATGTAGAGTCAGAGATCACAGAGCAAAGCTCTACGTGGAAGCGCTTCAAACTGGCTACTCAAGTCACAACGCCTTTATCTGAGCATGCAATTTATGAAATGCATCACATGCTGATCATATTATATCACTTACAGACAGAATGTCACAATGGATCAAAACACTTCCAATACGCGCCTAATTATTTTACTCCTCGGACTTCAGGTCTGGAATTCAGAATCAAATCACAACATTTCAATAATATGGAAGTTTAAACAAATCAAGACCATTCAGAACAGATCGATCCTGGGAAAACATCTAGATTGACTCACAAGTCGCTCCCGAAGCTAATGCCTGGAAGATCCGGCAACGTCTGGAGGTTGACGTTCTAGTTGCGCCTCTATAACAAATAATGTACACAAAATCACAAGTGGCACAATCAAAAGTATTCAATAATGCATATGTATGGCATGAATTAAGTACAATGCATGTTCATGACAATCCCAGGTACTATCCATCACAAAATTGATCTCAAATGGATCAGTAGAGCACCAAAATTCATCGAAATACTGAAGTAAGTTCAGTGGATTAATACCAGTTCATATCCTTTATGACCAAACTCAATGCATCTGTCCCACTCTTTTCACTCAATCTTTCCCCATTCTTATCAGATAGCTACGATTCTTAGTGGAGATGTAGATCAATGTCTTACGAATCTAATGTTTCAAGAATCGAAACATTTGGATGTCTAGAGAAGAAGTTATGGCCAAAAGAATCCAACATGTTCATGTCCTTACACGTATTGTACATGCCTTGGTGCAATTGCCATAACTCTCACTACAGGTGTCAGAATGACTTCGTTTTTTACTATTTGAAAGAAGACTTCGAGATCTACAACTTTCATGAAGACCTTGAAAGCCAATTATATCATTTGACTCCTGTATCGTCTCACTTTTGCATCATCTCATTTTCCTTTCGTCTCATTTCCATCATCTCATTTTCATCGTCTCATTTCTATAGTCTCATTTTCTTCCGTCTCATTTTCTTCCATCTCATTTGTTCCGTCTCAGTTCTTCCGTCTCATTTTCTTCCGTCTCGTTTTCTTTCGTCTCGTTTCTTCCATCTCATTTCTTCCGTCTCATTTTCTTCCGTCTCATTTTCTTCTGTCTCATTTCTTCCGTTTCATTTCTTCTGTCTTATTTCTTCCAGTCTCATTTTCTTCCATCTCATTTCTTCCCCAGAATGTCTCCACTTATAAGGATCATAACTTTTGACTCCGATGTCCAAAATTTTCATATTGTATACCGTTGGAACGATAAAAGAAAGCTCTACAACTTTCCAGAAGGTACTTTAGCTAAAATCTCTTTATATCAATCCCAAATTTGCCCCTAAAGTTTGAAGACGAATTTTCCATACGCACACCAGTGTGCTGAACCAACTTCATAACTTCATGAAATTTTGAGACTTTTAGAGACAGAACTAAAATTCTATGTCTTCATAAGAAATGTAGACATATATCTCTAGTTTAATCCAAATCAAAAATTATCTTGTTTGGATAACTAGAGGAAACGTTATGGCTAACAGATCGAAGCACACTCAGTGAATATTTTCCAGATTTTCAACCTTTCAATATTTTACAACACCCAAACGCTCATAATCTTTCAAAACACTAAATTAACACTATAACTAGATTTTTCATACCCAACAACACAGTACTTATGAACAAACACATAAATGCCATCTTCATGCAGATGATAGTAACTTATCAAATTTATTTCAGAAATCCCCAACTCTAAGGGATTTCTTCACCACTTACCTACTGAAAACTCCAAAATCTTCAAGCCCTAACCTCCACATGTTTTACGTACTTCTCTTAGTCCAATGACTAGCCTTTGGTTTTTCTTCTTAGGGTAGAGGACACAAATGGCAAAGTGGGTTTGGTGGAGGAAAGGATAAGCATAAAAGTTTCTTAGAAGGTATTTCATGGAAAACTCTGTGTTTTTCAAAAGAAAGTTTGAAAAAGATGATAATAAAGAAGGGACTTAGACAAGACTTAACCTGTCAACTCTCAAAGAATAGTAACCTACTTCTAGCAAGAGTACAAAAGCCTAAGTGACACTTGTCACTCTCCCACTACCTAAGCTCTAACTTAGTTTCTTTTGAAACTAACTCCCTTAACTTTCATCTTTACAATCCAACTATCTCCAAAGCTTCCTTTTAATTTCTTTTTCCTATTTTCTAAAATTCCCAAAATTTATTCCTAAATTTTCCAAAATTCACAAATACCATATTTCCACTAATCACTAACATTTCCCATGTCAAACATTCATAATTCACAAATCAATCCAATTATACCCAGAATTATTCATTAATGCATGTACGATTATTTTTATGTGCAGATAAATTCACTATTCATTTTTAAGTGTATGGCATATTATGCATGAGCATAAAGAAGCCTTTTTTAAGCCTCTCGTAGATCACTCACATTTACTATTCTAACCTTCCCACAAGTAATGGGATGTTACATCAAGTTGTACCCAGTCATCACCTTATGAGTAACATCTGAGAGACAACAAGGAATGGAATCAAAGTACAGGATAAGTATCCAAGATATCCTTGAACACCTCAAGTCTAAGGATATTTACACCATTTCTATAATAAGACTATCATTGAGATTATAATAGATAATCCATATGGTTGTCTAATTGTAACACCCTACTCCCGCAATGACCCGAACTCGATATCGTTGTGATATCCGAGTCCGTGCCCCGCGAGGGTGGCGTGCTACGATACTCGATTGATCGAAAACGCTATACTTTTTTTTATCACATAACAACATATGTTGAAATTGGTACCCATATTGGGCCCTCAATCAATCATTAATGAATGCATTCAATACAATTTACTCTAGCCACTTGGGCCCTTTATCAAAACTAAAACACTTGAGTCATGTCAAAT
>JAOTAX010000196.1:25236870-25253217 GCA_025629825.1 Erythroxylum guanchezii
TCTATAAATGTATGAACATCGAAATAATGAAAAATGCCTTTATTAATCATAAAATGATTTGTACAATAAGTGTTAAAAGGTGATTGCCTTTAGATCACTTCTCTAATAGCCCCTTAAAGCCAATAGCATTTTTTTAAAGATCCAAAATTAACTTTCAATTTTAATCTATTAGTTGGATTTAATCCCACTAAAATATCAATCTCACATAAATACCTTAATTAATACCATTTATTTCCATTAATATTTATGGGTTTGACTTTCACCCCTTTCTCGGATTAAACTTTGACTATTGGTTAACTTTTGATCATACCCTCAAAATGAACTCATTTTGACCTCAAATTTGATCCTCAGGCTTTCCTAGAATAATATTATCCAATGCCAAATAAAATAAAGTCTAGTTTGGGTCTTAGGTGTCATTATTAACCTCGGTATGAACGATTCACAGCACAAAAAATAGTATTCATGAAATCGAGACTTTTGGGGCAATACGCAAAGTGTCGATCAATTTCTTTTTGAATTGAATCAAATCGATAGGTCTTAACCGAACTAAGTAGGAGAGGATACGTGGACAAATAAAGTAATGACACATGTTTAGCTGACGTGTTAATAAGATGTAAATGACGTGGCAGCTGACTAGTATTTTGGATTATATGGCTACTAATGTGGTGGATGATGTGACACTAACGTGTTTCTCCTTCATATGACTAGATACTGTCATTTTGCCTAGAAGCTAAATGACATTGTTTAGATCTTCATCTTCCTCCAAACAACTACAACTAAAGTTTCAGAGTCTAATGCCGTGTGAGGGCCCTTGGAGAGGCTTTTGGAGATGATTTTTTCACTGTAGTAATCTGCTCAAGAAGAGTAACAATTCGGTATACGAATATTATTTTTACAGTAGATTTAGAAACTTAGAATACAAAAGCAAAATGTTAAGAGAAAGAATGAAGAAGGCTCTAGAATTTTGACTCCTTTTGTTACAAAGGAGGCTCTGATACCATGTAGAAATAAAGAACAAAAAAAATGTGGAAATGTTCTATGTATTTTTTTGTGTATCTAATGTGATGTACATCCACCTATTTAGGTGACTCTAACTAAAGAAACAAGTTAACTAAATCATACATAACATTAATGTACATGATTTTAGGAGAAAATAAAGGCTAATTATAATGGATAATTCACTGAAATAAGATTATGTTAATATTGTCAAAGGGTATTAAAACAAATTGTGAGGTTGTGAGCTCAATTCTCCAATGCTTTTGTCAAATTGGTATGCATTTTGTAGTGGTTGATTGGTTTAATGAATTTGAGGAATTGGAAGTATTTTTGGATGATGTGTTGTATAACATTCTCATTGATGTCCTTTAAAGAGTTGGAGGAACTTCAATAGATTTTGGAAAGCGGGTTACTTTTAGGATGTTAATGGTTTCTATAATGAAACAATTGAGAGTAGAATGAAGCCTGATATGGTATCATATCTTGGTCTCTTATTTAGAAGTTGCAATGTGGGAGAATTGCATAAGACCTTGCACAATCTTGATCAAAGATCTTCCAAAGGGCTATTGTTCAATAACAACACCATATTTAGTTTACATGGCTGCATCTCCAAATCCGTGAAGGCTAAATAAACCTGTAACTAGTTATGGCTCGATAAACCTTAATTTTTGTGAAGTAACACAATTAACTAATCATAGGTATAATAACTCCCAATAGTTATTGTTCCATATCATTTTTTAACTCTATTTTGGGTCTCAGACTTAAATTGCAATTAATAATTTAAGGAGCTATTATAAATTTGTTGGGAATTAATTCAAAATTATAGAGTTGTCAAATTTCCTTTTGAATAGGTCTTTAGTTTGTTTTTAATTTTATCTTATAAGCTAGATTTATTGGCTAAAATCTCTATTTAATAATTGTTGAGTTTTTTGCATTTTGCTTATATAAGGCAACCAAGTTCATTATTCAATATATATAATAAAATAACTCTAGTGTTCTGTATTCTTTTATCTTATACTTGTTCTTCTATTTTTTTTAACAAAAAATTCTACAAGTTATCAGAGCTCTCAAAGATCTTGAGGGACCTATGAATGATTAAGAGATAATCTAACCAAAGTTTCCTTTCTTTCCATGGCTTCCTTTAACAAATCATCTCTTTCATCCATGGTTTTCAATGGTGAAAAGGGGTTGTCAAAATGAAAGCTCACTTGAGAGGTCTCAGTTTGTGGTAGTGGGTTGAAGGTGAAAGATATGTACCTCCTCTAGGCAATAATCCTACACTCAGTCAAATTAGAGCTCATGAAGATGAAGAATCTAAAGCCCCAAGAGTTTTATCTCAATACATGTTGTATCTAAGTTGATTTTCACAAGAATTATGGCTTGTGAAATAACTAAGGAAGCATGAGATGTATTGAAGAAGCTATATCAAGGGAATGTTATGACAAGGCGAATGCAAGTTTTAAATCTCAAAAGAGATTTTGAAATTCCTAGAATTAATGAAAAGGAGAAATTTTAAGAGTTCTCATATAAGCTCATGGTGGTGGTAAATAAATTAGACTTATAGGAGAAGAGCTACTTGATAGAAGGATCGTAAAGAAAGTCTTGATAAGTTTACCTGAAAGCTTTGAGGTGAATATTTCATCTCTTGAACACTCAAGGGACATCAACTAAATGACATTGCCAGAATTGATTAATACTTTACAAGCTCAACAGCAAAGAAGGGAAATGAGAAAACAAGAAAGTGAAAAGATAGTGGAGGGAGCTTATCTAGCAAAGGTTCCGTCATCAAAGAAGAAAGGAAACATTCCTTAATGTGGCCATTTTGAGAAGTTTGGTCATGAAGAGAAAGATTGATGGCCTAAAGGGAAGTCTCGATTCTTTAGGTGTAAATGATTTGGACATTTGAAAAAGGATTACAAGTTTAACAATGAAGAACAAGACAATATAGTGCAAGTGATTGAAGAAAACTTCTTCTAGTTGGTGAGAAGTACACCAAGATTTATCATAGAGAGAAGTGCTGTATGGAAATAAGTGATGAGAGAAGTGCTCATATTGAAGAATAGAGAGTGTTAGCTCAAGGTTTATGACTAACAATTTTGATGATAACTGTATAATATTTCAAATTTTGAACTAGATTTATTTCCTTATATAAGCAATGATATAATTCTTAAAAGGAAATAAAATTATGGAATAATTGCTTTCCTTCTTATAGAAACCTTCTTTATAAACTTACCTTTTTAGAAATGGTTCCATAACATCTGGAAGAATCTTACTAATTCGAATAATTAGCTTTAGAAGCCTTAGCAGAAATAATATTGAAGATTAAGCAATGGCTAGTTGAAGAAATTGTCTACTTAAGGAAGAGCTACTGCATTAGCAAAATATACACATGACACAAACAAAAGACTTGAAAAATATCTTAGAGTTTCATTATTTCTTGAAAGTCATATCAAACTCTTTATTCTTTAAAAAAGTGATATCACTCTTTTAAGAGAGACCTTAAAATCCTTCATACAATTTTTGATGAGAGCGTGTAAAGGCTAGCAAAACACTACTACCATAGAAGGTTGAAGAAACTTGAAAATTATACACCTGTGAGCTCAAAGAAGCTCGTCAAATTACTACTTATTTTTATAGTGAAATACTCAAGTTGGATACTTGGGGACTGGACGTAGGCTTTGTTATAAGCCAAACCAGTATAAATCTACTGTCTTTTTCTCTCTCTTCCTTACTTTTAAATTTCTGCATTATAAGTTTTCAAGAGGCTACTTCAGTTTTACAGTAGGCTCCTTCTATTTTTATATCGCAAAAGGTTTCTTTCAAAAGTAAGCAGGCTTATATCGATTAAACATACTTCTTTCTTTAGAACGTTAGCAGGCTCCTTTCAATTAAACAAGCTCCTTTAGTTTTGAGCGTTAGAAGGCTTCTTTCTATTAATAAGCTCCTTTCTTTTTCAACATTAACAAGATCCTTTCGAAAGTTTATAGGACCCTTCAATTCATAAATTTATTTTGTAACAGAATCTTATCTTTTTGAAAGTACCTTGATTTTTTTTTTCACACAATTCATTCCTTCTTAAGAGTGTGTGCTTTATCATTTAGTATCAGAGCTAGGTTTCACATTTATTGTGTTTTACAACATGTGATAAATCATGGCAAACAATTTGAGAAGCCTTTAAAGACAATCCGTCTCAAATCCTCCTTACTTCAATGGAAACAACTACTTATACTAGAAAGAAAGAATGACAATCTATCTCCAATCTGTAGATATTAAAGTCTGGAAAGCCATTAGAATTGGAGCTACACTTCCCACAATAGAAAACATAGAAGTATGGTTTGATGCTGATAGAAGAAATGCATAGATAAATGCTAAAGCAAAACATCATCTGATCTGTGCACTACCTCTAGAAGAATATAAGATATCCTACTGCTCTATAGCAAGGGAAATGTGGGGTAAACTACAAGTCATCTTTGAAGGAATGAACGAGGTAAAGAAACATAGAATAAGCCTTTTAGTGCATCAAAACGAAACTATTGACATGAAATAGGGAGAAACCATAGATGAATTCTTCGAACGATTCAATAACATCATTGCAGCCTTAAAGAATTTGGGAACGATATATCCCAATGATGAGCTTGTAACAAAGATTTTAAGATCACTACCAAGGGAATGGAGACCTAAGGTGACAACTCTAGAAACTGCAAAAGATCTAAACACTATTTCACTCAACTGGCTAGGAGAAAATTTGATGATCCATGAAATCGAGCTTAGACAAGATGAAGGATCCTCCTACAGAAAAGGAATGGCATTAAAAGCAACTGATGAATCAAATGGTGATGAAAGTGTCACTGCATTACAAATAGATGGAGATGATGAGTTCAACTTTATGGTCAGAAAATATGGGCACTTCTATAAAAAGAATTTGATGAAGAAAAGAGAAGGAAATAAGAATGATGGGAACAACAGATTCTTATCAAAAGGCAACAGCAGCAATAATAATGCACGAAACAATCAAATCATATGCTATTACTGCAAGAATTCTAGGCATATAAGACCTGAATTTCCTCTTTTTCAAAAGGACAAGTCAGAGAACAGAAAATCTAGAAAGCAATTGATGACTCCATCAGATGAGGATTTTGAAAACTTTAAAGAAGAAGAGCCAGAAGAAGTTAGCAACGTTTGCTTCATGGTTGAATCAGGAGACAATGAGATATGCTTCAAAATAGAGACAAGAGAAAATCAATGGATAGTTGATAGTGGTTATTCGAGACACATAATAGGTGAAATATAACATTTCAACTACATTGAAAGAAAAGGCAGAGGTAATGTTGTTTTTGTCGACAAAAACAAGGCAAAAGTCGTCGAAATTGGTAAAATTGGTGACTCTAACTCTGCCTCTATTGATAATGTTCTTTATATTGATGGATTGAAACATAACTTGCTAAGCGTAAGTTAATTATGTGATAAGGGTTATATAGTTACTTTTTATGCATCACATTATGAAATTGTTGATAATCTTAATGACAATATTATATTTTTCGTTCCTAGAAATCAAAACATATAATGTGCTCAATTGGAAGATATGTCTTCACAAAATGTCAAGTGTTTTGTTTCTATAAAAAAAGGACACTTTTGTCTGGCACAAAAGTTTTGAACATGCTAGCATGAGCATTCTATTAAAATTGTCCAAAAATGAGTTAGTAAGAGGACTACTGACTTTGACGGTTGAAAGGCTTGTTTAAAAGGTAAACAAGTTAGAAGCAGCTTTCCTTTGAAAAAATTATATGTACTAACCAACCGCTTGAGCTTGTGCATATGGATTTATTTGGTCCCACCAGGACTCAAAGTTTTGGTGGTAAACATTACGATTTTGTTTTAGTAAATGATTATTCCATATTTACGTGGGTTTACTTCCTATCAAATAAGGATGATACTTTTCTTGCCCAAGGACTCAAAGGTTTGAAGATTTCTATAATAGTAATAGTATGACTCACAACTTTTCTTGCCCAAGGACTCCTCAATAGAATGGTGTCGTTGAGAGAAAGAATAGGACCCTAGTTAATATGGCCAGGACAATGCTGTGTGAAAGTGGCCTACCTTATAGTTACTAAGCAGAAGCGGTATCACTGCTTGTTATATACTCAATAGGTGTCTTATAAGACCTATTCTGAAAAACACTCTCTATGAGGTGTGGAAAGGAAGAAAACTGAATGTCGCTTACTTTCGAGCATTTTCTTGTAAATGCTTCATTCTAAATAATGGGAAAGACAACCTCGAAAAGTTCGATGCGAGATCAGGCGAAGCTATCTTTCTGGGTTATAGTACCACTAGCAAAGGATTCAGAATTTACAACAAAAGATCAAAGAAGATAGAAGAATCAATACATGTAGCGTTTGATGAAGCACTACGTTCAACAATAGCAGCTGATTCAGATGATGAAGAGCATCCTTTGGTTCCTAAAAATAGATCGAATATAATGCGGCACATTTAGAATCATAAGATCAAAAAGGTCCTTCTGAAGCCAGGATAGAGCAGGCTCCTTCCTCTCAGCAGGAGCCTATACAACGAAGAACACCGAGAGAATGGACAGGTCAAGATACATATCAATACATTCTGGGAGACCCTTCTGAAATTCTAAGAACTAATCATCCTTTAAGAACAACTTTGTTGCCCTCATCTCATAATTAAAACCAAAGATTGTTGAAGAGGCCCTTACTGATAAAAATTAGGTTTCAGCTATGAAAGATGAATTGAATTAGTTTGAAATTTTTTTTTTGAAATTTAGTACCTCGTTCACAAAACAAGTCAGTCATTGGAACTCGTTGGGTTTATCGAAACAAACTTGAAAAAATAGTAAGGTGGTAAGAAACAAAGATAGAATTGTAGCTCAAGGTTATAATCAACAGGAAGGTATTGATTTTGATGAAACTTATGAGCCTATTGCTAAATGGATATATTAACAAAGTAGTGTTTGTTAAGCAACCTCTAGTTTTTGAAGATGAAAATCATCCTAATTACATGATGAAGTTAACTAAGGCCCTGTATGGTCTAAAATAGGCTCCTCAAGCATGGTACGAGAGGTTAAGTAATTTTCTTCTTTGAAAGAGGAAAGGTAGATAAAAACCTTATTTATTAAGAAAAAGGAGAATGATTTACTCATAGTACAAATATATGTTGATGATATAATATTTGGTGCTACTAATCAGTCCTTCTATGAATAATTCTCAACATTTAATGTAGGGCGAGTTTGAAATAAGCATGATGAGAGAACTATCATTCTTTCTTCAATTACAAATCAGTCAAACAAAAAAGGGATCCTCATTAGCCAAGGCAAATACACAAAGGAACTGATCAAGAATTAAGATTTTGAGAATGCCAAACCGATAGGTACTCCTATGTATACTAGAACTAAAATTGATAAGGATAAAGAAGGCAAGGCTATGGATGAAACAAAGTATAGAGGAATGATTGGGTCACTATTATATCTTACAAGCTCAAGACCAGACATTATGCTTAGTTTATGTCTTTGCGCACCCTTTCAATCAAATCCAAAAGAAAGCCACCTTTAAGTAGTTAAGAGGATCTTTCGATATCTTCACGAAACTATGGATTTCGGATTATGGTATCCAAAAATTGACTCTTTTAACATAGTTGGCTATTGTGATGCAGATTATGCAATTGATCAAAAAAACACAAGTGTTCACTGACAATTTCTTGAAGGATGTCTAGTTTCTTAGTCTTGTAAGAAATAAAATTGCACAATGCTTTCAACAACCGAAGTGGAATATATAGAAATTGTCAACTATTGTGCTCAAATATTATGGATGAAGCATTAACTCCAGGATTTCTTTTTGAACTTTAGTCATATTCCTATATTATGTGATAATACTACTGTAATAAATCTTTCAAAAAATCTTGTACATCATTCTAGGACTAAGTATATAGAAATTAAGCATCATTTTCTTAGAGATTATATTTTAGAAGGAGCCATTGATCTTTTGCATGTTAATATTGAAAATCAAGTAGTTGATATCTTCATTAATCCATTATCTGAAGATAGATTTTGTGTGTTAAAAAAGAGCTTAGTATGTGTAGACTATATGATATTATATTTGTACGAATTTTCTTTGCTACTTCTCTCTGTATACATTAGTAAGATCCTTCTACTTTAGAAGGCTCCTTTCAAGTTAAGACCTTCTCTTAGTTTAGTGGGTTCCTTTTAGTTTACAAGTGTAGCGCCCTGATACCCTAGAGCACATACCGGAACTCCCTGAGGACATTTTAGTACATAACCTATGATAATGGTGCGCTACGTTTAATCACAGCATTCATCTAACATGGCATCATCTATCTTTATTCTCTTATAAGAAATCATCAAGAAAGTCACAATATTTTAAAACCAAATTTTCCTCATTTTATTTCATAAAACCAAACGTTGTACAATGTATCTTTTACCATACGTGTACATCATCATAGCCTAATACAAAATGTGCTACATGAAAGAGGAAATTACACAAAAATCTATCTAATCTGTCCAAAACCTAGCTGACTGACCTTTGAGCCATTTCCTTTTTTCCCAAAAGTACAAGTCTACACTATTTATAGCGTCCCTCAGTAGCTAATGTTGTCTCTCGGTCCTGAAAAGTCAACGTTGCAATTTTGGTGAGTTTTACAAACTCAATGAGGTAACCATCATCGATGATTCACTCAATTCATGCATCACATCAATAAATGTAACATATTATTCACACCTTTTTGCATAATCATAAAATATCACATTTCACTTTCAGAATAATCATCATAATCATTTCATTCATGTAAATACATATATCAAGTATAAATGTAATGCACGTGAGACTCACATTCATTTACTATTGTCGTTGTGACTGAGAACCTATTTACTAGCTCATATCCCTTAGTGGATACCGAGCTATGTCAAATTATGTCCCATATCCCTTAATGGATACCGGGTACATTTATAACTGAGCCTAAGGCTCTAATCACAATCTGAGCTTTAAGTTCTTTATACTGGCGACTCTGGTCACAACTTCCTTTATCTTACATGCATTCATGTATTGAAATGCTTCACATATCATTTTCTCAACCAATCACATGCTTGCACATTCACATTCAAATCACATTTGTCATCGAACCCAAGGTCCAGCATTCAACAACATTGTTGAGTAACATTTATTCCGTCACATTCACATATAAGTAGCACTTCAATATCACAATCATGCATTAAGTCTCGGACCTTCATTGTCCGGCATCAACATAATCAAATCACATTCATATCATCATTCAACACATATTCAAAAGCAAACAGTTAATTAAGCAAAACTGTCTAGCTTACTCACAAGTTGCTCCCAAAGCTATTGCCTCGAAGTTCCAGCGAAGTCTGGATGTTGACGTTTCAGTTGCTCCTCTATTTTACACAATATACACATCACAATTTGCACAATTATAAGTGTTCAATAATGCACATGTATGTGACCGCGCGTTGTAACACTAGTCAAAATAAAATAAGTAGACCTACTACTATAGCAGTGGTGAGTCTAGGTCGATCCCACAGAGAGTGTGTATGAAGTTTATGAAATAAAAAGTAACTGGTGTTTAGGTTTAACCAGGGGGTTTTGATTTTTGAAAAAAGAAAATAAAACTAACTAACTAATAAAAACAAATTAAAAAAATGTGCAAAAAATGATAAAAGTGGGGAATTCAGTAGGGACCCGGTTCTTTGGTTCAATCTCGGCCTACACCTTACTTAAGCATATTTCATTAATTTGTTGTTCTCAGACCTCTCCTAGAAATTATTAATCATGATTTAATAATTAACCCATGTTTTCCCTTAGGTTTTGTTTAATCAAGATACGGTTGATAATTAAACCTAACCACCTAACAACCTAGGGTACGATCTCTAGATTTAATTAGGCAGTAGCATTAAGAATTAGAAAAATCGATTATTCAAGGCAACAACCACATACAATGCGTCATTTAACCTAGGTCATGTTATTCCTAATGATTACGAATCATTAGTCGCTACGCATGAATTTCAACATAACAATTACGGATTATATCGAAATTCTAGCAATGGGTTTGCAATTAATAATTTAATGAACGCATTAAAAATCATCATCTCACAATACCCAATGGGTTCATACACAAATAACCAAACAATAACAAAAATCCAATTATCCATGCATAAAACCCAAATCAATTAACATAGGATAGCACAATCAATTTCTATTGAGAGAAAGAAACAATAAAATAATTAAAAAAATACTTAACTCGGCTCGTCGGCAACGATGTCGCCTCCAAACTGGCATCGAGATGTCTAGCCTTTCATGGGTCTTTCCTGAAAAAATGCTTCAGCCCCCATGTTGTAGCCCCACTGAAGACCCCCTTTGTTTAGCCTATTATGCAACCCCCTTACGTTTACTGTAGCTTCCTTCACTATTCATTGAAGAGATGAATAAACGTCCCTTCCACTGGTCCATGCCTACTGTTCACTGCTTCTCCAAAAACCCCGCAGCTTGCTCCTCGTCTACATTTAACACAGACCTCCCACGCAAGCCGGCTCTCCAAGCTGCAGCCACAAGCCATCCGTAGCCCACGCCTCTCACACCCACATCGTAGCTCAACAGCCCTCTCCTCTGCGCTGGGTCCTGTAGTGTTGATGGGACAAATAAGTTTCGTTCCTCCTTAAATCCTTATGCCGCTGGGTCACCCTTTATGCTGTGTTGAACGCCAGCATTTTAAGTTTAACGCTTACGTTAAATGCAGACAATGTCTGCGTTCTGCATTTAACGCAGACAACGCAAACGTTTGTGTTTAATGCACAACGTCTGCGTTTCAACTGCTCTACTTCTCATATGTGCTGTCGTTTTGGGCTGATTTTTCAGTTATTTTCTGTTAAATTTTTCTTCTTCTTTGTGTTCCATTTTTTTTGTCTTTTAATTTTCTTCTTCCTGCTTCATGAAGACAAGTAAAAATTGATCTTTAGAAAATAACCTAAATGTAGTGCTTTCGACTCACTTTAATTTATTTGCTTCCAAATTGTACCTAAAATCATATATGAATTAAAGTGAGTATCTTAAGCATTCTCATGTCATTAATCGCTAAGTGTAAATGATTAAATATATTAACAATTAAACCATATCAGTATGTAAATGAAATATGCACATTGCATGTTCATGACAATCCCGGGTATCACTCTATGATTCTCATCATGTAAAGATTCATATACCTAAACTCAACTAAATATCATTTATACTTATGGTTTGTACCTCAATAAAACCACTAAGAATCGAAATTCATAACTCATTGAATCATTTCAGATTCTTCCAAAAACTGACTTTTGGGTCTACTGTTCTAAGTCATTTAGACAATGCAAATGAAGTAATTTGGCAATACTTTCTTCTAGAAAATTGTTCTCTTATCTCTTAAGTTTCTAATGACACCAAGATCATTCAATTTAGTTCAGTAATTTGAAAGTTATACCCCAAATATTTTTGGACTGTTTCTTATACTGAGACAGTGCCCTGTACTTAACTTCCATCCAAAAATTGAGATTCTTAGAGCTGAATTA
This sequence comes from Erythroxylum guanchezii, assembly GCA_025629825.1. NCBI lineage: Eukaryota > Viridiplantae > Streptophyta > Magnoliopsida > Malpighiales > Erythroxylaceae > Erythroxylum > Erythroxylum guanchezii. The sequence continues at coordinate 25,248,455 of JAOTAX010000196.1, forward strand.
AAACTCGATTTCTTCAAACAATTTGTAGCTCCAAATTAAAAATCATTCTATTTGGAAGATTAGAGAAGTTATATGCAAAAGAAGGGAGGATGTTCAATGAGCAAAAAGCTCTAGCACGATCGTGACTTTTGACCTTTAAAAAAAATAATTCACGATCGTGCATCACTAGTGCATGGTCGTGCATCCTAACATAATCATGTCAGGGGCATGCAACCTTCACACACCCGTATGCACACCAACAAGTCACGGCCGTGCAACCTTAACTCACAGCCGTGCACACCCACTTGAACTAGTCCCACATTTTTCATTCAATCTCTCCCAAATAATTTCATATGGCTATAATTTTTGGTGAAGATGTAGAACAATGTGTTTCGAGTCTATTGGTTCAAATCCCATGCCATTTGGAGGTCAGGAGAAGAAGTTATGGACAAAAGATCGAAGGATATTCGCCTGTCTCCAGCCAAAGAAGTCCACGATTGCGAGTTTTCACTCGCCTTTCAAAAGTCGCGATCGTGCTGAAGTAGGATCGTGCTTTCCTTCTTCCTCTTCCAAAAATGCGATTCTTCTTCTCCTTCCGAACCTTTGCAACTTCTTCTTTTTTTTTCTTTTTAATCCATCTTCTCTAACTCATCTTAACCACATTTTCAACTTCTATGCAACCCAACACATTCAAAAACAGATCAAAAACCAAGAATTAACAGTAAATACCAAAACCAGAAAATCACTCCCTCATTTTTCTCATTTCCTACGTTTCCTTCCATTGATGCAACTTTTTCTTCGTCTCCTTTACATTTTTCTACATTTTCAACTTCTTCATTTTTCTCCGTTTCTTCCTCAATCTATCATTTTAAATCATTTACTCTCCTTCCCATACATCACCATATACCTATTCTTTAACTCTAAATTCATTCTTTTGTTCACCTCTAAAACACTTACATATTCACGTATATGCATACATTCACAGTGAAGTGAAACAAAGCCTTCGCTTCTATTTTCTTTAAAATGTTTCTACACCTAGTTATATATATTTTCTAAGATCTTTCAACTCCAAAAATAATTTCTACAACCTCTTAAAACATTTTTATCATCAAAACCGAAAAATCAACAAATCCACATTTTCATCTTTTATTCATAGTGAACATAAAAATGTCCATTTTTCTCTTATTCATGACATGCCAATAAATCACCATTTTTGTTTCATAAAACCACAACTCTAAAGGATTAACAAGATACTTACTTGATATAGCTCCAAAATCTGCAGAAACTCAAGAAGCCCTAAACTTCATGTAACACACATACATCATTATGAAAGTTGGCTAGCAAGTTTCGGTTTTTCTTAAGGAAAATGAAAGAAAACTGAAGTTGGGAGTAGCGAAAGGGTTGATGAGAGCAAGTTTTCCTTTGGTGAAGATTTGATGAAAAACTTTGTGTAAAGGAGGAAACTTTGAAGAAGAAGGCTACGAAGAAGATGAAGACAAACACAGTAACTTGTCTTTCAAAGTTAAGAAAACTTAACTTTAGACTTGGACACTTGTCCTATTCCTAAGGTATTAGTTAGCTTCCCAACTAACTAGTTCTTATTGGACTAGTGCCATAACTCCCATCCTTTCATTCCAATTATCACCAAAATTTCCCAATACATCTTCTCACAAATTCTAAAGTTATCTCTAAACTTTCAAATTTCATTTTCAAAATTCTCCAATATCATTTGTTTTCTTATTTCTATTTTTATCCATCATTTTACTCGCCAAGCAGCATTTTTCCTAGTACAATAACAATCAACAATTTCAGAAATTACTCCTAAATTCACCAAAAATTCAAAATTAACAACTACACTCACCAATTAAATTTTAAAATCACATAAACCACAATTCTCAATAATATCACACCACAGTTCAATTATACTCGAAGTTATCAATGAATGCATGTATGATGGAGCCCAAGTTTATCATATAAATTGGTGACACTTTCATGATTTTTAATATACTTTTGGACTCTTAATTCTTGATTTTATGCTTAAATTAGCCCTTGAGTGTGTGCTTGTATTTTATGCAATTTGTTAGTAAAAATTGTTACAAATTGACATTAATTGCATTATTTATTTTTCCAAGGACAATTGATACTGCAAATTGCTATTTTTGATTGTAGGAGCCTCAAGAAAAAGGGAGTCAATGGGCTGAAATGGAGTCAACATATGAATGAGAGCTACAGGATGTTCGCCATGGCAAACCAGACTTGTCGCCGCAACGAAATAAGAAGGAAAAGCTCACCGCGACGTAAAGTAATTAATTCGCCGCGGTGAAGGATCCAACAAGCATACGTCAAGGCGCAACTTGCCTATCGCCGCGGCGAACTGTCAGAAACTCGGACTAAATTTGGAAAATTCTCTCACTGTTTGGCCCAACCTACATCCATTTCATTAAATACCTACCAAAATAGGTTATAAGGGATCGGTCAATCAATATAGAGAAGACACACACACCTCAGCCGACACTCACACTATTCATTCCTCTCATTCTCGACCTTCATCCATCAACTCCGTCCACTTTCCACTGCCAACTTCATCTGCCACTGCTGCTGCCATGGGTGACATCGGAGCTTTTACGGTTGTGAGGATTCCCAAAGTCATGCTCGACTAAATCACCATTTTCTCTTGAAGATGTAGCGATGGCTTGAATTCGATGGGCTTCAAAGGGGAGTTCTTTTACATTGTCAAGTTTAACTACATAATTGTAAACTTCTAAGTTAGGGTTTATAGCCGTGTAGCTAGATTAGCTTGATTAGAGTTTAATCAAGTGTTGATCAATGCTTTGTGTTATGGATTTGCTTATTTAGAACTTTGATGCTTAATATATGAAGTTTCATATATGTCTTTGTGGTGATTGTGTTAACTCTCTTTTATCTGCCTAGTTGTGTTTGATATTGAGATTAAGCTTGATCCATTTTGATCACTTGCATTAGCTCATCCATTAATACACAATAAGATGCATTTAACAAAGTTTTGATAAATGGAGTTCATTGATTAAAACCTTGGACTTAAAATGTTTTTTAAGGTTCTTCATTCGAAAACTTAGTGGTTTTGTTCCCAAAAGATTTGTTTTGAATTGTGATAGCCAAAGCATCATTTTCAAAAGGATTTATCAATTTGATCATTGTTTGAATTTTAATTTTGTTTCCCAAAAATCCAAAAGAATATTTTTACATACTTTTCGTTCAATTAGTCAATTTAGTAAAGTTTTTACAAATGACCAAAACCACCTCCTTTTATCAAGTTTAGTTTGCATTTTTGACAATTAGGCTACCTTAGATCATTTGCGCTAGGTTCCGATTAAGAAAGATGACCCGAGGTTGCATCCTCTATTGCAATCCTTGGAATTAAACTTTTGATTCGGTTTCCAAGGGACTAATCTAAAGATCAAACGAGAGTTGATCCAAAAATGACGCCATTGCCAGGGAACCAAGCAATTGGTTTTCTTTAGGTTAGCCGTTGTCATTTTCAACTGTCGTTGATAATAGGAATCTTTTCTTTTACATTTCATGTCGGATAGTTTAATTTTCATACTTGTCTATAGTATAGTTTTTAATTTTCCTTTGCACAGCATACATTTAGAAAATATAAACAAAAGCATACTTTCATACTTTGATTTTCCATACTTAGCATTTTTCCACACATACACATCTTCATACATACATTTACATTTCATACACTGGCATCCTTCACATTTCGCCTTTTATTTGATTTTGTGAGCTTGTGAGTTAATTTTGTTACAATTCCTTTTCTTTGAATTTGTTTCTATGCATGCCCCGTAGAACTAGGCTTGCTCCTTTCCAACCTGAAATTGAGAGACATTTAAGGAAGCTTAGGAAAGAGAGGAACGAATAAGAGAGAAGAAGGGTAGTTGTGGAAGAGGAGTCGAATCAACCAACTAGTGTGAGTGAGTCGGGAGAAAGAGTGATCATGACTGAGAATCCCGCTTTTATGCAAAATCCTAACTTTCATGATAACCAACCTAGAAATGGAGATAATGGAGGAAATGGTGAGCATAAGAGAGTAGGCGAGAACAATGGGAATCAAAGACGTAGAACTATTAGGGAAGCGACAACTTCTGATGTGAACTATGATCCATTTACTGCTGTTTGCCTTAATTTTGATGTTAATTTTGAAGTAAAAGGCTTATTGATTAATTCCCTTCCTAAATGTCATGGTTTGGTAGGAGAGGATCCATACATGCACTTGCAATCCTTGTCCATGATCTGTCAGAGTATGAAGCCAATGGGAGCGTCATTAGATCAAGTTCTAAGAAGGTTTTTCATTTGTCCCTAGAAGGAAAGGCACGGGAGTGGTACATGAGCCTCCCAAGACATGTGAAAAATGCCTATCATAGCTAGGCCAATTTGAGGAAGGCTTTATTGGAAAAGTATTTTCTAGCTTCCAAGACTTCATCCATGAGGAAGGAGATTTATTCAGCAAGGCCAGATTATGATGAGTCACTTTATGATTATTGGAATCGCTTCCAAGACCTACTGTCCAGATGACCCCATCACTAGATTCCTAATGAGCAGTTAGTCTAATACTTTTATGATGGGTTGAAAAGCCAAGAGAAAGGTATGTTGGATGCGGCATCAGGAGGATCCTTGATTGATCTCATAGCTTCAAAAGCATGGGATTGATAAAGAAGATGGCTTTAAATCATCAACAGTATAGTGTGAGAGATTCTAGAGGAGTGCATGAACTAGGAGCTTCAACAGCTCAAGCTAAGAGA
>JAOTAX010000196.1:25253317-25265285 GCA_025629825.1 Erythroxylum guanchezii
ATAACTTAAGCAATAAAATCCTCGATTTATGCCAACCTCAAGTAACATTCTCAAATTAAACCTCAAAATAAAAATTACATAACTTATTGACCAAAGAAAAGAAATCGGGGCCCAACAAAATATGTCTATTGTTGTACCTCGATAGAGGCCATGATATTTGGTTTTTGCATTAAAAATAAAAGAAGAGGTTCAAAGATATAAAAGCATTTTGATAAAATGATTCAAAGCATGATTATGTGCTTCTGTTTGGGCGAGAGTGGAATCATTCTGTTCGTCACATGCACGTTGATATGAGCCTTCTCCCGGCTGCCCGCTTGTGGCATATGAGCTCCAAAATATACTCATTATGTTCATGGGGTAAACTTCGGTTTTCTCATTCTATTTCATGGAACCCTCGAGCCGTTTGTTATCCATTGCATAATTGAACTGTTCAATATGAGGCATATTGGGTGTTATATGTTATGAGTTGTTTTATGTATGGAGGTAAATGTGATGAATGTGTAAATTGCTTGAATAAAGTATGAATACCAGATTTGCTGGACATATATATATACATATGCTTGAATTTGAGCTAATTACTGATGGCTATAAATATATTAGTCACTGAGCTGTGTAGCTCACCCATTCCTTCCCTCCTCAGGTGCAAGTCAAGAAGATCAGTGATCCTTACAAGGCTTCAGAAACTTCAAGATATTAGAACATTTTTAATTAAGTTAGTTCAACCCCCTTTGGCTAGGTTTTCAGGCATATCAAACATGAGCATCTTTTGTGCTTTGTATTAAGTTTGATGTGTAAGTAAAGTTTGTTCAGACCTTGACTTTGTTTGAAAATGAAAAGTTTGTTTATGTATGATTATGTTGATTTTAAGGTTGAGTTTGATGAATGTCTGTATCGTCTTAGTTTGACCTTCTCTTTGTCTTAGTTTGACCTCCGCTTCGTCTTAGTTTGACCTTTGTTTCGTCTCATTTCTACTTCGTCTTAGTTTTGTTTCGTCTCATTTATGCTTCGTCTTAGTTTTGTTTCATCTCATTTCTGCTTTGTCTTAGTTTTGTTTCGTCTCATTTCTGCTTCGTCTCAGTTTTGCTTTGTCTCATTTCTGCTTCGTCTTAGTTTTGTTTCGTCTCATTTCTGCTTCGTCTTAGTTGTGTTTCGTCTCATTTCTACTTCATCTTAGTTTTGTTTTGTCTCATTTATGCTTTGTCTTAGTTTTGTTTCGTCTCATTTCTGCTTCGTCTTAGTTTTGTTTCGTCTCATTTATGCTTCGTCTTAGTTTTGTTTCGTCTTAGTTTTTATGCACTGTTCATTTTATATTTTATGTTCCATTTTTGCTCCTTTTAGAAGCCGAATCTTGCTTAGAGTTCTTCTTAAAAATTGTAGATCTCAATGTCCTCTTTCAAATCGTCCAAACACGAAATCAATCCGACCTTTATAGCAAATTGTGGCAATTGAGCCAAGATAGGTACGATATGAGTCAAGTCTTGAACATAGTGGATTCATTGACCATAACCATTCCGTCCGACCTTCGTTTGAGGCGACTCTTAACGCTTCGGATTCCTAACACATTTTCCACCCTTCTCCAACAAGTGATAGCCTTTGATATTGTTTTTCAAGGGTTGATAAAAAGGAAGTGAGGGTTCATAGGAATGACCCTACAAGGAGACCCACTTACGTTTTTTGGCTCTGGATAGTTGGGCTCGGGGAACAAAGTCCAAAATCTTGGGCTTCGGGAATGAGGCTCAACAGTTCATAATTCCAAATATAATCATATTTATAAATCAGTTATACCCAGAAAATATCAATGAATGCATGTACAATCATTTTTAGTGTGCAAAATCAATATTCACATATGTGTATGCTAACATTATTCATGAGCATGAAATGCATTTTTCTAAACTCTCATTGCTATTTGCTCCATTACAGAAACCTATGTTTTAACCTTTAGTATGGAAACGAGATGTTACAAGTTGGATACTTAGGGACTGGATGATGGCTTAGGTTATAAGTCAATCCAGTATAAATCGATTGCGTCATTCCCCTCTCTCTTTTTAACTTTTAAATTTCCTCAGCATATTGTTTATGTTTTCATTTTTGAAAGAGGCTGCTTCACTTTTATAATAGGCTCCTTTTATTTTTCAACTTGCAAGTGGATCTTTTCAATTTTAATAGGTACCTTCTATTTTAAATTGTTTGAATAGGATTTATCATTTTGTAGGCTCCTATCATTTAGCAAGCTCCTATCGTTTAACAGGGTTTTATTGTCTGACAGGCTTCTATTATTTTTAAATTTTAACAAGTCCATATCTTTATAAGAATTGAAAGTAACTTGCAAAATTTGTTAAGTCACACACAATTCACCCCTTCTTTCGTATGTTTGCTTTATCATTTGGTATCAGAGTGAGGTTTCACATTTATTGTGTTTTACAGCATGTGATAAATCATGGAAAATAACTTAAGAAGCTTTGAAGGATAATTTGTCTCAAAGCCTCCTTACTTCAATGGAAACAACTACTCCTATTAGAAAAGAGAGAATGACCATCTATCTTCAATCAGTGGATATCGAAATCTGGTAAGCTATCAAAGCTGGAACCATAGCTCCTGCTATTGATAATGTAGAAGTGTGGACTGATGCCGATAGAAGAAATGCACAGCTAAATGCCAAAGCAAGACATCATCTGATCTGTGCACTATCTTCAGAAGAGTGTGAAAAGATATCCTACTACTCTACAACAAAAGAAATGTGGGATAAACTTCAAGTCAACTTTGAAGGTACGAATGACATAAAGAAACATAGAATTAGCTTTTTAGTCAATCAATACAAAACTATTGGCATGAAATAAGGAGAACCTATAGATGAATTCTTTAGACGGTTCAATAACATCATCATAGCTTTAAAGAACGTGAGAAATATATATCCCAATGATGAGCTCATAACAAAGATTCTAAGGTCACTACCAACAGACTGGAGAACTAAGGTGATAGCCCTTGAAACTGCAAAAGATCTAAACACTATTTCACTTGACTGGATATGAGGAAACTTGCTGATCCATGAAATCGAGATTAGGCGAGATAAAAGATCCTCCTACAGAAGAGGAATGACACTAAAAGAAACCTAGTCAGATGAGGATTTTGAAAGCTTTGAAGAAGAAAAGCCTCAAGAAGTCAACAAGGTCTGTCTTATGGCTAAATCAGGAGATGATAAGGTATATTATTTTGACTTTGATATTGAAGTTGATGAATTGAAAAATACATATCATGAATTGTATGATTAGTATAAAAGGTAGACAGTAAAGTATTTCAAAGAAGTTGAGAAGTCCAAGAGCAATGATGCATCTTTGAAGAGTAAGATAAAATCATTAGAATCTGCGAATGAGAATTTGATGACTAAGAATATGTCTCTTAAAGTTGATTATAAGAAAAAAAAAGTATCTAAAAAGGAATTTCTAGAAGAAAGAGTGGCTAAGTTGGAAAATACGTTGCCAAAAAATGATTATAAAAAGGTGAGACAGTTAAAAGAAAAAGTCACCACCTTAGATCTTGAGAAAGAAAAAAGTGCTGGAAAGATCTTATTTGTAGGAAAAAAGATCTAGCAAATTTTGTTGATGGAAGGAACAATGTTGATGCATTGCTTGGTAGTGGTAAATGCATTTTTTATAAGGCCGGAATAGGATACAATGAAAATAATAACATCAGGCCATATAAAAACTTCTTTGTCAAATCCAGTAGTAGCTATAGCCAAAACAGTAGGAACCTGATACATGGTAGAAATTATATCAATTCTCATTCATTTGTTATGTGATTCTACTGTGGTAAACATGGTCATATTAGTCATCCTTGTAACTTTTGTAGAATGAGGAAATTATCTCAAATGTATTTTTGGAAACCAAAAGGTCAAATTATTAATCTAAAAGGACCTAAAAGTTTGGGTACCTAAAATGAGATAATACTTTCTGCAGATATGCTTTAAAACGGAGATACGAGAAAATCAATGGATAATGATAGTGGGGGTTCGAGACACATGATAGATGAAATATCATATTTCAACTACAATGAAAGTAAAGATGGAGTTTTGTAGAAAAATTCAGATTGAAAAAGGGTACTTCATTTCATCAATATGGAGCGATCATGGAAGAAAATTTAAAGATTTATGTGACGAAAATGGTTAAATGGTAAGAAACAAAGCTAGACTTATAGCTGAAGGTTAAAATCAACAGGAAGGCATTGATTTTGATGAAACTTAAGCACTTATTGCTAGATTATGGAATCAATTAGAATTTTACTTGCCTTTGCATGCTATAGAAACTTTAATTTGTTCCCAATGGATGTTAAAAGTGCATTCTTAAATGGTTAAATTAACAAAGAAGTATTTATTAAGCAAACTCCACGCTTTGAAGATGAAAACCATCTGGATTACATGATGAAGTTAACCAAAACTCTGTATGGTTTAAAGCAAGCTCCTTGAGCATGGTATGAGAGGTTAAGTAACTTTCTGCTGGAGAATAAGTTTGAAAGAGGAAAGATAGATAAAACCTTATTTATTAAGAAAAGGAGAATGATTTAATTATAGTACAAATATATGTTGACGACATAATATTTTTTTCTACTAATCCATCCTTCTGTGAAGATTTCTCAACTTTAATGCAGGGGAAGAGTAGATATATTTTTTTATAATGACAAAGGGGGAGAGTTAAAAGTTAATGATATATTTTCACCTTGCATGATTTTGAGCATGACATGTTACATATCTCTTCGATAACTTTGATGTTATTTTTGCCTAATTGATTCTTTTCCCTCTACTTAACAAAGGAGCAGAATTAAGATGACAATATATTTTACTAAAAGATGTATGATATACTTGCATAACTTTTACTTGCATGATTTGTGAGCATGATGAATTTGTGATATATGTTACTAACTGAATCTGTGAAGTATTAATTTGTGATTTGTTAATGATAGGCTCCTTACTAAGAAAGAAAAGGCTCCTTCTAATCAGTAAGAACTTATAACGTCTACAGGTATTTTTCAAAACCATTCATTATTAGTTGAATTTTGAAAACATATCTGTTATTGTTTGTCATCATCAAAAAAGGGGAGATTGTTAGGTCAAGATTTATTATTAATGATTTTGATGATAACCTCACAATGTTTCAAAATTCAAATTGGATTTATTTCCTTATACACTTAACTGTCTAATTCTCAAAAGGAAATAAAATCATAAGATTGCTTCCTTTCTTATAGGAACCTTCCTAATGAACTTACCTTATTTATTTCACAATATCTGGAATAATCTTGTTATCATTGGAGTTATTTTCTCTTATTGGTAACAAGTTAATTCTCAAAAGGAAATAAAATCTTAAGAAATATGCTTCCTTTCTTATAGGAACCTTCCTAATGAACTTACCTTATTTATTTCACAATATCCGAAATAATCTTGTTATCATTGGAGTTATTTTCTCTTATTGTTAACAAGTTAATTCTCAAAAGGAAATAAAATCTTAAGAAATACGCTTCCTTTATTGCTGGAACCTTTTTTAATAAACTTACCTTATTAGAAATGGTTTATCCAAAAGATCTTACTAATTATGAAGGTCATATATTAACCCCATGATTACTAGAAGATTTTGGCAAAAATGATATCGAAGTTGTTTAGATTTAAATCCATGTAGTTGAGTTTTTGCAAAAACATATCAGACTATTGAAATACATCTATAACATCAATTCTTTTGAAAGTGATATCATTATCAAATCTCTTGTGCTTTAAAAAGTGAAAACTCTTTTTAAGAGAGATCATTGAAGTTCATATTGAGCAAACTACATTTTCATTTGTTGAAAGCTTGAAGAAGTTAGCTAAATACTATTAGTTTGGAAGGTTAGAGAATCTTGAAAAATATGTACTCATGAACTTGAAGAGACTTGTCAAATTGCTGCCTGAAATTTTAGTGAAACACTCAAGTTGGATACTTTGGGACTGGACGTAGACTTGGGTTATAAGCTGAACCAGTATAAATCAATTGCGTCATTCCTCTCTCTTTTTTTAACTTTTAAATTTCCTTAGTATATTGTTTGTGTTTTCATTTTTGGAAGAGAATCCCTCACTTTTATAATAAACTCATTCTATTTTTCAACTTACAAGAGGTTCTTTTCAGTTTTAACAAACGTCTTTTATTTTAAATTATTTTAACAGGCTCCTATCATTTAGCAGGCTTCGATCATCTAACAAGCTCTTATCGTTTAACAAGGTTGTATCATCTAATAGGCTCCTATTGTTTTTAAATTTCAACAGGCATTGTCTTTATACGAATTGAAAGTAACTTGCAAATTTTTTTAAGTCACACACAATTTACCCCCTCTTACGTGTGCTTGCTTTATCATCAATCTCATAAAGAAGATACCAAAGAAATCTAAGGCTTGAGCATTAGAAAACTGTTAATAAAGTTATGAGGTATCTACAAGTAATTATGGATTACATAAAAAGTCTATATTTAAATATGTTTTTGTACTTGCTACAGATGCAATCTCATAGAGAAACACTAAGCAAAGTATAGTAGCCTCATCCATTATAGAAGCACACTTTATAGTTAGCCATGGAGCTATAGAATAGACGTTATAGTTAGATATTTACATCACAAATTTAAAGATCATTGACGTTATTATTGTTAGAATATATTTTATATATTCTTTGTTTAGTTTTGGCATTTTGAATTGGGCATATAAAGATGGGTGGAGATTGTGTTTTAATAGAATTTCAATTCATACACATGGATGTAGAGATTATATTTTAATTGAAGTTTATCCGAAACACGCATCTAGGGATTGAGTTTTAATTGATGTCTATCTTTAGCGTTAATCTCGTGTGTGGTATAGTAGTTGCAGCAGTACATGCTTGAGTCCTGTGTGCGGCATAGAGACAGCATGCGTTAATTGTCAATAAAACAAAGGCTGTGGTGATGTACGTTAGGTGTTTTTATTGAATAAAACACTGCACCATTGAGGAAGACGTGAGTAACGCAGCAGTGAGTGAATGAGTGTTGCATGTGTTAATTGATTTATGCGAAAAATATAGTTGATTGAATATATACTGCAGTGGGTGTTAAAAAGCAAGAGGGTGTGAGAGAAGTTAACATTGTTGGAATTTCACTTAAGCTCTTTCCTCCCATCTTGTGATTGGCAAACTCCTAATTGACGTCTCTGTGCAAGTGGAGAAGATAAAGGAAGCTACGGTCAAAAGGAAGCTATAGTGAAGAAGAGTTACATTGCAGTGGTGTAGTGAGTATTAATTATATATGGGATTCGGTTACCCCATGGATTCAGTTATGTAATGATGGGGCATATGCTTGTTTATGATTGTGACATCCTCTCTTCAATAAATCCCTGTTATTCACTTTGGCTTTTCAATGAAGCAAAATTTGGTTCCACTGCCTTAAGGGATCGAACAACTCTTGTTTCTTGGTCTGTGCGTGATTTTATTTGCTAAATTGGGTTTGGTTTGCTGAATATGGTCTGTGACTTCGTGTTGATATTTATATGAGTCAACTCATTAGTGTTGCGACAACTTTCAGATCTATTTCATTGGAGCTTAACTTTTCGGGAAGTTGTCTTCTTTTTCTCAAGTGTATTATTATTTTGTTCTTAGTTGATTGATCACTTGAGTTGTTTATTTCCTATCTTTATTATCAAATATTGTTGAGAAAATCCTCTGTTGAGGTTAGTACGAGGCGGTCGTATTATTGGGTGTGAAATTCTTTCACGGGAAGTAAGGTTGAGTGATAGTGTCAAGGGTTGAGTAGTGTCGGCTTAGTAAAGCCTTGGATAAATCTATTGTATTTTTGTGAAAGTGATTAAGCTGGGTGAGGACCCTGCAGACGTAGGCAAGATGTGCCGAACTATGTTACCTAATTTCTGGGGTTTTTATTATTTCCATTTTGCTTGTTTTTATTTTGTTGGTGCCAAATAAGTTTGCGAAAAGTTTGCAAAATAATTAACCCCCTTCGGTTGTTCAATTAGTATCAGAGCAAGGTCACTGATTTAGAACTTCGTAGCAAGTTGGTGTAGATTCTAGTTTCGCAGACATGGCTACAAGAGAAGGTGCATCAATCACTAGACCACCACTATTGGATGGATCAAATTATCCTTCATGGAAACACCGGATGAAATTCTTTATTCAAGCTCAGAGCACGAGAGCCTTGTATTCAGTAGTACATGGTTGGACGCATCCAATGATCATTAATGATAAAGGAGAGGCAGTTCAGAAAGATCCGTCAGAATGGACAAGAATGGAAGAAGAAAGTACACTAGCAAATTCACAAGCAATACATGCGATATTCAGTGCTGTTGATGAAGGACGCTTCTCAATTATTTCAGCATGTGAAACGGCAAAAGAAGCATGGGACATGTCGCAGACTATTCATGAAGGGTCTAAATCTGTGATATCGTTAAAACTACAGATATTAGTCGTGCGGCTTAAAGAGTTAAAGATGGATGAGAATGAGACTATTGGAGATTTTCATGAAACATTGAGAGATATAGCCAATCAAGCTCATCAACTGGGGAACAAATACTCCAACGTGAAATTAGTCAAGAAAACGCTGAGATCGCTACCTCTAAGGTTTATTTCAAAAATTGCAGCAATAGAGGAAGCTCATGACATTAATAATCTGTCATTGGAAAAAGTCATCTTCATTCTCATGAATTTTGAGATGAATCTCTTAAAAGGTAAGCAAGAAAGTAGCAAAGGATTGGCACTGCAGGTGGAAGCAAGAAAAAAAGGTGAACGGAAGGTCAGAAGAATTCAATGTCAAGAATGTCAAGGTTTCGGACACATCGAATCCGAATGTGCTAATACTTTGAAGAAGAGAAAAGGAAAGTCTTTCACAAGCACCCGGATTGAGAATGATTCCAAGAGTGAATATGGTAGCGAAGAATAAATAACGAATAGTGCTGCGTTGGTTGCATTACACAGCAAAAGTCCAGTTACTTGTTTAACAGTAACTGAGAAGGAAGTAACTGACAGCAGAACAGGGAGAAAGTTTGAAATTTTCGAAATCAGTTCGGCTCGGGATTCAATATCAGACTATGACAGTGACAGAAGTGCTCTTGATGATAAAAAAGGGGATATTTACGAGGATTACAAGGCTTTGTATGAAAAATGGGTGAAAATGCATAAAGAATGAAAGATTGAAAGAAGAGAATCTTTGCCTAAAAAATACCATATAAGAATTAGAAAAAAAGCTGATGTTGACTTCGGATGAGCTTAGTGAAGTTAGAATGCAATTGGTGAGTACTAAAAAGGGATTAAGAATGTTAAATGGAGATACCGAAAAGCTAGAAAAGTTGTTGGAAATTGATAAAGATAAAGGGGATCTTCAAGGCATTGGCTATAAGGGTGAGTGTTCTAAAGTGAATGAGGAGAAAAATAATATGTCCAGATCTGTCCGAGAAGAAGAAACATCGAGAAAGAATCGAAGATTTGTACCGACATGTCATTTTTGTGGAGTCATTGGACATATAAGGCCAAGATGTTATCAATTACTACAAATGATATTTCAAAGGGGCCAAAATCGAAAATCTAGACGCTCTCCATTAAGTTTCCAGCAGCATCCCATGGTATCGAAGCAAGCTTGGATTAAAAAGGGTCAAGTACAAGCACAAAAACGTAAGGAAGGAAAAACAAGAAAATATACAGATTCACAGTTGGTTACTGTATGTGAAGTAATTGGTCTAACAGAGAGCAAGTTAGTTACTTCTGAAGAAGAAACCGATGATCGAGATAATGTGACGAGGAATAAGCCCAGGTTTGAGATTCTTCGAGGGGCACAAGGACAATGTGCTTTACAATTTTGACATATTTTTTGTGTTGTTAAAAACAAAAAGAAAACAAAAAAAAGATTTTTTGTTCTTTAGTTTTTTTATTGCTATTGTCGTCTCGTTTTTTGTAGTTTGCATTGTGACTTCTATTTGGCTCCATCGAAGACTTCTCAACTCTCTCATCGGTATGGATCTATCGCGGGTATCTTTCTCTTTCACTACACCGATAACACTTATAGTTCATTGCTTGGGTTTATGAATTTGATCAGTTTGGTGAAAGTAGTGATATGTTGGCATGAGTTTTGAATGGTGGTAAATTATCTTCTTGGTGTGCTTATGATTCTTCCGTTGCACCTATGATTGATTATTATGATTATACATTTTGATATTATTTTGTCTCAAAGGGGAGACGTCAGATTGTTTATGGTGAATACTCCATTCAAGGGGAGATTTCAAGGTATATATGAGACTATTCGTCTTACTTTTTGGCATCTTTTTGTCCCAAGGGGGAGAAATTTGGATAATTGGTGTTTTTTTTTTGGAACTTGTTGTTTGATTAAAGGGAAGCATTGTGAATTATTATATGTCCAATTATGAATATTTATATGGAGTGCTAGAGTTGTTACAAAAATGCCAAAAAGGGGGAGATTGTATTTTATATATTCTTTGTTTAGTTTTGGCATTTTGAATTGGACATATAAAGATGGGTGGAGATTGTGTTTTAATAGAAGTTCAAATCATACACTTGGATGTGGAGATTATATTTTAATTAAAGTTTATCTAAAACACACATCTAGGGATTGATTTTTAGTTGATGTCTATCTCTAGCGTGAATCTCGTGTGTGGTATAGTAGCTGCAGCGGTACATACGTAAGTCCTGTGTGCGGCATAGAGACAGCGTGCGTTAATTGTCAATAAAACAAAGGCTGTGGTGATGTGAGTTAGGTGTTTTTATTGAATAAAACACTGCGCCATTAAGGAAGACATGAGTAACGCAGCAGTGAGTGAATGTGTGTTGCGTGTGTTAATTGATTTATAGAAAAATATAGCTGATTGAATATATACTGCAGTGGGTGTTAAAAAACAAGAGGGTGTGAGAGAAGTTAACATTGCTGGAATTTCACTTGAGGTCTTTCCTCCCACTGTCGCAGTATTTTTTTATTTCTCGAGTGACGTGAAATCTTGTGATTAGCAAACTCCTAATCGACGTCTCTGTGCAAGTGGAGAAGATAAAGGAAGCTACGGTCAAAAGGAAGCTATAGTGAAGAAGAGTTACATTGCAGTGGTGTAGTGAGTATTAATTATATATGGGATTCGGTTACCCCATGGATTCGGTTATGTAATGAATGGGGCATATCCTTGTTTATGATTGTGACATCCTCTCTTCAATAATTCCCTGTTATTCACTTTGGCTTTTCAATAAAGCAAAATTTGGTTCCACTGCCTTAAGGGATCGGACAACTCTTGTTTCTTGGTCTGTGCGTGATTTTATTTGCTAAATCGGGTTTGGTTGGCTAAATATGGTCTGTGACTTCGTGTTGATATTTATGTGAATCAACTCATTAGTGTTGCGACGACTTTCAAATCTATTTCAGTGGAGCTTAACTTTTCGGGAAGTTGTCTTCTTTTTCTCAAGTGCATTATTATTTTGTTCTTAGTTGATTGATCATTTGAGTTGTTTATTTCTCATCTTTATTATCAAATATTGTTGAGAAAATCCTCTGTTGAGGTTAGTACGAGGCGGTCGTACTATTGAGTGTGAAATTCTTTCACGGGAAGTGAGGTTGAGTGATAGTGTCAAGCGTTGAGTGATGTCAGGTCAGTAAAGCCTTGGGTAAATCTATTGTATTCTCGTGAAAGTGATTAATCTGGGTGAGGGTCCCGCAGACGTAGGCAAGGTGTGCCGAACTGCGTTGCCAAATTTTTAGTGTTTTTATTATTTCCGTTTTGCTTGTTTTTATTTTGTTGGTGCCAAATAAGTTTGCGGAAAGTTTGCGAAATAATTAACCCCCTTCGGTTGTTGAATTGCTATCAAAGCAAGGTCACCGATTCAGAACTTGGTAGCAAGTTAGTGCAGATCCTAGTTTCGTAGACATGGCTACGAGAGAAGGTGCATCAATCACCAGACCACCACTATTGGATGGATCAAATTATCCATCATGGAAAT
>JAOTAX010000196.1:25270350-25286142 GCA_025629825.1 Erythroxylum guanchezii
ACCAAATAATGTACATTGACTATTAATAATGCATCTACAATTAGTGGCACACCATATTATTTGTATCTTTTATAACAAGAGAAGATTTATTATGGTAATACAACTGAAGTATTCTTGTTAAAAACAAACAAAAAAGAAGTCAAAACAAGCATATCAATATAAAATTTTTGGTTCACAAAGATCTTATTAAAGGAAATATAATCAATACTGAGTATAACGATTTTGAACTTATGATAGTCAATCACATCAATAAAGGTTTGTCAACACATTCATATAAAAAATCATATACAGAATATGAGGTTGTTTAATTTATTTTTGTTTCAAGTTTAGAATTCTCACCTTGTTATCCTACGGACGATAATGTTTGAGCATAAAGAATTTATTGTTTCATTTCATTGGTCATTTGAATTGAATGAAAGATGCGTTTTATAAGTTAAAGTTATCAATTTATATATGTTTTAATATTGTAATCTATATAAGACTCATACTTTTAGAATATATTCATTTACATTAATGAAAGTTTGAATTGAAAACTTTTTATTACCCACATCTATTTTTCACTAATTATATGATAAAGTAGGCTATTTATTCTTTGAGTGTGATCCACATACACATATTTAAAGTTTTAAGGTGAATTATTATGAGTCTATGATTTGATCTCTATAAATACAGATGATGTATATTATTTTTCGGGAAGATTTGAGAAAAATGAAGTATAGATTAGAAGATTTTTACATAAAAATACAAGTTCGTTGAAAGTTAACGATTTCGTGTACGTGACCAATAGTAGCTATGGCAATTTGAGCCCGTCAAAATGTCAATGGGTCAAGCTCGACTTGACGAGATTACAAGCTTGAATTTTTGGGCTCGACTGAGTCATGCTCAACGTGAGGTCCGACCAAAAGAAACAAAACGACGTCATATTATAAAAAATGATGTCGTTTTTTGAACTTTTAAAAAATAATAAATCGGGTCATTAGACTTCAGCGGCCCGTGACCCAAGCCGAAGACTGATCGGCCCATGACTTGGGCCGACCTTGGCCAGGCCTAACCTGGCTCATTTTCGAGCAACAGGATAGCCTAATAATATCATATTTTTTCTGCAATTTTGTCATGACCTGCTGGTCCGTGTACTTTTGTTTTAAATGTCTTGAAAGTCCGGCCGCAGAAAAGGGATGAAACCATGTGTTGTGGAATAAGTTATTAAATTGCCGTACGCAGTCCTAGTACGCCTGTGTGTAAACATCGGTTCTGCTCTATATCTTAATTTCAGAAAATCCAAATGTGTACTTGGGTAATTGACTTCTATTGGTTTTTTTCTTGACAGCTCAAAACCTAACAGTACGGAGATTCGTTAACAATCAATAATCTTTACCAATCTTTTAAAAAATAAAAAATAAAAATAATCTTTACCCATTGTTTACTTGGAAGAAAAAAGCTTGAGGCTTTGTGACTCTGTGGACTGTGATTTGTTGGGAAATGCGTGGAAGAGATGTGCAAAGTGATCAACTTGAAATATCTAATAACTTTACCTAAAATCTGCCATTATCAAGCACATCAAGGGAGAAAAAGGGTTTGCTATTTTACCATATAAATCATGCAACTCCCTCAAACTTCATCTCTTCCTATGCCGACTTGCCCCTCAATTATTCAAGGAAAAACGGCAATAATGGATTGTCCTAAAAATATCCAATTAGTATCTTTTAACACAAACAAAGGTCAGTTTGTAATAACTCTTGTGGGACATCGTACCTAAGTACGGCAAGTCGAAATTGCTCACGAGAAGGTTTTGTCCTGTTGCTTTCTGCTTGGCCTCTCGAATTACCAGGGGATTTATTTTTCCTTATCTTTGTTAGGCTATACGATATCAATTCTTAGTTTGCGGAACTGAATAAACCATATATTTACAATAACCTGGACAAAGTGGCATAGATGGCAAACTTTTGACCGGAAACTTTCATCGTGTTATCTTCAAAAAAGCATAATAATAACACATTTATACTTAAAATATAATACCTTTCACATTTGTATAATTATGTCTAGCATAATTACTCAGTTAATACCGTTTTTTTAAATTTATATAATTTTTGTAACAATTATCAAGATGAATTTATATAATTTTAACAAGTTTTAAGACTCATCATACGGTCATCCCAACCAGTTCATTTCTCTGCAAAAAGGAAAAGAAATAAACCAACAATCTGAATTTTTAAAACTGATCCCAACCAGTTCATGGATAAGAAATTCAAGAGATCAATATCTGATGTAAGCCTGGATTGCCGTCGGTAAGGCTTTTTTGACAAAAGATAGAGAGAAAAGACAATCAATGGGAACATTTATTACATGACTATGGAATGAAACTTAAATCCAGCATAACTTTGGAAGTGATACAATCAATGGGAATATTTATTACTTGACAATGTAATGAAACTCAAATCCAGCAGAACTTTGGAAGTGATAGAAAATTTCCGCTAATTTTATCTCTGTGCGTACAACATAACTTTTGACTTTTTTTAGACATTCTCCTACATGCACTTCATTTTTCTCTCAGTGTCGGTGGCATTTATCATGGAAACAGAGACAAAAATCAGTACCGCAAACTCTATTTCTATTTTCCGAATAAAATAATAAAATAACTCCACATTTCAGTTACTTTCACTAATAATATGCGATGATTTTGGAAATAATATGTAGCAGTAGAGTTCTTAAGTAATTCTTTTTTCTACATTGAAAGCATAAAATATATATTTCGAAATTCTTTATTATTAGAATATTTAAACTCTGATAACTGAAGATATTATTATTTTGTTAACAATGTCTGTAAATTATTAGTTGGTTAATATTTAGATTTCATGATCAATAAAAATATCAATATGATTATAAATAATTAAAACTGTTTGTTACTAATGAGCATTGAGTATTGAATAATCGATTTATTTTAGTAAATGATTTACACCAAGTGGAAGAACCTTTAAGACGATATTAAATTTATAAGAAATCGTGTTGAAAGTATAACTAGTGCGCCATTTGGTCTTATCAAATTTTGTCAAGAAACAAAAGTTACCAAGTAGCTGTTGACAGTAGACATCGACAATTTGACACAAAAGTTCATTGCAAATAGGTGATTGATCGGAACTAGGAAGTAGTAAAAGGGAGGATTGAATTTAAAGGAGACATGCAGCACAAGATTGGGGATGCATGGGCATGATCTTTTTAATCTTTCACGAACAAGGCAATTTAATGTTAAAAAAGCAAGAATGCTGGAGTACTCGTTCCCAATTATTGGGAACTGTTTATGAGCCTCTTCCCCATTTGTGCCACATGCTAGTGTACCCTTATAATCCATTCAATAATTCAACCCTAATAATGAAAGTGTCCTACAGTAGAAGGGGAGTCCAATAATTAGTCTCTGTTTTTTTAGAGACTTTAGGATTAAGGTCTACCTAGCCTTTAAATTTTAAATCAAAAGTTTTCTATATTATAATATTAACGAAAAATCTGTAACAAT
The DNA here is from genome assembly GCA_025629825.1 of Erythroxylum guanchezii. Classification (NCBI taxonomy): domain Eukaryota; kingdom Viridiplantae; phylum Streptophyta; class Magnoliopsida; order Malpighiales; family Erythroxylaceae; genus Erythroxylum; species Erythroxylum guanchezii. The sequence continues at coordinate 25,273,859 of JAOTAX010000196.1, forward strand.
TAGTATACTGAATAATCTAGTAAATTCCTCTTTAATTTAATAAACTCCACAAATTACAGAGTAACAAATATTGTTTTACTTGATAAAATTTGGCGTATAAAATAAATAACATTGTAAAAAGGATAAACTCAATGAAGAGATCATTTAATGGAATTCAAATGAGGCTGAATTTATTGAGAGCTTCCATTTTATCGTGCAAGAAACACAATCCTAAATCATGAATTGGAGACAAATCCCATCGAACTCATTTAACAACCATGTGAGGTACATGTGTTACTCTAATTGTAAGTTTGAACCTTTGTATATGCTCATTTGCCTACTTAATCGGCGAGTGTATTACCATATTCGTTTCCTTATCATAAGAGCTAAACATATCACATCCAAATTCTAAATTTCGAGGAATATCGAAGCTCCTCTTATTTGTCAAACAAAAACATAGCATAACTTGATAAAAACAAAGAAGCCTGTTTTTAATGGGATCGCACTATACAAATACGAGTCTTCTTGTGATCAGCTCTGTTCTTAATGTTTAATAGGTCTTGGACAAAGTAAAAAAAAAAAGAATCATATTTTATCTATTTTTGTTCTTTATGAGCATTAAGCATGGATCTTCATAAAGAATAAAATGAAACAAAATAAAAGTAAGTTAAGAGTGGACCCTGGACAAATGCCCTTCCTGTCATAGCCTGCTTGTGGTACTTGTAAAATAGCGTTAGAAACACATTTCAGTAATTGAGTCACAAATTATTTAGAAAAAGATATGGAGGGAGTTGTTTAGTTGTTAGGAATAATTAGGACTTGGACATAGTAGGTTCGCAGTTAAAACGAAAATAAAAATATTGAAAGTAAAATAGACACAGATTTTACATGAAAAAACTCCTAAATCAGGGTAAAAACTACGGACAAGGATAGAAGAATTTTACTACTGAAAAATTGGAAAATTATAAGGAGAAAAAAAAACTAGAACATAATTTTTTTTGGTCTCTCTCATCTTTTTCTCTCACCCTAATTCTCTCTCTTTTTATTTTTTGTTCTACCCATATGGATGCTTTCTCTTTGTTTATCTCCTGCCTATAATAGGCAGGAGCTTTAAGGTATGGTTGGCCAAATTGGGCAACTATTATTTGTTTTATTTGGCATGTTAGGCACCTAACATACCAATTAAGTTTGATAATTCTCCCACTTGAGAATCAATCATATCTTCACACAATTCTTTCTACCTTGTCGCTTCATGCTGCTTATGTCTCTATCAGGCTGCACAAGGATCGACACCACATAAACTTGTCAGCATTAATTTCTTTTGTCATAAAATCTGTCAGGTTATCCATTGTATAAATTTTCTGCATGTCCGTCGTTCCTTCTTCCACTTTCTCACAAACCAAGTGACACTATACTTGAATGTGCTTTGTCTTTGAATGAAATGTTGGATTCTTTGCAAGATGTAAAGCACTTTAACTGTCACAATACAGAGCAATATTCTCTTGTTTATACTCAAGTTCTTCCAACAATATCTTCAACCACAGTGCTTCTTTACTGGCTTGTGTAGCTGCTACATGTTCCGCTTCTATTATTGACGTCGCTACAACTGACTGCAGTTTTGACCCAGTTCACAGCCCCTCCAGCTAATGTGAACACATATCTAGTAGTAGATTTATTTTTGTCAAGATCACCTGTATAATTAGCATTAACATATCCTCTAACAGTAAAATCTGATCCTTCATAACATAATGCAACATCTAAAGTTCCCTTGATATATCTGATAATCCTCTTAACTGTATTCCAATGCCCTTAACCAGGATTCACTATGTATCAACTAACCACTCCCACTGCATGTGCAATATCTGATCTTATACAAATTATAGTGAACATCAGGCTCCCCACTACTGATGCATATGGTACTCGAGACATCGCCATCCTCTATTCTTCATTGCTAGGACTCATACTTAAGGATAACTTGAAATTAACAAGAAGAGAGGTATAAATTGACTTATAATCTTGCATGTTGAATCGTCACAAGATCTTCTTCAAATAATTCTTCTGAGAAAGCTAAATCTTTCTATTATTTCTGTCTCGGTGAATTTGCATTCCTAGAATCTTGTTTGCTGGTCTCAAGTCCTTCATTTCAGATTCCCTAGCTAACTATGCCTTTAATTCTTTGATACGATCATTGTTAGGGCCTGATACCAACATGTCGTCTACATACAACATTAAGACTATAAAATTATCTTTCTCAAACCTCTTAAAATATGTACAAGGGTTTGCATTCAGTCCGCTGTATCCAAGGCCCATGATGAAGGATCAAATCTCTTATACTAACACCTTGGTGCCTGCTTTAAACCATACGGAGATTTGTTCAACCTGTAAACCAAGTTCTCTTCCCCTTTTTCTTCAAAACCTTATGCTTGGAGCATATAAATTTCTTCTTCAAGATCTTCATGAAGAAATGCAGTTTTCACATCTAACTGCTCAAGATGCAAGTCAAATATAGCACACATTGCCAAAACTACTCGAACTGTAGTAAGTCAAACCATAGGAGAAAATATTTCATTAAAATCAATACCTTCTTTCTGAACATATTCTTTAACCACCAATCTAGCATGATATCGCTCCACTTGATCATCACCAGTTTGCTTGATCTTGTAAACCTATTTATTACTAATAGGCTTTCTTCCTTGCGGTAATGACACCAACTCCTTTGTCTTATTCTTATGAAGTGCTTCAATTTCTTTTTACATTGCTATCATCCACTGAGATGCATATGAACTATTCATTTTTTTTTAAGACTTGATGGCTTCCTGTCCTCATTTAAAAGATAATATGCAATATTGCTCTCTATAATGTAGTCTAAGTGCCAGCTCGGTGCTCGTTTTATGCGAGTTGATCTTTGAGTATCTGGAACATCATATTCAATTGGTTCTTACTCTCGTGCTCTAGTGCAACTTCAAAAGAATCATTTTGATCAACTTCCCTATCCACTTATACTATTGTAGTTTCTAGATTCTCTTGTACGTTGCCAACATTTTCTGCTTACTCTTGATCCTTATCTTCCATGAAGATAACATCCCTACTGATAAAAATCTTGTGGCAAGTGGGATCCCACAGACGATGCCCCTTCACACCTTCAACATACCCTAAGAAAATGCATCTTCTAGATTTTGGATCCAACTTTGTGTTAGAGTAGTGCTTTAAAGGCAATCACCTTTAGTACTTTTGTATAAACTTTATTTTGATTAATAAAACGAAAGGAATTTTTTAATTAATTTGATGTTCGTTTATTTATGAATTGATGTCGATCTTTCATCAAATTAATGAAGTCCATGATACAAAACATAGTATGAAGGAAATCATGATGAGATTATGATAATGAGATCCTATCAAGTGCAATTATGTTAGTATCTAATTTATCCCTAGTCATAAGATTAATAAGATAGGACATTATTAATCTAGATAGACTAGCACATGTTATACTTCTTGATTTGATCAAGCAGTGGATCTTACAAACTATAAGCAGAGATGATTGGAGTTAACATGTGGATGTTTACTAAGAATAGCAAGTACATCGGATGACCCGCTATGAGATTATCATATGGATGATCTATCAAATGTCAATGATTAATCTCATCATAGCAATGATGCAAATATCCTTAGACTTGAGGTGCTCAAGGATATCTTGGACATTGATCCTATGTTTTGACATCATTCCTTGTTGCTTCAAGATGAGGTCGCTTATAGGGTGGTGATTGGGTACAACTATTGGTATTCGAAGGTAATTGGGTAGCCAATAAAAGATTCACTACTCTTGATAGAAGGAGATGATGCCCACGGCCTCTTGACGGGGTCATTACTTGGGAGTCTTTGGCCAGAGCAAATATGTGTCATAAAAAGAGTCTTTGATAACACATAGAACAATGAGATCTCTAGGACAAGAACTAACATCACTTGGACTAGATGTGACATAGTCAGTCTAGTGGGAGTTGACACATAGCCCATACTCTGAACCAAGTGGGTATAGAATGATTAAAGGAAGAATTGTACGATAATTGACTATGGAAAGGTTCATAGGTCGTATAATTAACTATTGAAGAGTTCGTGTGTTAATTCACTTATATTCCGGTAAATTGGCATCATAAAATCCTTCATGATTTGCATGAATTAGGAGTTAATTCGAGTGCCCAAAATAACAGAAAACTTAAGGGTCACACACATAAAAGATCAGATGAAAAAAAAATGTGTATAGATATTTTTAGTAGGCCACGATCGTGGGGCGATCGTGACCGAAGGCGAGGCTGTCATTTAAGTAGGCCATGATCGTGGCTCATAGGCCATGATCATGACCGAAGGCTCAACAGTTGATACATAAGTGAGTTCTTCACTTATGTAGAATAACCTAACCAGTCAAAAACACACTAAAGTGAAAGTATAAAGGGTTTAGAAGAGTTCTAGAGTGAGAGAGAAGTGGTCTTGGATCTTCTTCATATAATTTATGTAATTGTTGCATAAATCTAATTGCATGCAAGATATTCTTGATCTATCTCTCCATTTAAGCATCTATTTAAACTCATCAAGTTTGGTGTTCTAACTACCCTTACACACTGCTTATTCTTCATCTTTGAATGTTCTTGGGTGATCAAGGAAGGGTTTGGTGTTTGCTACAATCCAAACAAGGAGAAGAATCAAGAAAGGAGGGGTATCGAAAAGGTATAAGTATTTAAATTTCATGTTCTTATGATCTGTCTATGCATGCATCTGTGTTTTTGGAATTTCGGGGAACTCATGGGTAGGAATTAGATTTCGACTCTTCCATTGCATTGTTATGAAAGTGATGCATTAATCCATATCTCCCCCCAACACTTTGTAGTTTCTCAGGCATTAAATATCACATAGGCAGGACTTCCAAATATATGGAGGTTGGAATTATCCACTGGTTTGCCAGTCCACATCTCCATTAACGTCTTTAACTTAATTGCAGTTCATGGAGCTCGATTCACCACATAACAGGCAATGTTGATTGCTTCTGCCCATAATTTCTTATCTAAGCTTACAGTTTTCAACATCATTCTTGTTCTTTCCAATAGAGTTCTATTCATCCACTTTACTACTCCATTTTGTTGAGGAGTGTATGTCGTTGTGAAATACCTTTTGATGCCTTTTTGCTCATAAAATTCAACAAATTCTTTACCAGTATATTCTCTTCTATTATTTGACCGCAAACACTTGATCTTCTTATCATATTCGAGTTCCACCCGCACTTTGTAAAATTTGAAGACTAAAAACACATCTACTTTCCTCTTGATAGGAAATACTTAACTTCTCCTCGAATAATCATCTATGAATGATACAAATAAATTTGCTTCTCTTAAGGGCATAACTAGTGCTTGCTATACATCAGAGTGAATCAATTCTAGAATTTCTTTGCTTTTGAACTTTGATGTATTTAACTTCAATCGATGTTTCTTACTCATAATATAATGCTCATAGAAGGGTAGTAAAACCTTTGTAAAACCTGGAAGTAGATTTTTTTTTTCTTGCAAGTATCTTCATTTCTTGTTCTGAAATATGTCTAAGCTTTTTATGCCACGTCATTGCAGATTTGTCATCTAAACTAGTCACCGCAACGGATGCATCTCCTTTTTGCAAAGTTACTCCCTTCAGCATGTATAGATTTGCAACAATCTTCTCTACTTTTATAAATATGAGCGCTCCTTTAATCACTTTCATGATCTTATTTTGAATCTCAATTATGAAATCGAGATCATCCAGTTGTCCTACAGATAATAAATTCTTCTTCAGGCCCTCCATATGTTGCATTTTTTTAATAGTCTGAATTGTACCATCATACAACATTAACTTGATGGTGCCAATACTAACAATATTAAGAGCTTGATCATTATAGTTGTACACAGATCCTCTAGAGACATATTCATACTGATGGAAATATTCTCTTCGAGAGGTCATATAAAAAGTAGCTGTTGAATCAAACAGTCAGATATCAGCAAATCTTCTCTTTCCTCTAATAGTCGTTACTATTTCACAAACCATTGTGCTTCCATCATTTGAAGTGGTTGAAACATTTCCTTGAGGAACAGAATCTTTCTTGTTTAGATTCCAACATTCATTTTTCAAGTGACCTTTCTTACCACAATTGTAACATTTATAGTTTTTTCTTACTCTTAGATTTTGATCTACCATGATTGTGGCTCCCACTTATACCACGTTTCACTGATCTACCTCTTATCACCGCCAAGGCCTCCGCTTGTTGCGAACTTGCCAACCTGTCTTCCTTGCTCTTTCATCGGCTCTCTTCTTCTAGAATATCATCTGGAATGTCATCGAAGACTAAAGTGTCTATATTGGTTGTTAAATTTATGACAAGTTGACCATATGAATCTTGTAGACTTTTAAGTAGTTCCGCACATTTACTTATTGCTATTGTGTGCCTCAATGATGTGAGTTGAGAAAATAGAGTATTCAAAGTGTTTAAGTGCTCCATCACCAAAGTGGATTCCGCCATACGTAAAGTATATAGTTTCCTCTTCAGAAAAATTTTGTTATGGAGTAATTTGGCCTTATATAATTTTGTGAGGTAATCCTATATTTCCCTTGTAATCTTCTTTTTCTCTGTGCTAGATAATATTCCATCAGCTAAAGCTTGGTGAAGATTAGGTACAACATTCTAGGTGAAGATTAGCTACAGAATTCACATCCATCTCGTTCTACTTTTCATTTGTGACTCCAATTGGCCATTCGCTAATGGCCGTCAGATAATTATCTTTCCTCAAGATTGTCTTTATCCTCAGCTTTCACAGTAAGAAATTGCTCCTGTTGAATTTTTCAATGTTGTACTTTGCCGCCATTACTTTTGTCACAACTGCTTTATGAATAGTGCTTTTGACATGGTGAATAATATTCTAACTTATCTTTTGATGTGGAAGATCCACTCTTAGTGGCAACCATAGAGCATACAATAAGTAAATATACACACCCAAAGTTGGTTCTGATATCACTTGTCAGGAACAATTAGGACTTGGACATAGTAGGGTCGCAGCTAAAACAAAACTAAAAATATTGAAAATAAAACAAACACACAGATTTTACGTGGAAAACTCCTAATCAGGGTAAAAACTATTGGCAAGGATAGAAGAATTTTACTACTAAAAAATTGGAAAATTACATGGAGAAAAAACTAGACCCATTGAAAAAATACAAAATATTTTTTCTCTCTTCTTTTTCTCTCACCCCACTTCTCTCTTTTTTTATTTTTTATTCTGCCCATATGGATGCTTTCTCTTTGCTTATCTCTTGCCTATTTATAGGCAAGAGATTGAAGGTATGGTTGGCTAAATTGGCTAACTATTATTTGTTTTATTAGGCATGTTAGGCACTTAATACGTGAACTAAGTTTGATAGTTTAATTACTTTGTTAAGAGTCTAATTTTACTTCTTATGAGGTGAGTTGTGATTACGAATCTCAATTAAATTTCATACGCATTCAGAAGGTTTATATCTTATGTGACATGGATGCAGTAAAAGGAAGAAATATATTTTAGGGGAGAGGCTCAAGCTATGTACTATCTAATTTTAAGATATAGGTTGTATAATTCAAAGTGGTCTGTGTATATTAAGACCACTGATATAACAAAACACATGTTCAACTGAGAAGGGAACAACCATACCATTCAATAAATGCATTCTTATTTCTCAATTCTTCTGCTTCAGTAAATGTGAATAAGAAGGGACAAGCTCACATGCTTGCTGGTTGTTTAGGCAAGGACAAATTATCATTTCTTTTACAAATAGTACTATTTTTAGATCAGCTTACACAAGTTTTAACAAACTTATTTCTTCAAACCAATCGAAAACGGACAAGTTATCTCCAATTTAATATCAAACCACTTAAACACAATAAACTTATTGTGTCCTAAAAATCAAAAGACAATTTCAATAATTGTGTCTCCATCACACACAAAAGCACGTTAGTGGTTTCTTCCTTGTCTTCCATAGGGTCTTCAACCTCAAGAACAGAGACCATCGTCTTGCATATGGGATCCATATATATGCTTTTGTTAAAACAAAACTCTGAAGCTACCTGTCATATTTTCGCTGCTCGTGCCTCCTCCTTTACGCCAATTAAGTTCCTTGAGTATGTGGCAGTCGGTAGAAGGTGTCCGCATAATCAGGTGATGATGATGTTGCGGTGTGTTTAATTTCTGTTTGTGTAATTAAATGATCGTCACCAGTTGTGGCTCCACACACTCGGGGCTTTTGTGATTACTAAATGATCTACGTGACTTACGGATCATGGATGTGATATGTTTGTTTTTTTTATATAATGATTTTGACAGAACTAAGATTTTTATTGATTTTTTTTTAGTTTTTAAGGTAATATATTCAGGATCTTAAATACAGAAACACAAAACTAACTGATAAAGAAGAAAAGCAGCTCTCTGATTAACCCTTTTGAGTGCTGTTTTTCCTTTATTGTTTAAACTTATAATAGCTATACATTAAATAAATTAAAAAAGGTAATTAGTTTCATGTTTTTTGGTAGATCAGAATTTAACCAAAAACTGGGAAGGAGCGGAAAAACTAAAAAAATAAATAAAATTGGGAAAATGATAATTCCAATACCATTTTACTGAAAAACATCAAAAAATTAAGTTGGGGTATAAAATAGGACTAGTTCTTCATTTTTCTCTACATTTCACCCTATACTACAATTATCACCCTTCAAACCTTTTTAACATGTAACCGCCAAAACTGACTAATTTAGTTAATTTCCACATATTTAGGGTTGCTATTTTATTTCTTCTGATTTTTTTTTTGGTTAAGACTCGATAATATGCATTAGTCAAGTTCATGTCATCTGCTTCTGGTGACTGTCTACTTACATAGGTTAGCAGTTATTATCAAAAAGTAGCCATGAGAGAAAAAGTGTGCTTCGTGTCCCAAAATTTGGCTCTTTGCTTGTTTCCGTGGTAAGGGCTTCACTTTTCCGCTTTGAACCAAAACTGAAGCTAGATGCCGTCATCAATGACCAATTATCACTACTTGAGCTTCCTAAATGTTTACATTACTTCTCCATTTATAAAAAGTATACATCTCTTATGACCTTTTCAATATAGTAGTCTATGGTTAAATCAGGATCTAAAATTGCAAAGAATTTCACATGAACCTGAATTGCTGGGGGACTTAGCTTTTAAACACATATTATCTTAACCAAAAACAGCAACTAATATATAAAGTATACAAGGACTTATAATCCAAATTAAAGACTAGGGAACTAAAGGTTAAAAGTTGTGCAAAGTATATATCATTTCAGGAAAACCTCTTAATTGCATTTGAATAAAGACAAACTTTATCTATGAATGACCATTTGACTCGTACTGATATTTTAAGGTATTGAAATCCTACAGTGAATGGAAGAATGAATGAAAAAGCCTGGCATGGGGCTCACCATATACAGAGAAAGGAAACCAAAATTTGAATAGAATATTAACATGGGGTGTGCGCTGAACCAGTGAGTTGGTTCAAAATCCATAGGCTTGCTTACCATCACCACAATTTTAACACTAAATATAATTTGGTACAAAACCAAGACAAGACTTGTGCTATTTCCTTCTCAAAAGCCTTCAATCATATAAGACTTCCACAAGTGCACAACCTATTGTTTCAGCTCCTTATAACCAAGCCATGTCGAAGCTACCACCACCACCACTACTACTGCTCTTCCTCTTGACGGTGGCCAACACGGTTATCACCATCGAAACAGCCACTGCAACCGATGGTCAGAGCTTCAAAGAGGCACCAAAGTTCTACAACTCCCCAACTTGCGTACATCTCCCATCTCACGACATGTACTCGCAACAAGCTGTTCATGTAGCCATGACTCTCGACGATCGCTATCTCCGCGGCTCCATGGCCGGGATTCTCTCCATCCTTCAACACTCCTCTTGCCCAGAGAACATTCGCTTCCACTTCATCTCCTCGCCGTCTTCCTCTGCCACTCTCCACGCCACAGTCACCTCTTCATTTCCTTATCTACGGTCACAAGTCTACACCTTCGACACGACACCCGTCTCTGGACTCATTTCCACGTCAATCCGATCGGCCCTCGACAACCCTCTTAACTACGCACGCAACTACCTGGCCAATATTCTTCCTCAGTCTTTGCATAGAGTCATATACTTGGACTCTGATTTAGTCTTAGTCGACGACATTGCTGAGTTAGAAGCCACACCAATCGGCGACAACGCAGTGTTGGCTGCTCCAGAATACTGTAATGCGAACTTTAAGTTCTACTTCACACCAACATTTTGGTCGAATCCATCTTTGTCACTAACATTTGCAGGACGCAATGCCTGTTACTTCAACACAGGGGTGATGGTCATTGACTTGGAAAGATGGAGAATTAATGATTACACAACAAAGATTGTGGAATGGATGCAGTTGCAGAAGAGAATAAGGATCTACGAACTCGGGTCGTTGCCACCGTTCTTGTTGGTGTTCGCCGGAAACATAGCACCAGTGGATCACCGGTGGAACCAACATGGGCTTGGAGGTGACAATTTTAGAGGGCTGTGCAGGGATTTGCATCCGGGTCCTGTAAGTCTTTTGCACTGGAGTGGTAAAGGGAAACCATGGGTTCGGCTTGACGCGAACCGGCCATGTCCTTTGGATATTTTGTGGGCTCCTTATGATCTATTACGATCACCTTCAGCTATAGACTAGTGCTAGAGTCAAGTTGGGACAGAACAATATTTTATGGTAGTATAAACTTTATATGGCTAGTTATATTCTTGTATCTAAGTTATGATCTTGAAATGTTCGGTGAAGGAAGAGGGAATCTCTCCATAGCTAGACAGACTACACATAACAGACCTTGTTACCTTACACTTCTATTTTTCTTTTTTATTGGCTCTTTACCTGAGAAAGCATAGTTCAACATCTGCTAAAGAAATGATACTACATATATGATGCACTTTCTTTTTATATCTTCTTTTGCTTTGTTTTAACATACTATTCTACGATTCTAACTTTGATTCTCTTATTTAGAGTGCAGTTTGCTTACCATTTGATCCTTGGTATTTTATGCTTGTTCATGAGATGTTCAATCTTATTGAAAAATCACAAGAGATTCCTAACTACATAGTTTAATTTGTTGATCAGCATATTGTCTAATTACTAGTTAGCTACTTGAGACGACATTTTCAGATAATTTGGCTTTTGAGGAAACAACTTTATTCTGGTGAGGTAACACCGAACAAAAGGTTTTAAGACTGTTGACTATATTGTACACATCTTCCCAACCTCCATAAATACTTTGACAATGGAATCCGCATAAAACTGTAAGCAATTTAATGAAAACATGAATAATACTCGGATTTCTAGGAGTTGCATGCATTTATTTCATGGTCTACTTCATGAATGTTGTCCGGTCGTCTTTCAAGGCAATTTAAGTGAGTACACGCTTGGTTTAACTTAAAAAACCTGAAAAGGTTGCTTCTTCTCTATAACGTTTTGTATTTGGAGCGTAAGAAACAATGACTGTCTATAATTTATTCATATCGATCTCTTTATTTTTAATTTTCTTGCTTGATAACAATTTTTTATTTTGTGGTTGGTTAGGGAATAACATAAATGTCAATGTAATTATTTACTTTCATTTTTATCTCATTAATGTCTCTCCTTTCGGTCTCTTTTCTCTACCCAAAGTCCCACATTTGATTATTTGACCAAATAATTACAATTCCTACTCAATTTTTTATAAATGAATTAGGCTCAACACTTGGTTGGTGATTGTGGACCCAATTTCATAATTAAAGTTAAACTGTTCGTTTTTATAATTTCCATTAAATAGCATGTGTTTTCAAATAAAACAAATAAAATTTGTCAAAGTTTTAATTATTCCTTAAATTAAAGGGGATTTCGACTTATATCTGTAAAACAAAATGTCAGAATTCCAATAATTATATAAATTAAATGGGATTTCGACTTATATCTGTAGAACAAAATATCAAAGTTCCAATAATTATAGTCTATTCTCGCTATACTAAGAAGATGAATTGCGTTAAGATGTTCAGCTTGATCGTGGTGCTCGCTGTTTCCTCTTGGGATTTGAGAATAATGTATGAATCTTTGCATGGCAACTTAATGAACAACCTGAGCAATACGAAGAGTAGCTAAAACACTCTGGTTCAGCCTGATTCAGGCGAGGCTGCGTATTGTTGTTGGGATCCATGAGGATAACTTGTGTGAGCTATGAAACACCTGCAAAACAATAAGGC
>JAOTAX010000196.1:25318223-25340667 GCA_025629825.1 Erythroxylum guanchezii
TCTTAACTAATTCTAGATATTTTATTATTATCAAAACATAAAGGGATTTAATTTGTCAACCACCATTGGTCCAACACGTTGTAAATGAAGATTAGACCTAATTGATTTCGGGATAAAGTTCAGTAGTTTATGGGCTTGCTCAACTGCCTGATGGTTCACTCCGGGAGAAAGGTTGACTTTAATGTTACTTTTTCTCTCATATCCTCGTACGATACATTTTAAACAATTAAGGCAATTGTAACTCATGATAATATAGATTTACATCAGATGACTGTCAAAATGGCTTTCCTGAATAAGGACCCTTATGAAGAGATCTATATGGTACAACCTGAAGGATTTCAGGGTACAGATAGAGCTGACATGGTTTGTACGTTACGCAAATCAATATATGGTTTACATCAAACCTCTAGAAAGTGATACCTTACATTTGATGAGGTTATGATCTTTTTCAACTTCATGGAAAATAAAGTTAAAAAGATGCTTGTACTATGAGATAAGGGGGAGCAAAGTTATCTTCCTATTACTGCATGTGGATGATATATTGTTCATGTCAAATTACTTGACCATGTTGTATGATGTTAAACAACTTTTGATCAAGAACTTTGACATAAAGGACATCGGTGCAACATCTTTTGTCCTAAATATTTAGATTCACTGGCACAGATCTCAATACTCATCAGACCTCGCATAGAATGCATACATTAAGTATATGTTACAAAGGTTTAATACGGTTGACAGTAAACATGTCGTAACACCTATTTCTCATAGTAAGAGATAATCTTTGGCATAGTATCCAAAGAATAAAGTAAAGAGAGAGGTTATGAGAAATATTCTGTATTCTAGTATAGTTGATAGCTTGATTTATGTTCGACTATGTACTTGGCAGGACATTGTGTTCACCATTTGATTGTTTAGTCAATATCTAGTTAATTCAGGTGTAGACCATTGGAATGCAGTCTAGAGAGTGATGAGATACTAAAGGGAATTAAGAATTATATGTTGATATATAGCACATTCAACAGACTAAACTTTGTAGGGAATTCGGATTTAGATTTTAACTATATTTCTGGATGATCGAAAGTCCTCTTAAGGTTACAGTTTTAAGTTTGTAGATGGAACAATATCGTAGAAATGTGTCAAGTAGACACGAGTAACTTCCTCGACTATGCATGCAGAGTGCATACTATAGGGCTGCTTTACAAACGGTTTGACTCATAAACTTGATTTCTGAGTTGTCTGTGGTTGATTCAGTAGCTAGACCCATTTGGTTATACTATGGTAATCTTCTTGCTATGTTGTTTAATGACAACAAAGAATATCACAAGGTCTTAGCATTTAAAGATCAATTATTTGGCCATAAAGGTGTTGATACGAAAAGGTGACATTAAGATTTGGAGCATTTAAGGACCGAGGAAATATTAGTCGATCTTTTAACTAAAGAACTTCGCCCACTTGTGTTTGTGACACAAGTTTACAATATGGGCGTTTTGACGTCCTTAGACACTGTTAATTAGGGGATCGTTTTGTTTGCTCTATGTACATTTATACATTTGATGTATTATGATGGTATGATGGTTCATCAATAAAGATGATCATCATTTATCCTCAGTAATACGTGTTATCGTATATTGTCATAATACGTATGAAAGTCTTAAGATTTGTGTCGATCTTAAGCATTTAAAGATCATTGGGCATAAATACAGATTGACGTTGTGCCTATGTCATTTAGACACATACAGTTTTAGTAAGGATGTCCTTAAATTTGATATAACGTAAGGAGATATAAGTTTTTAATCCCATAAAGGTTCTCCAATACAATTTAGCATTCAATTGGAGAACATAAAGGTTTTCTCTAATGCAATCTAGCATTTGATGAGAGGAAACAAGTTTTCTCTAATGTTATATACCATTCAATGAGAGAAAACAAGATTTTTGTAATGCAGTTTAACATAAAGTTGGAAAAATCGAGACCTACAACGATATAATTTAGATCATAAAGGTATCACCCTTGTTTGCAACACTCCATTTTTCCATTCATGTTAGTGAGATATAAGGTATATGTGATTGTATTGGACCTATGTCGCAGATGACACATGCATTTGATACTTTTTGATATCGAAAGCCTTGCAGGACGAAATGATGGACTTTTGTTATATTTGGATCAAATATTTTGTTTTTAAAACCTAGTCGACTAATTCAGTAGCGTGGCTTAACCGAGTTTTAAAAAATGTTTTTAAATTAGAGTCAAAATTGCAATTAATGCTTGTCCAAGGGAGAGAATGTTGGACAATTTTGTCCTTTCTCATAAAGTTGGATAACTATTAATTGCATTTTTCAGTTTTTTAATAACTCATCGGTTATGTTACGTAATTTGATCTAGATAAAAATAATAAAGTAGCTTGATAAATGATCTAAATCAATAGATCGAAGTCCGTGTAGAAAATGGATCCCAATTAATGTGAATCGGACCCATATCAGTCTTGTTATAGGAAGCCCGATATGGAAGCTATATATAAAGGTTAAGATCTCCTGCAGTTACTCATATAATCAATCGTAAGCATAAGAATTCTCTGACCCATTAAGAAAACTTACGTTTTGAGAAAACTGCAGAAAGACCTTACCTGTGTCCTGGAGAGGAGTTCCCATGAAGGCAGTGGTGGATTCGCGCTCATTTCGACTTCGAAAAGCTTGTTTAAAGTTACAGAGACTGAAATTAGGTATTTCTACATTTTTTCTATTTCTTACCCTTTCATGTTCGATTCAGGATACGTAACTAAGATATTGTTACGTATTACAACTACAATCAATTGATTAGTTGTAAGACATAAACCAACAAACAAATCCCAAATAGTAAGCAACTAAACATGGAAAAGAAAAGCAGTCTAAAAAGTCTAAAATTTTCAAAGAACCTAATTTGGCTAATGAATGAATCAGTTCAGATCAGAGAGATGCTCTTCGCTTAAGATCGATCAATTCAATGTTTTTATATTGAGCTTATAACTAGCAAAGCCTGAATTGCAATATCCATATTACAAGCACGAATCTTTCTTCAGTGTTTGGCTGCTTTGCCTGCACCCATATAGTCCACATGCTGTCCTCTGCTACTCTTCCTTTTCACTCGAATATGTCTGTAGTAAATGTACTGCAATATGATCTAATATGATATGTGTCAAGGACTCAAGGAATAGAAAATAGAAACAGATGGGATTTTGCTTAGTTGGATGTCATAACGGCACCACAACCATTTTTTGGCATATGTTATTCAAGAAGATTAGAAAAAGGATACAAGTAAGTCGAGGGCCACGCAAACTGCTGCGTCCAGCAACCATGGCATGTTAGCCTTGATTTTTTCCCATTCAGTGGTTCTAACGAGAATGCTGCATCAATACATATAGTTAAATTTTCGAGTCTCTAATCATCATGTTCGTGTGTTTTTAGGTGAGAGCAGAACCTTAGCACGTAAGTGAGATTAGCCACCAGTGCAAACATGAACATTAGAGGATTCAGGCCCTATGTACAAGAATATGATTTAGCACAGATGATAATTGAGAGTTTTAATGGCTTGTGAATTATAAAGACAATGCAATATTTTTTAAGGGCATTACCTCCACACTCCCTCTTTTGATCTAGGGAAAGAAAATAAGAAGTTTGTATTAGAAGTCAAATAACAGTAAGGCTTTAAAAGGTTGAACGGAACTCATCTGGTATTCAAATTTGTGTGGAATAGGACTCACATTTAGCCAAATTTGAGGGATTCTACCACCCATATATATAGCAGCCATGAGCCACCCCAACCACTGTCCATATACATTATGCTCCATTCCACCTTCCTAAAATAGACCAAAAGTGAAAACAAGTTAGAAACATATTTAGTTGGAGAACGTTGTTGCAGAAAAACAGAAATTAGAGTGTTCCAAGTTTGTCATAAGGAAGCTTACGTTTAAAAATTTTCTATTACTGATTGCCACTGTCAAGCCCTTGGTTTGCAGGGGTAGGTTGAGAGCTGTAGTTAGAAAGGTTCCATAACCAGCCTGAGAAAGTCATACCCAAGATATAAGCAAGAATTTGTGTGCTTCCATACGTCTTAAGTGAATAGCCATATGTATGGACTGGGTATAATGACAAATGATGCTCTCATTATCATTATTATTTTGGATTGACTAAAAACTTACTGATCGTGGTATTGGTCGAGGCTGGTTAACTGATTTATCTACCACACGAGCTTCTTCATCTTCTGAGGATGATTCATTTTCTAGTTCCATAGCCGAAGGACCACTTCTAGCTGCTCTGAGGTAAGTTCGAAATGGGGGAGTATCACTTCCAGCCAAAGATCTTGCTGACCTGAAACCATGTGTAAGAAACAAATCAATTCTTCTAAACATATGCCAAAAAAAAAACACTCTTTTGTCAACCCTTTGCTGGAGAGAAAATAAGCCTACGTATAGTAGAACTCCCTTCTAGGAGTTGCTTTAGGTGCAGGAATTGGAATGCCAGAATCTGAAGACGACTTTGGTTTCAAGGGCTCTTTCTCATTCTCGACCTGGTGGTATATATATATTTCATTTTGTTTCCAAGCATCAGGAGTACTAAATTAGTTGAATAACAGGAAAGAGAAAGCAACTAGCAAGGACCTATATGTACCTGTGGGTCATTTGGGTTTTGCCGGCATTTCCACCATCTGCAGATATGGTCGTAGTAGAAACCTTGCATTACTAACACTACGGTACTTATAGTGTAGAGCTGTAGAAATTTAATGAAAGATTAAGACTTGTGAGAAGGTACATGGATACATTTTATCACTCCTCTTTCACTTCAGTATAATCCAAAGCGTTAGACCAATCTTGAGCTAGAATCAGACAGAGAAGCTGGACCTAGAACCAGTATCATGGTATGCCGCTCAATTCTAGTACATATATTTTCACTAATTTACTTGGTTCCAGAGGAAATTTTAATTCAGTACTATACTATTATTTTTGGTTCCAGAGGAAATTTTAATTCAGTACTATACTATTATTTTTGTTCTATTAACCTCGTAATTGAAAAGGGATAACCATCAGGAAAAGAACCCTTAAACAGGATGAGATAAAGTTGCAATTTCAATATATTTTGCAGGTCCCTTCTGTAACTCATCATCTGAAGCATGTAGAGATGGCAGAAGAAAACTTACTAGAGCAGTGTAGTACTGGGTGGGAAGCTGCACCCACAAAATAGAAAGAAGAAAACAATCAGATTGAAGAACTGACACTAGCAGGCTGTAGTTTATCTTTTAGAGTCCAGCCAGCGAAATAGATGTTTGACTCTAAAAACTGCTAAATTACACTTTTACATTACTATCTTTTTCCCTGTCAGTCACTCACCGTTGATGGCTCCAGAAGACATCCTACCAGATTGAAAATATCCCTGAACAAGTAAAACAGCCAGTATATAATACAAATATTAAGTAAAACTAGAATTTTCAGTTGAATATATGTGCAGGAGTGAGTTAAAATTGCTTTGCTGAGCACCTAAAGTGAAACAACCCATTAATTTTCTCAAAATCCACAACCATCAAAGAGAACAAGTCCACCGGAGAATATGGATACAATGCCGGGTGTTTATACTATATACTAAATTTGTGTTTTTCTACATTGAAAAGAGACTTTAAGAAAAATGGAAGAAAAGTTATCTTTATATATGTGACTATTTACATCAGTGGAAGATATAACATACCCCGCAACCCAAGTTAGTAGAAAAGTAAGAGAGACTCCATGGCTGGACTTATTGCGAAAGTTGGTGAAGATTTGAGGGATTTCAGCAACTCCCCAAGAAACCAAACCAATGAGCCCAAAAGCAAAAGAGAACTCATCTTTTCTGTTGCAAAGGCAATCCTTAAAGTACTTTTCAACCCACTGAACGCATGGTTTCTGTTCCTTTACACAATAAGCTAGAGACATGGCCACCTCCTCCTCTAGTTTCTGAACGAGTATGTAATGCTTCAGGCGTAGGTGGTGAGTCAAAAGTTGCTGGCCATAAATATTAATAGCCTTTGCAGCATGTGTATTAGTTATACACGACAAAATCGAAGTTCAGTCATGTATAAGAAAAATAAACAAAAAACCATATAAATTGTTAATCATCCAAAGTATTTCTAATGATATCATACAAGACACTATTTATAAACACTAATAAGAAATTAAATGCAAATAGGAAACTCTAAGTAATAAAATTTTTATATAGAAGTCTAATATTAGTAACTTATAAGATCTATATATAATATCAATAATTTATAATATACTTCTAATACTAATACAAATTTAACTATTAGACATTATTAATAATATAATACATACTATAAAACTTGGACTTAAGTTTCAATGTGATCTGCTCATCCTCCGTCAATTAGTAACTATATAGATGCGATAAAAATAAAAGAACATATTTCAGCCATTAATTTTGAAGATTATAAACGAGTTGTATTTTTTTGAATTTTACTGGAAATTGATCGTGGGTTATCTTTGATAAGTAATATAATGAGGGAAGGCTTAGGATCAAATTGACTACTGATCAGGTTCTATTTTATTGTTGAATATGAATTCATATGTACTAATCAATTAATTGGATAATGAAATTTATTGCTTTCCATATAGAAAATAATTGATTTTAATTAATGGGGAACCAAAAGATAAACGGTGCGGTAACTTTAAACTCTTGTAATAAATAAATGAAAGTATGGCTATGGACTCTATTGCTAATAATTACTCGCATTATCTTTATACATAGTTTCGGATTTTTTAACCATCTCGCAATTGAATATGGAAAGTAGTAGGTAGGATACATCAACCATGTCGTTCGCCGCATATTCTCCAAACTTGTGTGTTATTCGGCCGAGTCTCGCATATTCCTTTCATTTACTTTTTGATGCTTCTTCACAAGCATCTGCCAATTACCAAGACCTGCCTGAGGTGGTACATGTGCCTGTCAGGAAACAAATGGGACAAAATGTTAAAGAAAGCAGAAAGATGACAACATCATGGTCACATCTTCAGGGATAGATCGATTTTTCAATATAAAACTTGAATTATTACTTATTTATTTATTTATGCGTTCCTAAAATATATTGTTTTATTGTCAAATGCTTGATTTGTTCTTATTGGTCCAACTTCTTTTCCCTTTCGGTTGCATATGGTCGAGGTATATCCTGACAACGGGTTCCAACATGTTCATTGTTTCGTTAGTGTGTTAGCACGAAAATAAACGATTGAAGGCATCATTTCTTTCTTGGAGGGACAGTTCCATGCACTTTTTCTTGTATCAATTTCTTAGTATTTCGGTACACAGAGTTTAGTGAAGGAAGTTGTATGAAGTGCTAATCTTTTTAGTATGAATTTAGTTGGGTGAAATTTTCTAAAAATATCCTTATGTCAGTTTCAAGATTTGAACTTTAGATAGAGGATAAATGAAGAATTTTGAGATTCAATGGCTTGTCTTTCATTAACCACTAGAAAACAATACATACAACTTGACGTACAATATTACGCCTAAAATGACAACCAACAGTAGAAAATATTTTTTTAATTTAACTCATGATAGAACTCCGAAACTAGGAAACTAGATAACACATAAAATATTACATTTACATATTTATAATATTTTTATAGTTCTGAATGCTGGCCTTCAAGTTGGAGTACGTAAGTCACAAATGTCTAACTTGCAAAAAATATATTCAAATTATTATTTCCCCAATGCTTTAATAAAAGTATCAACTAGATGATTCCAAGTTCAATAACAAAGGTCACTGACTGAACTTAATCATAAACATAATAGTGGTCAATCTCAATATCTTTAGTATGTTTGTGAATGACAAGATTAGATATAGAACAATTTAGTATTATCACAATATAGATGTATAGGCCTAGAAGGTTCAACTCCCAAAGATTGCAACAGTGCCTTAAGCTAAGAAAGTTCATGTACTTGTTGCAGCCATAGAGTTATAATCACCTTTAGTGGATGAGCGAGACACTGTTGGTTGCTTTTTAGTCTTTTAAAAGATGGGCGAGTGCCCCAATAAAATAAAATAGCTTGTCAAAGACCTCCGGTTCAAAAGACAGCTCACCCTATTTGAATCATAATAGTCATAGAGACACAGATCATTATCTACATGTAACAAGATACCTTGTCTAGGAGGTCCCATTAAATATTGAACTACACATAATACAGCATCTCATTGTTCTTAGTGAGGATACTAATAAATTGTGTCAATATATGCACACAGTAGCTCAATTCCAAATGTGTGATGGTTAAGTAAATAAGGTGACCAACTAGCCTTTTATACCGGTCAGCAACAGAAAGCAACGATCCAGTAGCAAGGGCCAAATTATGATTATGCTAAATCAGAAACTTAGTCGATTTGGAGCCCAACAAACTTGTTTCTATGATGATGTCAAGAGCATATTTCTGTTGACATAAAAAATAACCCTTTTGAACTTCTTGCCACCTTAATCACCAAAAATTACTTCAAAACACTGAGATATTTCATCCGAAAACAAATACTAATATATGTTTTAAATGAACTTACAATAAAATTATCATTGCTAGCAATAATCAAACCATCAATGTACACCAAAATAAAAAGTGTCATAGCCCATCTATTATAAGTGAAAAACGAATAATTAGCATAAGAATGAGTAAAACCAAATGACTTAAGAGCTTTAGTCAACTTGACAAAGCCTGTCACCAGCCATATAAAGACTTTCAAAATGACATACCTTACCCAGATGAGAAATTGAGGAACCAGGAGGCAATTTCATATAAACTTCTTCATTTAAATCACCATCAAAAATACACATCCATTTGATAAAGATTCCAATTATTGACCACTACTATTGCTAGAAAAGTTCAAACTGTCACCATCTTGGCAACTAGAGCAAACTTTTCATTATAATCAACACCATCCACCTGATTATTATCAAGAATCATTAAGAGAGCTTTAAACCGCTCAATACTGCCCTTAGAATTATATTTGATTTTGTACACCCATTAAAATATTATAACATGTTTTTCAGGAGAGCAAAGGTTCAACTGTCTAGGTCCTATTATTTTCAAGGCCATCTATCTCTTTTCGCATGGTAACCTTCCATCTGGGATCACATACTGCAACAGAGAAACTATTGGGCTCAACCTTAACTATAATCAAAGTAATAAAATTTCTATAATTTGCAAAAATTATCACAAGTCACAAAATTAGCTATAGGATAAGGGTATTTATGGTCTATAACAAAGCAGATGAAACAAAAGAGGGGTCTACGGATATTATTGTGTTGCAGTCATAATCTCGCAATCTTGTGGAAGGTTTTAGAGTATGATGTCCCTTTCTAAGCACCTCTACCTCATCTAAAACACCTTACTTAATAGCTTATGATGTTTTGTTTCTTGCATCACTCCCCCTATGCTTCTCATGCTCATTGTTAATGTCATCCCTAATGCTTCCCCTTTCCTACTCACACCTATTATCTAACATATTAACAGCATCACGCCCCTGATTTAGCTTGGCTTCCCCACTACTTTTTCAAATTTCATGTGTTACACCCTCATATTTCTTATGAATAGCTTAACGTCCATCTAGTGATGAGTTATCATATATTAATGACATATCAAAAAAGGATGGTTCCTCTTTGTTTGTAAGATCAGAAGTATTAGTGGAAAAATTAAATTTGTTCTCTTCAAAAATCACATCTCTCGAAACAAAATATTTTTTAGTCTTTAAATCAAAATCCTCCATCCCTTTTTGCCATGAGAATAACCTACAAAAACACACTTGCAACTTTTTTCTCCTAAATTATCTTTAACATGCTCTTTATGATGTGAAATACACAAACATTTGAATGTTCTTATAGGCTCATATGAGGGCCATTGTCTAAATAAAATTTAATAAAGGGTCTTTCCACCATTTAAAGTGTTGAGGGTACAATTAATCAAATAACTTGTCGTTAATATACACTATGTTGTCAATATACACTTTCCCTAAAAACTAATCAAAAGGTTCTCTCGAAATCTCAAAGCACAGGCAACATTCAAAATGTGGGTATGCTTACATTCCACTCTGTCATTTTTCTATTAGGTATCAACACAAGAGGTTTGGAAAATAATTCCATTGTTAGAAAAATATTTCTTAAGATGCTAAAATTCAGTGCCATTGTCACTTCACTATTGTTACCAACTTAATAAATTGGGTTTAAACCATGGAACATAAATTTTTAACTATATCAAGCACTTCTATCTTATCTGCCATTAAAAAAACCCAAACCACGTAAACAATCATTATCGACAATTAAAAAATAGTAGGAACCACATGAAGAGAGAATTATATATGCACCCCAAATGTTGCACTATATTAAGGAAAAAAGTTCACTGGCCCTACTATTACTCCTAACAAATATATACTTTGTTTGGTTCACTCTAAATCACAACTTTTGTTTGCTTCACTACTAATATTGCTACTACATCATAGAATCATATTAACTACTTTAGGACAGGGATGTCTAATAAGGTTATGTCACAAAACAAAAGTTTCTGACGAACTCACTCTACATACTTGCGCTTGAGCACCACCAAAGAAGACATAGACCTTATTTCGCAATTCACTCGCTCCAATCAGGTGTTGAGGATATAAAAACTAGTAAAGAAAATTTATCAAAAAATAGATGTGACATGAATGAGTTACTACTCTGAAAGAAAATTTTGACACAACTAAGGTGCAATTAATATGATCATTCGCTCTCCAACGGTAATGCAACTAGCCTTCAACATGTGCACTCACAACAAAAGCCTTAGAATAGGAACTACAATTGCTCAGAAATTCCGAAGGTCATAAAGAAAATATTTTTTTGGTGTGTCATTTTTAATATGGAAGCAGTAGCTTATATAAGGAAAAGAAAAATAAGTTTTCCATCGTTAAGAAAAATCAAGAGTATGTTTTCAATTGTTAAGAAAACTTAGGAGCTATATTTTGACAAATAAAACACGAAATTGAAAAAAAACATCTAGAAAGAGTTTTAAAAAATCAAAACTCTTAAAAATATTCAAGACAAAAGGAATTTTCTCCAAAAAGACATATAGATTTTGGTCCAGCCTAACCAGCCTGGACAGATGGGTGGTCGGGCAGCACAAGTGTGCATGTGGTATTTCTTCAAAAACCCACTAACCACTAATTTAAACTTATAAAATAGTATGTTTTTTTAATAAAATTTAAAATAAGTTGCAATTTTCTAATATCGGACAAAAAGAAATTTACCCACAAGCCATTTCCAACAATTCCCCATAAATGTCTTGTTGGTAAGAAAAAAGTTTTAGGCAAAGGAAGGGAGAAATACCTAAACACAAATGTCATTTGATTAAATTGATGCACAGTAAATTGAGGCAACAACTCAGTTAATGAAGTGAATTACTCTTGAACTTCCAAAAGATAAGTTGAGACCCCCATAACATGTATCATACCCTTAATGTTCACTATTATACTATTTAGAGGCTATGCACACACCTTGGGTTCCCATAAGTGCTCTAGAAAGATAGCCCAAGTCTTTCATAGAAGGCGGCCCACCTTAACGCTCAAGTAGGTGATTTCATTTCATAACCATAAAACCATTAAAAGTCACTAAGACTTGACCTTTACAAATGGAATCCATCAAGTCCATTTCTAATCAACCACCATAATAGGCTATAGATCCATCATGAATTAATACAAGCCATAGGGATGAGAAAAGTGGTACATAAAATGACTCATATGGCTTCATTTTACCAAAGAATGGTATCTACCATATTGTATTAATCAATGGGCTTTAGGCCCATCCCCCTCGAACACTCAAATAATTCTCCTTGTTAGTCCTTTAATGAGAGGATCTACTAAATTCCTTTCAAATATAACAAATTTTAATGAAATCACTCCATTTTTAAGAGTGTCTTTTTCCGAATTATGTCTAATATAGTTATGTCTTCTTTTACCATTATAGACACTATTTTTTAGCAATCTTAATAGCTATCTGTGAATCAAAATGTAAGGACACTAAAGATCTTTCCAACAATGGCATGTCTACTAAAGATCTTTCCTACAATGGCATGTCTACCAATAAGTCCTCAACCATTCTGCTTCTGGACCTACCAATTCAAGGGTTATAAATTCTAATGGTTGAGTATGCAATACAAGTAATTTCCATGATATAACATCTCCACCTAAAGTAAAGACATAGCCACTAGTAGAGCTTACTTCATCATTATCAGTTACCCAATTTACATCATAAAATCCTTCTAACATTGAAAGAAATTTACTAAAATGCTGACACCAATTTATTTATACCTTTAAGGTATTTAAGTAAATGATGAAGTGCACTCTAATGTTCATTACTCAGATTACAAGTATAACGAGTTAATTTACTAATAAGATAGGTCATGTCAGGTCTAGTATAGTTCATAGGAAACATTACACTAACTATGATCTTAGCATATTCATCTTCTGAAACAATAGGCCCTTTGTCCTTTTTAAGTGACAAGTTAGGATCATAAGGTGTTCTTATAGGTATTACATCAAAAATATCAAACTTTTTCAACATTTTCTCAATATAATGCGATTGACATAAGGAAAACCCTTTTTTAGTTTTATTAATTTTAATAACAAAAATCACTTTAGCTTGTCCTAGCTCTTTTATGTCAAATTAAGAAGATTAAAAAAATTTTGGTCTCTTTTATCACATTTATATTAGCACCGAAAATGAGCATATCATCAACATATAAACATATCATCACGTAATCTGATCCAGAAAACTTAAAGAATTAGATTCATTTGCAATATGCCTATTGGTTACAAATGTATGGTCAAATTTTTCATACCACTGTTTAAGAGTTTGTTTAAGATCATAAAGAGACTTTCTAAGTTTACATACCTTATCCTCTAGGTTGTTCCATAGATATTTCTTCTTCAAGATCACCATTTAGAAACGTCATTTTAACATCCATTTAATGTATCAGTAGGTTATGAATAGTAGCAAGTGCAATAAGAGTTCTAATTGTAGCAATTTTAGTCATTAGAGAATAGTTGTCAAAATAGGCAATGCCTTTCTTTTAAGTGTAAACTATTACTGCCAATCTTGCTTTAAATTTTTCAATAAATCCGTCTGGCCCTCTTTTCCTTTTAAATATCCATTTGCACCTAATAATTTTACTACCTTTAGGTAAATCATCTAAGTCTCAAGTTTGGTTTGATATTATAAAGTGTAGTTCATTTTAATGCATTTTTTTTTCAAAAGCTAGCGTCTATAAAAGTTATTACCCCTTCAAACATTTTAAGATCTTCTTCAATTAGAAATGTAGACACTATGTCCTCATATATTCTATTAGAATTCTCAAATAGAAAAGCAGTAACAAGATTAGGTCTAAAACTATTTTCTAGTTTTCTTCTTTTACTCCTCCTAGGTTCATTCACATACTCATTTGAAACATAACTAAAAAGCAAAGAACAAGGCATCACAACAACATTATTACTAATGTCATTTTTCTTCACTAGAAAAAATATATTAAAAAATTTAACATCTGTAGATTCACAAATAGAATGATCACTCATACACATAAATCGATATGCTACACTATTTGAGCATAACCAATAAAAACACAATCAAAGGTTTTAGGTCCAACAATGGTTTTCTTAAAGTCTAGTAAGCCTACTTTAGATAAACACCCAACACTTTAAAAAATTTCAAGTTAGAAACAAAACTTTTGCACATTTTATAAGATGTTTTTTGTAACTTTTTATAAGAACTATTAAGAATATAACTTGCAGATAAAACACCTTACCCCCACATATTGTCAAGTATACCATAACTTTGCAATATTGCATTTATAATTTCTTTAAGGGTTTAATTTTTCTTTCTACGATTCATTTTGTTGAGGTGTATAAGACGATCCAGTCTCATGAATAATGTCATTTGTTTTACAATTTTTTTTAGAAAATTGGTTTCATACTCTTCACCTCTATCAGACCTTAACCTTTTAATTTTCTTATCCGATTGATTTTTAATTCTGCTTTATATTTTAAAAACATTTCTACAACCTAATCTTTTGATTTTAACAAATATACGCTAGCCTATCTAGAAAGATCATCAATAAGGTAATATAGTATTTAGTTGTGATAGGTTTAAAAGGTTTTTTCAACCAACTTTTCTTCTACACAAACAGAACATTTTAAACAATGCTCACCATCCATAATATCAATTAATGCATATTTTTAATCCTTTTAATTGAAGCAAAATTCACAAGTCCTAATCTACCATGCCACACATCAAAAGATTCAGCAATATAACTAGAAGTAGAAGAACTAACCTTAGGAACAATAGAAATAATGTTGAAAACAAACAGTACATCAGTCAAATACCCCTTTACTATAAAATGCTAATTATTACCTAACCGTCCTAAAAAACAACTTTTAGACCAGCTCTATTAAGCAAACTACCAAAAACTGAATTTCTATATAAGGAAGGAACATACAAAACATTATTCAAAGCCAAAGTTTTTCAAATATAAATCTAAGGAAAATCTTTCCTTTATTGAGCACTCTAGTAGTAGTAGTGTTATCAATGTAGACACATTCTCAATTTGCAACCTCTTCAAAATCATGAAAAAACTAGTTTTTGGAGTGGAGATGTCCTGTTTCTCTAGTGTTCAGCACCCAATTAGTTTTATTTTTCACCATATTCAATTCCACAACCATAACAATAATGATCTCCTCTTTGTCAGTAAGGTTTAATTGTGGTGCAGGTTGAGATGCAAAATTCTAGTTCCCATTATGTTGGTTCTTCCTCTTAAATCATTAGTATGCCTTATGGCCTAGTTTTCCATAGACATAAGAAGTGATTTATTTCTTTTGGATTTTCTCATAACTTTTCTTGAACTTTTTTTTTGGGTTGACCACCACTTTTCTACATTTTCTTTCCTTTCCATTTAAACATGTCTTTATAAGTACCAACAGATTCAACAGGGTTATCATTAATTGAAACAGAAGAAGACATCTGCTTATCTTTCAATTTGTTGGCCTCCTCAATTTATCTATAATTGATGAACTTCTGTAAGTTCATATCCTTCTTCTTATGCTTCAGGTGATTTCTGTGATAACTCTAAGAAGGTGGAAATTTTTCTAACAACATATTAGCTTGTAAGGTTTCACACATCTACAAGCCTTCTCTAAGAACATCAACCACCAGATTTTGGTACTCATGCACCTGATCCAACATTATTTGTCATCCACCATTTGAAACAATAGTCACTTGTCAACCACAGATTTCTTTTTTGCCATATCATCATCACATACCTCTTTTCCAGAGTATCCCAAATAACTTTAGCAGATTTTTTATTAACAAATAAGTCAAATAGATTGTTATTCATATGGTTCAGTAAGTGTCCCATAATAATGTTATTGTCCTTTTCAAATTACTTTGTAGACTTATCAACAAACTGTTTGGCTCTTTCAGTACGAGAGTATTGATAAGAGTTGCAGGAGTCTTAGTAGCTTCATGTTCAGGTGCCAACTTATTAAACAGAACATTATCAACTTTTAGTTGTTCAAAAAAAAACAAAAGTAGTTTCTAGAACCAACACTATATTATTAACGCCATCTAAAGATTCAAGTTTTGAAAGGTTTGGTAGTGTCTTATTAACAAAATTAGCGATTGAAGGAAAACACAAGAAATAAAGAGTCATTTTCAGATTTTTGGGATAAAAAACTTAGTTAAGAAAAACTTATCATGATTAAAAGAGAATTTTGGCATGACTAGGATGCAATTGATATGACCGTTTGCTTCCTAAGGTTAACACAGCTAGCCTTCAATGCATGTACTTACGTCTGAAGCTTTGGAACAAGAGCTATAATTGCCCAAAATTCCAAAATTTGAAGAGAAAATATTTTTTGGTGTGTCACTTTTAACGTGGAATTGTAGCTTATATAAGGAAAAGTAAAATTGGTTTTTAATATTATAAAAAAATTAGGATCATGTTTTCAATTGTTTAGAAAATTCAAGAGTTGTATTTCAAAGTGTAAGGCACAAAATTGAAAACTAAAACCGATTTAGAAAAAGTTTGAAAAATCAAAACCCTTAACAAATATTTGAAATAAAAGGAATTCTTCCAAAAGACATATAGGTCGTGCATTTGTTATTTCTTTAAAAATACACTAATCGCTAATTAAAACTTATATTATAGCATTTTTGTTTATAAACTTTAAAAACAAGTTGCAATTTTCCAATGTGGGACAAAAGGAAATATACCTATAAGCCATTTCTAACATTAGGGTCCTAAAGGTACAATCATATATCACAAATAGCTTATTAGTGAAAGTGACATTAAAATTTATTTATGTAATTAAGCATGCTATGGAAATCAAATTACAATTCAAATTTGGCACGTATAATAAATGTCGCAAAATAATGCCTCCTCCTAAGTTCACACTACCCTCGTGAGTAGTAATTGTATAATGTCCATAGAAAAAACCAACAGAAGATGCCACTAATTCTTGAATATTAGAGAGCCAATTTTTATTTCCGATCATATACTACGATGCCTTTTATAACTAATAACTAAATATGAGAATAGTGGTTACTAGTGAGCTTCCTGGTCATGGCAAGCTTATAATTATTCATCATCGATACAAGGGTTGCCCAATCCTCTATAGAAAGTGCTAGAAAATCACCTATGTGTGCCTTTATAAAGTATGTCGAAGCTTGTAGTGAACTCCCTATACCAATGATTTACATTACATTTATAATAGCAACTGTAACACCACCACATCCTCTACCATATCCTCCATGTCCACCATGGTTTCCTCCTTTTCTTACACTTTCATGTCCTCGTCTAGTACCCCACCATTCTAGGTACCTTATTATCTTATAACAATCCTTGACTTCGTGCTCTAGCTTCTTGCAGTTTAAGCATATCACTCATTCTCATTTCGCATTAGTTTGATTGTTACATGCTCTTGAATTTTCTTGAACTACAAAACCCACAATATTATTTTGTTCCTCACGTGACCTGCGAACTACTTATATCGTTCTTCTTAGATGATTAGTGCATACGAACAAATTAAAGAGGGTAAGGGATTAGTGTTAAGAATATTTGTTTGAGTATTCCTATAGAGGGTTGTATCTAATTCCATTAAAAAATCGTGGTCTTTCTTCTTATCTATTTATTCTAAATATTCCTTAGTCAAACTGCACTTGTATCCTCCACATTTATAAGTTAAAACTTTCACATAGCCTACGAGTTCCTCCCATATAGCTTTAAGTGATAGGAGATGAACTCCACCCAAAGAAAGCAAGCACACCAATAAAAGAAATTGAAGTTAAAAGGACACATAAAATTTAATGTAAAAAACCCCTTTCGAATATAGGGAAAAACTACAGGAAAAAATAGAAAACTTTCCATTATAGAAAACAAAGATTACGAGAGGAAGATCTCACAGTCCACACCAAGAATTAATACACAAGGTTATGGGAAAGAGATTTTGGGATATATAAAACCTTAAGCATATGCCTCCTTATTTGGCCTTAATGGAAGCTTCTAATCTTCCCACTTTCGATGTGGGATAGAAAACCAACAATCTCCCACTTGGAGATTTGATTGAGAACTAATCAATCGCCACACCGTTCTTTCTATCTTGTCATTTCTCTGGTGTCTACATCTCTGCTAAGGCATATAAGGATCTACACCATATGAATTTATCAATGTTGATCGGCTTTGTTATTGCATCTGTTAGGTTCTCTTTTGTGTAAATTTCTGCATGTCCACACTTCCATCTTCCACCGCTTCACGAACAAAATGATACTGAACTCCTATGTGTTTTGTTCTAGAATGAAAAGCTGGATTCTTTGCAATATGGAAGGCACTCTGACTATCACAATATATAGGAATTTTCTCTTTTCAGTGCCCAAACTCCAAAAGCCTTTTTATCCATATTGATTCCTTACAAGCTTGTGTAGCTGTCATATACTCAACTTTTATTGTAGATAGTGCTACAATTGTTTGTAGTTTAGACACCCAACTCATAGCTCCTCTTACATCTAGCAACTCTAAATATTGATCAAATGTAGCACACATAGCTAGGACAATCTGAATTGTATTAAGAGGAACTATAGGTGAAATTTTTTTTATAAAGTCAATACCTTCTTTCTGAGCATATCCTTTTACCATCAACCTTACACGATACCATTGCACCTGATCATCAATGTTACGTTTTATCTTGTATACCCATTTGTTGCCAATAGGCTTTCTCCCTTGTGGTAATGGCACAAGCTTCCATGTCTTATTCTTATGACGAACTTCTATTTCTTCCTACATTGCTTCCATCTAAAGTGATGCATCTGAACTATTTGTTGCTTCTCGGAATGTTGATGGGTCTCCATCTTTTGTTAAGAGACAGTATACAACATTGCCCTCCATAATATAATCAAATTGCCAAGTTGGGGTTCTCTTTTCAAAGGTTGACCGTCGGATTTCTATATTTTCATATTCAACCGATTCTCACTCCTAGTGATCTGATATAGCTTCAGTAGAATCTTTCTATTCAATCTTCCTTACTTCTTGAATCGTTACAACTTTAGAATTTTCTTTAGACAAGCTATTTTGATCTTTCTCTTGCAGTTTATCTTTTGCAAATATTACATCCATGCTAATGACAAGATTATAGACAGTGGGATCCCATAGTCAATACCCCTTGACCTCATCAGCATACCCATCAAATCTACATTTTCTGGATTTTGGATCTAGTTTTGTGATATCTTGGGTATTATACATCACGAACACAGGACTTCCAAATATGTGTAACTGAGAATAATTTGTTGGTTTACCAGTCCATATCTCCATCGGTGTCTTTAGATCAATCGATCTTATTGGTGATTAATTAATCACATAACAGGGGGTCTTCACTGCTTTTGCCCATAATGACTTTGTCATACTTACAGTTCTCAACATTGCTCTAATTCTTTCAATCAAAGTTCTATTCATTCGTTCAACCACTTCATTTTGTTGAGGAGTGTGAGGCACCGTGAATTGACGTTTGATGCCTTCTTGATTACAAAAATCAACGAACTCATCACCAGTATATTCTCCATCATTATCAATGCTGAGGTACTTGATTTTCTTCCCCGTCTCTAACTCAATTTGTGCTTTAAATGTTATGAAGTTGGGAATACATCTCCCTTTCTTTTGATAGGATACACCCAACATCTTTTGAAGTAATTATCAACAAAAGTCACAAAGTACCTTGCTCCACCTAGAGACATAACCGGTGCTCTCTATACATTAGAGTGAATCAATTCTAGAATATCTTTACTTCTAGAATTAGATGCATTAAATTTTAGCCTATACTGCTTACTTGTAACGCAATGCTTACAAAAGAATAATGATACCTTCGTGAGACCAAGGAGTAGTTTCTGCTCAGCAAGAATCTTCAATCCTTGCTATAACATGTGGCCATGTTTATGGTGCCAAAATTTTGTTGCATTTTTTGCAGAAATAACTGATGCAACCGATGCATTTACTTCCATATACATCTCTCCCATAAGCTTGTATAAGTTTACAGCTATCCTTTCCACCTTTATTACTACAATTGCTTATTTGATCACCTTCATAACTCCATTTTGAATAGAGGTCTTGCACCCATTTTATACAATTGTTCTAAAGATAATAAATTTTTCTTCAAGCCCTTAATGTATCATATTTTGAATAGTGTGAACTATACCATCATACATCTTCAACTTGATGATGCCAATCCCAGCAATCTCCAAGGTATGGTCGTTTCCCATATATAAAGATCCTGCAGAGATAGATTTATAAATGTGAAACCAATCTCTATAAGGAGCCATATGCCATGTTGCTCCTGAATCTATTATCCAAGCATTAGTGAGCTCTACTCTGTCCTTGAACACTGTTGCTATTTCACTATATAAGATTTCTCCATTGGTAACACATCCCTGAGAAGTTGATGCTTCAGAGGCCTTGTCTCCACCGTTATTGAATCGACATATACTTTTAAAGTATCCTCTCTTACCACAGTTGTGACGCTTGAGATTTTTCTTACTTCTAGATTTCAACCTTCTTATTTGTGCCTCCTAGTGGATTCATGCTCCATTATCCATCCTCTCGTCATCGATAAGGCTACCGCTTGATTCGAACTTTTCAGCCTTTCTTCCTTGTTGATGTGTCTGTTTTCTTCTTCAAGAACTGAAGTAGCAACATCATCAAACACTATAGTATCTGTGAGGATATTATTGGTTAAATTAATGATGAATTGGTCATATGAATCTGGAAGACTTTGAAGTAGAATCTCCGCACGTTTAGTTGGATTTACATTATGTCCCAACTTTGAAAGTTGAGAGCATAGAGAGGTCAAAGTATTGATACGCTCTGTTACTGAAGTAGATTCAGGCATTCAGAGTGTATAGAGTCTCCTCTTTAGAAAAATTTTGTTGTTAAGAGATTTAGCTTCATATAACTTTATAAGATGATCTACTTTATAAGATGATCTCATATCTCCTTGATTGTTTTCTTTTCCTCTACACCTTGCAAGATATCATCCGATAGACCAAGATGCAAATCTCACATGGCTAAGGCATTTATTTGTTTCCATTTAATGTCATTTGTGAAATCCACTGACCTAGCAATAATGGCCTTTAAACATTTATCTTTTACTAATACTGCCTTCATCTTCAATTTCCATAACGAGAATTGTGTTCCGTCAAACTTTGTAATATCAAATTTGGTTAACATTGCTTATATCACAAGAATTGACTCCCAATATCTCACATTAAAAAGGGAAACCGCCTCGAGTTACCTCTATTTAGTATGTAATAAGACTGTAGTACACCAAAAAAGTTCCTAGGAAAGGCTAGAGAGGTCATAAATGGTCTCACTTAAAACTCGGTCTTCTTAGACAGAATTTTTCTTAGACATGCACTCAATCACCTCAAAGAACAATGAAAAATGCCCAAAAAATGATAACAAGAACTCGAGAATAAAACCACCCTTAAACAATGAAAAACTCGTTTTCTAATGTGGAAGATCAGACTATACTGCAACCACATAGCATACTTGAACAACCCTTGGGCTCTAATACCACTGATAGGAGATGAACTCTACTTGGAAAGAGCTAACACACCAATAAAAGAGATTGAAGTAAAAAAAAGACACACAAGATTTAACGTGGAAAACTCCTTAACGAATATGGAAAAAAAAAACCATGAGCAAGAATAGAAAACTTTCTACTATAAAAAAGAAAGATTACAAGAGGAAGATCTCACAATCCATACCAAGAATTAATACACAAGGTTATGGGAAAGAGATTTTGTATAAGGAGGCTTCTAATCTCACCCACTTCCTTTGTGGGATAGAAAACCAACATTAAGGCTACTAAAGTATGTCGCAATACTTTTCCCCTATTGCTTGCAATTATTGATCCCCTCCCTTAATTGACATATCCTCATCTAATCTCCTACAAAAAATCACTCTTTAAGATCATTCAAAAGGTCTTTCACATTATCTATGTATGTGAGGGTGGACCTAATGGTCGAATTAACTAAAATCATCCTCCAATGAATGAGCATGGAGTTTGCACTCCATTAGTCTTCGATCTTGCTTGAATCATCGGTTGATATCTTGATAGTTCCGTCGATCAAATCAACTTTTCTCTTGGCTTTAAATGCATTCCGCTTAGCTTTTACCCACTCATTGTAGTTGACTTCTCCCTTCAATGTCAAGTCATATATATTTAACCCCGGATTGTCACCAAGATGCACGTAATATGGAGACATTGAATCAAGCACCTTGCTCTTCTTCCCATTGTCACCTGAATTGATCCATCTCCTTTACTCATGCCTTCAGGCATATTTGTTGCTCTCTCACTATGTATTTAGGGTTTCAGAGTTTATCCCTTGCTCTAATGTCATGAAGAGTTTTAAAAGTCAATAGCTTGTCTTTCGTTAACCATTAGAAAGCAATATGTACACTTTGACGTACAATATCCACACCTAAAATAACGACTAGCACTAGAAAATATTTTCCTAATTGAAACCCTACTAGAACTCCTAAACAAGAAAACTAAGGGGCTGTTTGGTTTCACTTTTGTTTTTCTGTTGTTATTTTTTGTTTCTGTTTTTTGTTTTTAGTTTCTGTTTTTTTTCTTAAAAAAGCAAAAACCTGTTTGGTTGAGATTTGCAATATAAAAACTGAAAAAAAAACCTGTTTGATTGAGATTTCTAATAAAAAACTTAAAACAAAAATATGTTTGGTTTTTTATATTATTATTATTATTATTATTATTATTATTATTATTATTATTAATTAATTAATTATTATTATTATTAATTTTTTGTTGTTGTTGTTGTTGTTGTTGTTGTTGTTGTTGTTGTTGTTGTTGTTGTTGTTGTTGTTGTTGTTATTA
>JAOTAX010000196.1:25340767-25352182 GCA_025629825.1 Erythroxylum guanchezii
TATTATTATTATTATTATTATTATTAATTATTTTTATTTTTATTCATTATTATTATAAATTTTCTACTGACTATTATTAATATTATTAATTTTATTATACCAAATTAATTATCTTATTATTATTATAAATTATTATAAATTTTGTACTTTTATTATTATTATTATTATTATTACTATTATTATTATTATTATTAATCGAGATAGAAAATAGGGATATGTTGCTTTTATGTCGAAGAAAACATGTTGTCAAAATTTAGAGTAATGATATTTTCTGGTTTCTATAAAACTATTGTGTTTTTTTATTTTCAGAAACAAAAAATCACAACAGAGTAAGCCAAACACGTTTTATTTACCTGTTTTTCTTTTTATAAAAACGACAACAAAAAATGGAAGAAAAAATGGAAACAAACAGTTCCTAAATAATACAAAAAAAAATGGCATTTGCATATTTATCATATGGCATGGTTATCAATAATAAACAATGTCTCCTTGTGGCAATGGAAAAGATACAAAATTAATTCTAAGCAAAATGACTACTTATTGAATTAGAGGTTGAAGATCAATCATTGTCCTGCTGGTGGAACGTCACATCTTCCACCAAGCGTCAAAATCATGACAAAACGAACCACTTTTGATTATTATAATGGGACTGTTCGATTATAACAAAGAGGCATATGAGCAATGACAAAATATCATAATATAGGTATGTTCGAAAATTTTATTTCGAGTCCATAGCTCTTGCTCGAAAAGGTCACGAGCTATGACCAAACTTGGCTTCCAAGTTGCATATTTGGTTTACCAGTGAAGGTGATTGAATATGAGAGAGAAAGAAAAAGTGGAATGAATCAGACCGACTTTCCAAGCCAAGTTCATGCCAAAGAAATGACAAGAACCTGAAGCAAATATTTAATAATATCAGTCCTTTACCTGGCATGATTGGTTGAACATAGCCGTGAAAATGCTCCAGGTTCAGTCTCTTGGAACAAAGCATATTAAACACTTTTTTTTTCAGATTTAGATTTCCTCTTCCTTTATTTTCCTCTCCCATGCCAGGACACACCTAATTCCTAAATTCACATACTAGAATTAGTATACCGACTTATGAAGACAGACGGCTAATGAGATTTTGGAAACTTTTACAGTCAGATTTGAGTCAAAATACGACAAGATATTTTCAATAACTACAGAGTATTCTGGGTCACGAAACATTAATACAATAACATAACTGAACTAGCAATAATTAATAAGTTAGTGATGAAATTTTTATTTTCCCTTATAATCAAAATAAGTATTTTCTTATTTTTATTAAAACGGAATTAGTAGTATGTTACGGTTTGATCTAATTGCAAGGTATGAGACTTGAATCCCATATTGATTAAATACAAAATTGATATGAGATTTATAAAGACTTTGGGCTCTCTACCCTCATAAGCTAGCTTTTAAGGTGTAGCTCTCCTAAAGTCCTTATCAATTGATATCAAAGCCGGCCTTGTAGTGGTGGCCTATGGAGTGGTAGCCTGGGAGTGCCAGCCGTGACCAACATGATCGTGACTAACAAGGATTTCAGAGTGGTGACCCATGAAGTGGTGACCTTAAAGTGTCAGCCGTGACCAATGAAGACATCGGTTCTTATGGGGGGACGAATGTTACGGTTTGATCTAATTGCAAGGTATGAGACTTGAATCCCATATTGATTAAATACAAAATTGATATGAGATTTATAAGGACTTTGGGCTCTCTACCCTCATAAGCTAGCTTTTAGGGTGTAGCTCTCCTAAAGTCCTTATCGTAATATTGCAGAATCAATAGAATTTCGAATGTCATAATACATACTAGAATAGCATGTGTATTCAACTCCAAAGTATATATGCTACATTTTGAGCTTTACTTCTAAATTGATATAATTATTATATTAACATTTTTCAGATTAAATTGATATCATTTCCCCTAAATTATTATCAGGTATCACGTACGACCAACTTTATTAGTCCCGGTGTACGACAGACAAAACTTAAACAAGTACTTCTCCCTAGAATTGGAAATAATATCACATTAATATATTAACTTGACGTTTTAACCTCCCCAAATAATTTCTCAAAATCTTGTAAAGTGACAACAATAGAGGTTCTTTCATGAGAAGGGAGTGTTGCGGTCGAGGATAGAATATCGAATCCTGGGACAACAAGGACAAGCAGACAAAACCAGCGACAATGCGCTGCATTATGCATGCACGGCAATGTACGTGTCGATCTTTGACACTACCTCAACAATTATGGAGTAAAGTGATGCTATTCGAACTCTTATAAATTGAAGGATTGAGGAAATTGAATGCGTTTGGTATTGTTCTAATAGTCTACGACTCATCTTTTGTTAAGTTTAGAGTATTTCGTCTTGCTAACGTCTTCTACTAGAAAACTAGTTGAAGTTGAATAAGACGAAATAGTTTAAAAGATAAAATGACTTCGTTTTGAATATATTTAATAAATAAATATTGTTTTACATTATTATTTTTAAATAAAATAATATTATTTTAGTTAATTATCCACTTAACAACTAAATAAAAATAAAATTATTTTATCTTAATTTATTTAAACTAATTTGACTATCTTTTCTAACTAAAGAAATTTAAAATTGGAGCTAATAATTTAAAATTAAATTGAATCAAATTAATTCAGTTTAAATCATAGCAAATTAACTATAATATCTCTATTCCTCCCTCTTCTCAAATCGCAAATTTAAGTTACATGTATAAAAGTTCTCACTTATGTACTTATTATTTTTGGTATAAAAAGGAAGTACAGTTTCTAAGCATGGTAGATAACTTACTCTAAGCTTGCACTTGATTATATCAACAAAAATTATATTTGAGAAACAACTTTTAAAGATTTGCAAGTTCAACCCTGAGATCAACATAAACTTGAAGTCTTTCATATTTAAAATAATATCAATTTTAAAGTAATAGATTGAATTTAAATAACTAATAAGAAACTCTAAGTTGTTCCTATTGCACTTGATTCACACGTGATTGAAAAAAGTAAATATTTTCATAAAGAAAAAGAAAAGAGAACCTTCAATTTGATACACTTCATAACTTCATAATTATTATAAATTGAAGTACCTTACATGTTACAAATGCCATTTGTTGGTGAGTAAAAATAAAATAAAATATTTATTAATTTTTATATCTATAAAATTGTCAAATAATAACTATAAATGTTCTCTTTCCACATTAATATTTTTTATCATTACAGTTTGGTGTCCACTTCATAGTCTAATTATGTTGAAGTTGTCTGAAGTCAACACAAGATTTCCCACTTTGCGAGAATCAAAAGAAGATCATTAATATATGCAATTTTCCATTTTGTAATTTTTACAAATTGTAACTTAATAGTTACAAAAGAACAACTTTTAATCACTCACCAAGCCTTCATATGATTAGTCCAAAAGTATGATTGCTCAATGACTTTGCCTATAATACCTCGAATTCATTGAACATTTATCCCACGATCCGTAATATGTGCAGCTTATGATACTTAACGAGCTCTGAATGATGTCTAACTCGCTCACTATGGAAAATGACAAGAAATATATTTGTTGTTTCGTGGGTGTGGAAAACTCAGGTTTAAATGGAGAAGAAGACAGCCTGAAGAGGAAAACTGAATGACGAAGCCGGCAAACAATTCAATTCTCCTTATGTATGATGAACAACCATATTTATTACTGATAAGTGAGAAGATAGTACTTCAATATCCTAAGGGTAGCAAAAGGGTTTGATCCGGTTCGACTTAATTCGGATTGAAATTATCACGACCAATATAAGTTAATTAAATTTAAATTTTATTTAATTCTAGAATTCGACATTTTAAATTTTAAATCAGATTAAAATTCAGAACTTTTTTATTATTTTAGATTTCATCAAATAATTTGTTTTTGTTGGATTTTTGAAGAAAAAAAGATGAATGAGATGGGATAAGATAAAGTATTAACAATACGTAACACTCAGATCCTTTTATTATTAAACTTAGTTGCCTTATATAGACAAAATACAAACAACTAAAATAAATTTTTCAGCCACCAAATCTTGCTTATAAGATAAGATTAAAGATAATTTAAGACTTATTCTAAGATAATCTAAGACTTATTCTAAAAGAATTTAAACAACTTTAAAATTTGAATTAATTTCCAAC
Organism: Erythroxylum guanchezii; assembly: GCA_025629825.1. NCBI lineage: Eukaryota > Viridiplantae > Streptophyta > Magnoliopsida > Malpighiales > Erythroxylaceae > Erythroxylum > Erythroxylum guanchezii. The sequence goes on from JAOTAX010000196.1 coordinate 25,344,955, forward strand.
ATTCCATTTTAATTTAAATTTTCTGGATGGAGCATATCTCTCTTAATCTTTAGAATATTATGTGAATCACTTCTCTTTACCAAATTCCCGTTGATGCCCTTTTCATCAACCTGCAATGATTATGTGAAGCACTTCTCTTCGCTAATTTTTCGTTGATGCCTTTCTGATCAACTTGCAATTATTGAAGCACGTCTCTCCAAACACATCTTGGTGCACTTCTCACCACTGTCTTTAAATTTGTTAATGCACATTATCATCAACTTATAGATATTAGAGTACATCTCTCCATGTTTCTTATTTGTGAAGCAAATCTCTTCACTGTATGATGCTCTTCTCATCATCTTTCCATTGTTGAATACTTCTCTCACCTAATTAAAAAAAATGTTTCTTCTTTAGCCACTTCAACCAAATTTGCATGTTCTTTTTTAAATCTGCAATTTTTTTACAGATGACCAAATTTTTTGCAGTTATAGCATCGAGACCTTCCTTTGTGCCAACAATATTCAATATTCCTCTTCATGACCCAATAACTTCTTGCAATTTGTACATCAGAGAATGTTCCTTTCTTCTTCGATGACGGAACCTTTGCTAAATAGGCTTCTTCCACCATCTTTTCACTTTCTTGCTTTCTCTCTTAATCACTCATAGGTCTCTCAAGGATCTAAAGCTCTGATACCATGCTGGATTTTTGAAGAAAAAAAGATGAATGAGATGGGATAAGATAAAGTTTAAACAATACTTAATACTGCGATCCTTTTATTATTAAACTTGGATGCCTTATATAGACAAAATACAAACAACTAAAATAGATTTTTCAGCTATCAAATCTTACTTATAAGATAAGATTAAAGATAATCTAAGACTTATTCTAAGATAATCTAAGACTTACTCTAAAGGAATTTAAACAACTCTAAAATTTGAATTAATTCCCAACAGTTTTGAGTAGAAAATTTTTAAATTAGACATAGATTCGCACCTAATTCAATTTAGTATCATCTTTAAACTATTTAATACATAATGCAAATAATTAAGCTAGTCGGACAAATTGGGAATGAAGCAAGTGTTGCTGCCCTAACTGTAGGAACTATTTCTCTTGTTATGACTATAGGAAAGACTTTATTATTAGAAGATTGTTATTATGTTCCTAAGTTTGTTTCGATCATTGTTTCCATTTCATCATTAGATAAGCATGGATTTCATACAATCTTTATGAATAACCAATGTAATAATATATTTCATGGTGATGAATTGTATATAAGTGGTTATTTACAAAATGGACTTTATGTCTCACCTGAAATATTTGTTTATCCAATTATGAATGTTTCTGGTCAAAAAAGGAAGAGAGATAATTATGCAAATCAAACTTACCTTTGGCGTTGTAGATTTGGTCATATTGGTGAGAAAAGTGTAAACAAGTTGCACAAGGAAGGATGCGTTGATCAATATTATTATGAATCATATAAAACTTGTGAGTCTTGTCTCAAAGGAAAAATGACCAAATATGCTTTTACTGGAACTGGAGAGAGAGCTAGTGAACTTTTAGGACTTATACATACTGATGTATGTGGGCCTATGAAAGTTCAAGCTAAAGGTGGATATTCTTATTTTATCACCTTCACTGATGATATGTCAAGATATGAATTTGTGTATCTTATGAAACACAAGTCTGAATCATTTGAAATATTCAAAAGATTCCATAGTGAAGTTTAAAAACAAACTAGTAAGAGTATAAAGACACTAAGATCTAACTGTGGCGATGAGTATCTTAGTGATGATTTTGTTGATTATCTAAAGTAAGATGGAATCTTGTCTTAGTGGATTTCTCCAAGAACACCACAACATAATGGTGTTTTAGAAAGGAGAAATCGAACTTTATTAGATATCGTGAGATCCATGATGGGGTTCACTGATCTTCCTATCGTCCTATGGGGATATGGTTTAAAAGCCATTGCCTATTTATTAAACAAAATTCCTACTAAAGTAGTCACTAAAACTCCATATGAGATATGGAAAGGACATAAGCCTAACCTAAAAGATTTGAAAGTTTGGGGTTGTCTAGTTTATGTCAAGAGATTGCTACCAGATAAGCTTAAAGCGAGGTCTGACAAGTGTAGAATTATTGGCTATCCCAAGGAAACAATGGGATATTATTTCTATCCCCTTCTGAACACAAAGGGTTTGTAGCCAGAAATGCAACCATTTTAGAAAGGGTGTTCCTTAATGGAGGAAGTCATGGTGTAGAAATAGATCTTGATGAAATTTAAGATTCTAACTAATCAACACAAGCTCAAGAGCATCAGATGCATGTTAAGCAACCTTTACTTGATGTTTTGAAATTAACACATAGGGTGCCAACCTCGACAGTTGAGGAGAATGGACTGGTTAGTGAACCTGTCCAAGAACCAGTGCATCAATAAGATTAAGTAGAGGAAGAACCTATTAAACATAAGCCTATTATAAGGTCTATTAAAGATCGTTTTGCACCAGATAGATTAAAATTAATGGTGCAAGGTGACGAGGATAATCATATTGATGATGGCCCTAAGACTTACGAAGAGGCTATGGCAAGTCCAGATCGTAAGAAGTGGTTTAAGGCTATGGAATCTGAGCTAGAATCTATAAGAATCAACAAATTATGGACTTTGGTTGATCCCTCAAAGGATATAAAACCCATAGGATGTAAATGGGTATTTAAGAAAAAAATTGGAGTAGACGGGAAGGTTGAAACCTATAAAGCCCGTCTTATTGCCGAGGGATAGAATCAAAAGGAAGGTATTGATTATGATGAAACTTTTCCCCTATGGTAATGCTCAAATATATTCGGATTCTACTTGCTATAGCTGCATGTTATGATTATGAGATATGCCAAATGAATGTGAAAACAGCGTTTCTTAATAGAGAGCTTAAGGAAGATGTCTATATGACTCAACCTGAAGGTTTCACATTGTCATTTGCTCCTAATAAAATATGTAAGCTACAAAGATCCATTTATGGATTGAAGCAAGCTTCACAAAGTTGGAATATTCACTTCAATATAACAATCACAAAGTTCGATTTTGTTAGATGCAAAGAAAAGCCACGTGTGTACAAGAAGGTTAGTGGGAGCATAGTTATTTTTGTAGTACTGTATGTAGATGACATATTGCTAATAGGAAATGTTGTACCAGTCATGCAAAAGACAAAGATTTGGCTATCTGAACAGTTCTCCATGAAGGATTTGGGAGAAGCAGCTTACATTCTTGGAATCAAGATCTATAGAGATAGATCAAGGAAGCTGCTAGGACTTTCCCAATCCATGTACATTGATACTATTTTAAAAAGGTATCACATGGAAAATTCCAGAAAAGGTTATCTACCGATAGGCACTGGAATTTCTCTTAGTAGGGAGGATTGTCCTAAAACCCTAGAAGAAAGAGAGCACATGAGTAGGGTCCCATATGCCAGCGCAGTGGGAGCTATCATGTATACCATGACATGTACAAGACCTGATGTAGCCTACACGGTAGGAATAGCGAGCTAGTATTAAGGTAACCCAGGTGAGGAACATTAGAAAGTGGTTAAAACCATCCTTAAGTACTTGAGAAGAACTAAGGACCAATTCCTCATATGCGGAGATTATGAATTGAAGCTAATAGGTTACACTGATTCTAGCTTTGTGTCAGATAAGGATGATAACAAATCTACCTCTGGTTATATTTTCACCTTGAATGGAGGAGTAGTGAGTTGGAAAAGTTCCAAACAAGCTACAGTAGCTGATTCAATTACTGAAGCAAAATACATAGCTGCATGCGATGCAAATAAAGAAGATGTTTAGATGAAAAAGTTTTTAACTGAACTTGGTGTGGTTCCTTCAATAAAGGAAGTTGTTCCTTCAATAAAGGAATTGTGTGACAATACTGGTGCTATTGCACAAGTTAAGGAACTAAGGTCACACCAAAGATCCAAACATGTTCTGCGGAAGTTTCATCTGATTAGAGAAATTGTTGAGTGTGAGGATGTTCAAATTCAAAAAGTTGAAGGAAAGGAGAATGATGTAGATCCCTTCACTAAGGCGCTTAGATCAAAGGAGTTTGATAAGCACAAGTGGAAGATAGGATTGAAGTTTATGACTGATTAGGTCTAAGACAAGTGGGAGATTGTTGAAATTAAGCCCATGACCGAATCGTTATGTAATAGATTGAACAACTTAGTTTTGTGATTATTAATTTTGATTAATAACGTAGCAAATGATTTTATTATCATGTTACGTTTATTTTTTTTATACTAATATGATAAGTCCTTGATTAAATTTATACACTTGTCATCATAATGGAGATTATGATAATAAGAGTCAAGTCTTTAAGGTTTAATCTAAAAGTGTTCTTGATTATAGGATCATCAAATAAGGACTTTAATGATCCGGTTAGATCAATATGTATGTAATAGTATCTATTGGATGGATATTAGTAGATCTCATTTACTAAGTTACATATATAGATGATGCATATGGAGATATGATCATTGAACTGACCAAACTGAGAATTCCCAATGGTTAATATTACCTATGAATTGTCAAGTGGGATATTCTCATAAGGATTTAAATTTATATTTTTCCTTTGACCTGAGATCATCATAGTAATCAATAAGTCACTTATTATGTTTTGATGTCGGACACCTAGTGTGTAAAAATTCTAGTTGAATGATCATTGGATATAATTAAGTACCTATCTGATTAGTTGTAGCACCTCTTACCGTAGGGTACACACCGGGACGCCCGGAAGTCATTCCAGTACTTATCCTATGATAAGGGCGAGCTACGTTCAATCACTACATTCACTTCGCATGGTATCGTATCATTATTCACTTGTAAAGCATCAATAGAAAATCACAATATTTTAAAACCAAAATTTTCCTCATTTCATTTCATAAAACCCGATTGTTTACATTGTGTCTTTCAACATTTTCTATATATACATCATCAAAAGCTAATACAATATTACTACATGAATGAGGAAAATATGCACAATCTAACTAATTTGTCCAAAAATCCTACCTGACTGACCTTTGAGCAATGACTTCTCTTGCCAATCATAATCTACACGGTTGGTAGAGCCTCTCAAAAGCTAGAGTCGTCTCTCGGTTCTGAAAAGACAACGTTGCAATTTTGGTGAGTTTTGCGAACTCAATGAGGTAACCATAATCGACGGTTCACTTAATTCTTGCAACACCTCATTTCATATAACATATAATCACATACTGCACTTTACATAAGTATCACATTTTCACTTAAGCATAGGCAAATTTTGCATTTCAATCGATCAAACAAAAATGCATATGAAATGCTCATGAGACACTTTCCAATTATTACATTGTGACCAAGTGCTTGAACTGTCTCATATCTATTTTGGATACTGGGCTCATTAATAACTGCCCCCTATCCGATGAGGATATAGGGCTCACTATACATAGTGAGCCTTCAGCTCTTAGTCACTATTTGAGCTCGAGGCTTTTTTCAAATGTTGAGCTTTAAGCTTTGATCGGTGGCTACTCTTGTCATAACTCCTATTATCTGATTATGCATTCATGTATGGAATGCACCTCGCATTTTCAATCAATTATATCACAACACAATTAGTTCTTCACATTCACATTCAAGCAGCACTTCAATATACATTCCACATTTCACAGTCATCGGACCTTCTGTCCGGAATCAACAATTAAGCCACATTCATTCACTCATTTCAAAACAGAAATTAAGCAAATAATAATTGAGAGAAACCATCTAGGTTACTCACCAACCTCCTGAAGCTAGTGCCTGGAAGTTCCGGCAACGTCTGGAGGTTGTTGTTCTAGTTGCTCCTCTATATTAAACAACATACACATGTATCACAATTTGTACAATCATAAGTGTTTAATAATGCACATGAATGAAATGAAATATGTACAATGCATGTTCATAACAATCCTAGGTATCTTTCCACCAATTTCATCACAAAATTATTCTCATAACAAAACTCATCTAAGTATAATTTATACTTAGGCTTATGTCTCACTAAAACTATTAAAAACTCGATTCCTTTCTCTTTGACGCAGTTTAGATTTTTTCCAAGTCACACTTTCGGGTCTACTATTTCATATTCAATAAGAAAGTGAAACTGATGTAATTTGGTCATACTCTCTTCTAGAAAATTTTTCCTTTATGTCTTATGTTTCTATTGACACTAAAATCACTCAATTTGGTTTGGTAATTTGGAAGATATGCCTTAAACATTTTTGGATTGTTCTTATTCAAAAACAGTATACTATACACAACTTCCAGCCAGAACTTGATCATCTTAAATAATGAATCATAATTCGACTTTTTCATATGATTTGTAGCCCTATTTCTCTAGTTTACTCCAAATCAAAAATCATATTAATTGGAATCCTATAGATCAAGATATAACCAAAATACCCAAGCATGTTCAGTGAAATTATACTGGCTCGTACTATTCCAACAGTTTCCCTCACTTTCCTTCAATCCAACTTTTTCAAATCAATTCATAATGCTACCAATTTTCATGGAGAGATAGAAACATGTGTTAGGAATCTATTGGCTGAAGAATCATTTCATTTAGGGGTCTTATAGTGAAGTTATGGCCAAAAGAATCAAACATGATTATGTCCTCAATCATATTGAACCTATTTTGGCGGGATTGCCATCACTTTCACAAAAGATGTCGGATTGATGTCAGTTTTGGATGTTTTGAAAGAGAACTTCGATATCTACAACTTTTATGAAGAAATAGAAGTAGGATTTTGCCTCTAAAATGGTCAAAATCTTGATTTACTGTAGCTGTCCCCGAGAATGTCCTTTTAACAGACATACATTTCCGTTTAACGAACATTGATGGGCTTGAAGGTGCTTTCCAGATCTGAGAAGGTCCGTTTAACGGACCTAATGTCTGTTTAACATCTGGGGGTCATTTTAGACCCGATAAGGTCCATTTAACAGACCTAATGTCCGTCTAACGAACATTTGTGACACAAGACTCCCTCTAAAGCCTCTCCAATGGTTCCTACATCCATTCTAACATCATATTCACCCATAATCTTCTCAAATTCACATCTTCTAATGCAATAACACTTCATATCAATTCAGACACCAATTTTGTTTCATTAAATCTTCTAATTACTCAAATGATTCATCACATTCAACTACATCTCATCATTCAAAATTTCTATCCTTTTTCCATAACATATCTTATTC
>JAOTAX010000196.1:25381182-25403613 GCA_025629825.1 Erythroxylum guanchezii
CGGTACCGGCCGGTATTTGACCGGTATTTTGAATACCGGCCGGTACCAACGAAATTGGCCGGTACCGACCGGTATTTGACTCCGGTACCGACTATACCCGTACCGGTACCGGTTTCTGGCCGGAACGGAACGTACCAGCCGGTACGGTACGAAATTCATATCATTGGTCAAAAGTGAGGTTCTCAAGGGAAAAGGAACACGTATAGAATAACCCCACAATTCAGTTCAGTTATGTTGTTGCTTGAATAATAGTGCACTTAAAGGTGAAGCATAGTATGGAGGATCCGTAAAAGTTGATGAAGATGCACTTGTTCTTTAGAACATTTAAAAGAAAAGAATATTTTTTTTTAAAAAAACGGATTAATTGCGCCAACTCTTCTTCTATAGGTTAATTTCAAGCCCACGGCAGATTTGGGATGTGAAGCCCAAGACTTATGTTTGATATTTCGATTTATACGAGGAATGGTTAGGCAACCAGTTTGCCACATGTTCAAGATTGGGTAAGCTGAGCCCAACACATTGAACTTCTTAGACACGCAGATCTGACGTTCTTGACTCCGTGATCTTGAAACTCACTTTCTGACACGATCATCAAAAGAGATAAAAACATCTTTCGAAATGAAGCAAAGTTCAGGTTGAATGGTTGAGAATTCGACCCAGAAGAGCCAAGATGGACAATGTGATAGTTGAGGTGGCTGCAAGTCTTGTATACAACGCAACAGAAGCAACAATTGGCTTTCCGGAACCGAAATCTGTCAGGAGTCTAGCAAGTTTTGAATGGGGTGGAACCATCTCTTCCTTGTGAGTTTCTCTTCAGATTCTGATACTAATTAATCATATGGGTCACTTCCGTTCTTATTCTGCAACTTCAGTTGATCTTCAAAATAAAATTATGTTGGATTGGGGCGCCCCTATTGGTATGTCCATATTCTCAAATAATATCCTTGATCATTTTTTTTTAATCTCTTCTTATCCTTGTCTTGCAGATTCCTTTTGATACTGAACCAAACAGGGAGGAAATCATCCATGCAGACTACGCTTCTAGCGTTGTATCTGTTCATAAGCTTTCCATCCGTATTCTTCATGATTTTAAGGTTCTTATTGTTTTGCTTCTTAAATCATGTCTCTTTTTATGTTGAATATTGCCTTCCTTTGATGTACACCGAGTGAAAGAAGTACTTGTCCATCTTCAGAGGCGAGTTGGGTTACTGGGTAGCCTTTCTTTTAACTGCAGCAAATCTATTCTTTCCTGAAAATTTTCCAGGTTTGTACATTATTTCTTTGATGATCAAGGAGCATCTGTTCCTATCGATAACTGAATGTTCACTTTGTTTGATTGTTGTTTGTCCCTTTTGTTTGCAGTTTCTCGCTTTACTCTATTTGTTGTCACACCTAACTGGCTGGCTGATGGACTTCGCACCAGTATTGTTGGTGGAGTTATGTGTCTCATAATTGGGATTTTGACTGTTATTACAGAAATGGTCGGAGAAGGATTCAGGACCAGGAGTTGTGTATGTAATTTACGCTGCTTTGGTTACTGTATTGGTACAGCTTTCTTGTTCTTCTTTACAATATTGTATCTATGCCTGGGACTTTGGTAAAACAAGGGAAGTTATCCCTTTCCACCATTTAGAATCAGATTGCTGATGAAAGGCATAGAAGCATAACCTTTTTGCCACCAACTGGGGCAAGCTTTATATATGCTTTGGACAAGTTCAATAGTCATTTGGGTTGGTACGATTTAAGCTCATAAAAGACTGTGGGCTTTGGTTTGAGGCCTGCTTAAGTCCATAGACCAATTCTTGTGCAAGTCAAAGCTCATACTTTCCTGGACCAATGGGGTGTTGACAGTTTCATCGGCTGATGTCAAAGTTGGCGGCTGCGTTGTCTGTCTCCGTAGGTTGTTGCCATAAGCCACTGCCACCCTGCGTTGCTAAAAACATTTTAGGCTGTGGAAAAAACCACAATTCTATCTTTCGGAAAGATCTGTCTCAGTGCCCGTTTGATACATATCCCCAACCCTTTTTGAGTCTACTGCGTAATGAATTCCTTTTCTCTCGTAATTCAGGGGTGCACCAAGTACGTTTTATCTATTAACATATTGCTTATTTTCAAATTCATAAATTATTTAATATTTTACAACTTATTTCATAAATTTTCTAATTCGTCTAATGTTCAATTAAATGGTAACTGCTATAGGATACCCACAATAGAAAACCCTTTTCTTTTTTGAAATATATATATATATATATATATATCTGGTTGTGGAACCAAATAGAGCAAACTAGATTAAGTCAAAGTTTGAATCTGAAGTACTTCTCTACAGTGGAAACCGTGTTAACTTAACCTTGGAGATGGGCGGCGGAGGAACTCTATGCTAATAATTGTGAAAAGGTCAACGGTACCATTCCCATCTTCACTAGTTATTTATTCCTTTGTTAGGATCTCAAAGTTTATAGAACTACGGCCAAACTTTTCCTTTGTCCAAACAGATTCTGGTTCCTCAACCGAATCCACCATGAGCTCCTACTCTGTCGTTTCTCTTCTTTTTCTTTGTAATCTTTGTTCATGCATCCTGATTTATGCACAGCAACCTTACGTTGGAACATCAACAACAGATTGTTCTAACACCAAAAGCTCTGCTCTTGGATTCTCCTGCAATGGCATGAACAACACCTGTCAATCTTACCTCACCTTCCGATCCCAACCGCCTTACAACACTGTTGGGTCAATATCTACACTTTTACGTTCCGACCCATCGAAGGTATCGATGATAAATGAAGTGTCCGAGAATGCAACTTTTGAAACAAACAAGCTGGTGATAGTTCCTGTTAACTGTTCATGCTCAGGTGAGTACTATCAAACGAACACATCTTACGTTGTTCAGAAAGATGACACCTACTTCTTGATTGCCAACAACACCTACCAAGGTCTCTCGACATGTCAGGCTCTCTTGAATCAGAGCACTAAACTTACTAAAAATATATATATTGGTGAACGTGTCAGTGTTCCTCTCAGATGTGCTTGTCCTACAAAAAATCAGAGTGATGTGGGTATCAAGTATTTATTGAGTTATGTTGTAACTTTTGGTGATACGGTTTCAGCCATCAGCGTGCAATTTGGAGCCGAAACAGGAAGGACACTTCAAGCTAATGAACTTAGCGAGCAGAATTACAACATTTATCCTTTTACCACTCTGTTGGTTCCTCTGCAAAACCCACCTTCTAGTTCTGACACTGTGGTGCCACCACCTCCACCTTCTCCGCCACCGCCACCACCATTGTCGCCTTCAAACTCTGGCAAAACTTCAAGCAAAACATGGGTTTATGTGGTTGTTGGGGTTGTTGCAGGAATTTCTCTTACGTTAGCAGCAGGGACGGGGGTTTTCTTTGCTTTCATTCGCAGAAGTAAGAAGAAAGCTGATCCCGTTATGGGCTCAGAAACACAAAGCTTTGAGGCGGTTGAGAAGCCATTAAACAAAATGTTGAATGAAGAATCCCTCGAATTCTTAGGTATTATACCTAGTATAGCTAAATCAATTAAGGTGTACAAGTTTGAGGAGTTGAAAGTTGCAACAGATAATTTCAGTCCGTCTTGTTGGATCAAGGGATCTGTTTATCGTGGTTCCTTTAATGGTGATTTTGCTGCTATCAAGAAAATGAATGGAGATGTGTCAAAAGAGATAAATTTGTTGAGCAAGATCAATCACTCCAATGTAATTCGCCTATCTGGGGTTTGTTTCAGTGACGGGCATTGGTATCTGGTTTATGAGTATGGTGCAAATGGACCCTTGTCAGATTGGATCTATCAAATCAGTAGTCATGATAAGTTCTTAACCTGGAGACAAAGAATTCAGATTGCTTTCGATGTGGCTACAGGGCTTAACTATCTACATAATTTCACTAGTCCTCCCTATATCCACAAAGACATGAAATGTGGTAATGTTCTTCTTGATAGTAATTTCAGGGCTAAGATTGCTAACCTTGCCTCGGCAAGGTCAGCAGAAAATCAGGAAGGTGAATTCACCTTGACAAGGCACATTGTTGGGACAAAAGGGTATATGGCTCCTGAGTACTTGGAAAATGGTATAGTCTCCACTAAGACTGATGTCTTTGCATTTGGGGTCCTTATGCTGGAGATACTCACAGGGAAGGAAATTCCTGCACTGTACAGAGAAGAGAACATGTGCATCTCAGATGTTCTAAAAACAGTTCTCTCTGACAACGATGAGCCGGAGAACCTAAGCCAACTCATTGACTCTTCTCTGCAAGGGAATTATCCCGTGGAACTGGCCGTTGTTTTTGTCCGACTGATCGATAGTTGTTTGCAAAAAAATCCATCCGATCGCCCAGCCATGGATGAAATTGCACAATCTCTCTCAAGAATCCTGAGTTCTTCATTGTCGTGGGAACAGTCAAGCGGTACTGACTGGGATCATCGGAGTTCCAGGGCGAGGTTTTGATAGCAAGGTACCTGAACACAATACTTCCCACATATTTGGACAAGCACCCTTTCCTTGTTTTGTGTTGGAGATCGCCCCTGTGAGATTTCAATTCCTATAAATATTCTTGAAGTCCCACTCATTTGTCCAGATTCTCAATCTCATACAGGAAAGTTAAAAAATCCTGACACGATTTTTATGTTTTAGTGTCTTGGCATCTTCTGATTAAACTCAGATATTGTCTAATTATGTTGGAATTTAATGAACTAAGAGTAGGCGCAACAATTATCTTAGGAGAAGTTATGAAGGACGTCGGTAATAGTACGGTCTCGTCAACACATAAACCACAGTTTTAACTCACGAAAAGCAACCCATAAAGTGGACTTAATAGTGTCAAAAATCTTATCACTTAAAATCAACCATAACAAAGGACGAAAAAGGCTATTTCTCTCGGAACATGGAGGAGTTCTTGAAAATAAAAGTTGAACCAAGTATAATAATTAGTGTTTTATTGCTTAGTTTGATGTTGATTGGAATAGTTAGGTTCAACATATCCTAATCTTACTTTTTTACGACTATGATCCAAATGACCAAGTTAGACTTTAGTATCGTTTTTTTGTTGGGTACTTTGGAGAGAAACTAAATCCTCAAGAACGCAACTGATCTAGCATCATACCGGAGAAGCAAACCAAGACGTGGCCCAGGAAAATCCCAAAGAGCCCAACGGGAAAATCCAGAAAACCCTTGTTTAGCTAGAAAATCCGCACTCTGATTCCCCTCTCTGAGAGTATGCTGAAGGGAGCAACACCACGCTCTCCTAAGGAGTCGTCGAATGTCAACAACAATGGCCAAATAAGGATGAGATAAGGGGCATGCACCCTTGATAAGATTAATCGTTTCAAGTGAGTCAGACTTTACAATCAACTTGCGGTGATCACGAGCCCAAGCAATAGATAAACCATGATATATATCACGAAGTTCAGCTAGCATGTTGGTTGCATGCCCAATGAAACCTGAGAAACCAACCAACCACCGCCCATGTTTGTCCCTGATCAAGCCACCAAACCCTGCATCTCCTGGGTTCTCAATCGAGCTCCCATCCACGATAACTTTGACATAGCGATTGCTGGGTGCTTGCCACGAGACCCATCTATGTTTAGGTATAGTAGCATGATCCTCCGCAGGAAAGGCCATTTGGCACTCACTAACGAGCCTGACATGCCACCTGTATTGTGCAATAGTAAACATAACCTGATGTTGGATAAGCTCTTTGTTTCTTGCACACCAGATAATCCATGCGCCGGTAATGATATTATGTATATGGTGACAAGGACAAGAAGTATCCAAGATATAAGAAGATACCCATTCATCAAGGTTAGTAGCAAAAAATGAGACATGTGGATTTCCAAGGATGTGGAACGACACCTGCCGCACCCAAGGACAATCACGAAGGGCATGAATAGTAGTTTCCATGTGCTTACCACATTGGAAACATAAAGGTGAAGTGGTCATACCATACTCAAAACGTAGCAGATTAGTAGGAAGTCGGTGCCACCGAATCTGCCACAAGAAGAGGCAAAATTTCTGAGGGATATTTAGCTTCCAAATTCTGGGCCACTACTTGCGAGGGTCAGTAGGATAAGGGACCCGAGAGATGTATTCATACCCTGATTTCACAGTATAGCTACCAAACATGGTCTCTCCCCAAATCAACGTATCGTTGAGCATTGTATCACGCGGCACCGGAACAACAAGAATGCTTCTCGTTAAATCCCTTCCCAAAGGTGTATGAAAGCGGGAAAGTTGCCAGTCTCTATTTCCATCAAGTAGGTCATTAAGTGAAAGATTGAGATCACGATTGTCAATATATGGGACTTCCTCACGAAGAGGGAACTCACCAACCCATTTGTCATTCCATAGAGAAATAAACTCTCCATTACCAATTCGCCAAGTAAAACCATCCTTTAGGTAAGGAAGAGCTTTTTTTATGGCCTTCCAGCTTGGAGAAGCAGTAGGGGGTGTTGTACTATGCATAAGAGTGGCATTACGCAGATACTTACCTCGCAAGGCATCAACCTAAGGCTTTGAAACATTCTGGACAAGATCCCACACCAATTTTCCTAACATGGCAATATTGTTTTCTCTGGCCATTCGAACACCCAATCCACCTACTTCTTTAGGGCTACAAACTGCCTCCCACTTTAAACAATAGAAACCACGACCTACACTGGAAGATCGCCAAAGGAAGTCGCGACAATGCTTATCAATCATATCACAGGTTCTAGTTGGCAACCAACAAGTTTGCATAGTGTAGAGAGGTATTGTAGATAGCGTAGATTTAACTAAAGTGAGACGACCAGCCTTATTTAGAAATTTGGCTTTCCATCCTTGCAAACGATTTTGAATTTTAGTCAAAAGAAGTTGGGAAGCATTCTTTGTGTTTGTCCCACTCAGGGGCACTCCAAGATAGGTCCCTAGGTCCAAAGTAAAGGTCAAGTGGAGTTGATGTCTTAATGTCTTTCGGTGCTGCCTATTAACATGGGGGAAATAAATGTTTTAGACTTCTGCTCATTAATCTGCATCCTAGAGCAAGCACAAAACTGTTGAATGGTATTTAAGACCACCCGAGACCCCCGAACATTGGCATGGGAAAATAAGAGCACATCATCCACAAAGAGGAGATGGGAGATAGCTGGACTGTCCCCAGATAGCTTGACAGGTTTCCATTGATTGGACACAACTCTGTGCGAAATGAGCATAGAGAGTTTCTCCATACAGAGAACAAAAAGGTATGGAGATCAGGGGTCCCCTTGTCGCAACCCACGCTTAGGTTCAAATTCTGGGAGGCATGCACCATTCCATAAAATGGATAGGCATGAACTAGAAACACATGACATAATAAGAGAAATGAGGCGTAATGGAAAGTTGAAATCAAGCAAGGTTTGCCTCAAGAATCGCCAATCAACTCGATCATAAGCTTTAGCAAGATCGACCTTCATAGCTAAGTATCCCTCCTTCTTTCTTGATTTATGGATGGTATGAACCACCTCTTTGGCCAAGATGATATGCTCAGCAGCGGTTCTCCCTGATATAAAAGCCCCTTGCATAAGATGGATAAGAGAATCCAAAATAGGTCTAATACGTTGGACAATCACCTTGGTGAGGATCTTATAGCTCACGTTACATAAGCTGATAGGAAGAAATTGAGACATAGAGACAGTCTGCACATCCTTTGGAATAAGAACCACCCTAGTTGCAGTGATGTTTGTTAGGCAAATACCGGCATTAAAGGCCTCATTAACCATTCCAAAGACGCTATCTCCAATTATGTGCCAGAATTTTTTATAAAAAATAGGTTGAAACCCGTCAGGACCAGGGGCTTTATAAGACTTCATAAAGCATACAACAGCAAAAGCCTCCTCTTTGGAAATAGGAGCCAAAAGAGTTATTTTATTAATGAAGATTATTAGATCAACAAAGCAATTTCTATTTTTATTTCCTCTATTTTATTGCAAAATTAGTTTTTATTTTTGAGAGCTTGTGAATTAATCTACATATTGATAAGAAAATAGGACGCAATTCATCATATATACAACTAAAAAGTAGAACAAGATTGTTGTTTCAAATTAAAATCACTTTAATTCATGTAATCTGATTAATAGTATTAATAACAAAACATAAAATATAAAACTATACATTATTATGAAATATGATTATTCTAATCGACAGTCCCCTTCTTATCCAATTTAGGAAACAAACTGACAAACTATTGTAGTCATTCTAATATTCTACTTTTTAATATTATTTATAGAACCAAACTAAAGATAACTCGTGTAAATATGAACATATAAGGAATCACAATTTTTTAAGAGCATTCGCCTATTTGCAAGGAAAAAAGGACCGTTTAATTATTTTTATTCATAATACAATTCGAAAAAGATTTAAAAAAAATCATGTATGATTGCTAAATTATCTTAATTTTTTTTGATAAATTAGAAAAATTTATAAATGAATGAAAGATATGTACAAAGAGTTCTCGCACAAGTGAGATTGAGGACACAACAAGCTAATATATAACTTAAAATTTTCAATAAAGTTAAATTAATTATTTTCTTTCTTCGATTATTCGTTGTCTATAATTCAATATGTTTTTTATATGTCAACAATAAATACAAATTACAATTTTAAATCATAATTAAGTTTTTAATTTATATTTTACTGATTAAGTTATTTATATTCATATATCAAGAATATTAATATTTAGCAACATATCATGATGATCAAAATGTTAAGGATGTTAAAATGAATTAGTTATCCTTTTATATAATTTAATTCTTTAATCAAAGATTTTTCGAAATAATAATATCATGAATAATGAATTGATAAAATATTCTTTTTAATTACTTTAAAATGATGAATCTTATATTGATAACTCAATTCAATTTATGTGTTTCATAGTATGTCTAAGGTTTATCAATTACCCTGTTTAGATTAAATATCATCATAACATAACAATTCGTATAAGAGGTATATTGAAAATTTTAATTTTAACGATATGAGACCTAAAAATTTTTTGTACTTGTGACTTTGGTTGTTTAATGAGATTTATACTAAACTAGAATGTTGCTCAAACATAACCTTTGGGCGACTAATTTGTAATATTATTGCCATAAATTTTAAGACATAAGTTGATTGAACCCTCTATAAATAGATTGGACAAACCGAATATTAGTTTTAAACGAATATTATATTTTCATTATTGATAAAATTTTATATATTTGTCATTGTTGATAAAATTTTAGATATACGCTTAATAGAAATCATATAGAAAATGAATTGTTCATGTAATGAAATTCTATCTCTATCTTATTAAAAATAATGAAAATATAATAAAAAGCAAGTAAGGGTTTTAACAAAAAAAATTAACTTTGGATTCAAATTAAAAAATAGAGAAAATGGTCTCATAAACAAAGAGGTGGGGCAGATTGAGGAAGCTAGACCTGAGATTACATTTGAAGATTGACAAGAGAAAAATGAACTAGAACGTGATGGGAAAAGGTTATTGGTTGCAGATGATGCTGGGGAATTATTAGTTGCAGATGTTGTTAGGGAAGAAGCTTTTGTTGAAGACAATGGTGGGGAAAAAGCTAAGACGTTACTTCTGAAGTCAAAGACACCAGTATGGGTGAGGAGAACTTGGTGGATGAATTGCTAGTCAACCTTGATGACAATCCCAAGGGGTTTGATCATAAGGCAACTATAGGTTCTCTTCTTGAGGATAATAAGGAGGAGGATCCTATTATTAGAGAATTTTAACAGCCACTAAAAGAAAATCCAACAGGAGCAAAAGGAAGGGCTCCAAAAACAAAATCGTTTGAATTATGAAAATTATCGCATGAAATGTGAAGGGAATCAATTGCCCTAAAACTCTCTAAGCTATAAAGGATTTTGTCTATAACACAAAGCCATGTATTTTGAAACTAAAATTAGATATGAAAACCTTAATCTATTAAATAAACTGGGATTAAGATGAAAATTTATCTCCAACCATCAAGCCCATAGGTACAGGAGAATCATTATTGGATATAATCCTACTTTGGTGGATGTTCAGGTTTTTGTCACAGAGATGCAAGCCATTCACCTTAAATGTAAATTCCTTCAAGTAAATGTTGACATTTTTTCCTCTTTTATCTATGGTGCTAATTATGTCTTCCAGAGAAAATTATTATGCGAAAGCTTACTACAGTTCTAGAAGATGGTTAATGGACTATGGCTTTTATGTGGATATTTCAATTCTACATTATATAGAATAGAAGCTGAAGGAAATTACAGTCTGAGAAACTTTTTATTTGACTTCAATGATTGTGTGGGTAAGCTAGAAATCTTTGACCTAAAGTCTCAGGGACATTTCTATACCTGGAGTAATAAGCAGATAGGAAGATGGGCTTTAAGGAGAAAACTAGATCAGACATTGATGAACAAAGCTTTGGTTACTCAGTTTCCTAATAGTGTAACTTCTTTCCTAGACCCCTTATTCTCAGACCATAAACCCATGCAAATTGAGAATCTTCTTCATAACCAGGGCAGAACAGGGCCATTCAGGTTTAACAATCTATTAATCAATGATGAGGGGTTCTCTAAGGCTCTACAAAAGGGTTTGGAGGCTACGGTTATAGGTACACAACAATTTATTTGTATTAAGAAGCTTAAAGCTATCAAAAGGGAGATGAAAATCTTAATGAGTAGAAGATCTTCCTCCACTCAACAAGCAGTTGCCAAAGCTAGGGAGGAACTAGAAATTGTCCAGCATAACCTTGATTTGGATCCTGTCAATCTTAGCCTATTGAGTACTGAGAAGACTCTTTTAATGTCTTATCTTTCTAAAGCTAAGGATCATGACAGTTGAATAGAAAAAAGGGCCAAAGTCAATGGATAAAAGATGGTGAACGGTGCTCAAAATTTTTTTTCAACTCTGTATCAGCCAGGAGAAATGCAAATAGAATCTGCTCACTAAAGTTACAAGATAGGGAGGAAATTTCTAAACAAGAAGACCATCTAAAGGAAACAGAGAGATTCTTCAAGAGTTTTTACATCTCTTCATGGAACCAAGCTACTATAATCAATCTTGAATCCTTTATTCGTAAAAAGATTACTCGGGAACAAGTTGCAACTTTCATTAAACCAGTGGAAGAGAAAGAAATAGAAGAGGTATTGTTTCAGATGCACCCTAATAAATCTCCTAGTCCTGATGGTTTCAATGGTTTCTTTTTTCAAAAGACATGGCAGGATACTGGACCTATGGTTAAAAGAGTTATACTAGAATTTTTCTATAGGAGAGTACTACTAAAGGAGATCAACAAAACTTATATATGCTTGATTCCTAAATCCTTTTGTTCCTCTACATTTGATGACTTTAGGCCTATTGTATGCACCGACTTCCTATACAATATTATCTTCAAAATCTTAGCAAATAAGTTGAAGCTAGTCCTGGATTCTTGATCTCTAACAATCAAAGAGCTTTCATACATAGTAGAAGAATTGGATACAATATTTCCATTGTTCAAGAGTTGATGAAAGGGAAGGAATAATAGCCCACTGAATTGTATCATAAAAGTGGACTTTAAGAAAGCTTTTGATCATGTTGAATGGGACTTCATCCTTCAAACTTTACGACTCTTGGGTTTTCCTAAGGAGTTTGTCAGTTGGGTCAAGGATTGTATCACCACTCCTACTTATTCCATTCTATTTAATGGTACCCCAATTGGCATGTTTAGGAGTGCAAGAGGTGTGAGACAAGGCGATCCTATCTCCCAATATCTCTTTATCATTTGCATGGAAGTCCTAAGTCAGCTAATCCAATAGAAAGTGGGTAATAGCAAGTTCTTTAAATTTCATACTAAATGCAAGGGGGTAGGGTTTATCAACTTATATTTTGTGGATGATCTATTGCTTTTCTCCAAGGCACATGGCAAATCTATTGAACTATTCATGTCAACCCTTTCTTTATTTAAATATCTCTCATATTTGGAGATTAACTTTACAAAAAGTCATTACATTTTAGCTGCAGGTGCTAATACAATGGAAAATAGTATCTTTATAATCACAGGGATGAGTAGGAAGCCAGCTTCTCTGTCCTATTTGGGTATTCCCATCACCACAAAAATAATTCAATTTTCAAAATGCCTTCCTTTGATAGATAAGATACAGAGAAGATTGGGAATGTGGTCTAATTGGGTGCTCTCTTTTGGAGGGAGATTGCAACTTATCAAATCCGTACTAAATTCCCTTTATTTATATTGTTCCTCTAACATATCTCTAGCTAAAAGGGTTACCAAAACCATTGGGAAGCTTTTTAGAAGATTCCTGTGGGGAAACTTAAATTTGGACAGTCATTTTACTAAGGTTAATTGGCAAGAAGTTTGCAAAAGGAAAGAAGAAGGGGGATTAGGTTTGATTCCTATTGCCTTCTTTAATAAATCAGCATTGATTAAGAACCTTTGGAATATCCTATTGGAAAAGAAATCTCTCTGGATTCGATGGTTCATAGCTACATTATAAAAGGTTCTAGTATTTAGTCTATTCCTATAAAACCCTCTTTCTCTTGGTCCTTGACCAAGCTCTTGAAGCTTAGACCTATTTTTGAACCTTTGGTCTCTTGTAAGTTTGGAAATGGAGATGAGGCTTACTTTTAGTTAGATAATTAGACAGGCCAAGGATCCTTAATGAGATATCCTCAAACTCTTCAACTTTGAAATGGATTTCCTATCAAGGAAAAGGTTAAATCTATCTTACTAAGAGGTCAATGGAACATTCCATTAGAGCTGCAGTATCTTACTCCAAATTATCAACTAAACCTAGTTAGAGAGGACATTTTCCAATGTCCAACCTACCTCCAAACACCTTTAACATTGCAAGATTTAGGAAGTGGCAGAACCGGAACAACACAGTTCAAATATGGTTTCCTATCATTTGGCACAAATCACTTATGCCTAGCTACTCTATTCTCGTATGACTTATGGTGCTAAACAAGCTAAGCACTATGGACAAAATGCATTTCATTACTAACAATCCAGTATATGTTCTATGTGAGACAGAGGCAGAATCAAGGGATCATATTTTCTTTAAATGCCCCTTTTCACAGTTTATATGGGAGTGGATCAAGGAATTGAGTCTTATTTCTAAAGCAGGTACAACATTTACAGAAGCACTTGACTGGCTTCTGAAGCTGAACCATACTCCTAAATATAACGAGTACATATATATCATCTCCTTCGCCTCCTCCATTAAAGAGATTTGACAAGAGAGAAACAATAGAAGATTTCAGAATACTACTCGTACTAGAAAGGAGGGTCTCAACTCTCAGATTGGTGGAATCAGAGAGAAAATTCTCTATTCTACTAGGTCAGAAAGGATATGACCTAATCTAGCCTCATCATGGAGAATCAATTATTAATATAGAGTAGGAGCAAAATAAAGATGGAGGAGTGAAGGTACCTGTGAAGTCTATACTCATCTAATATAAACGTTGACACTATTCTTGACGCGTGTAGCCTGATTTAAAAGTGTGAGGTCGTCCAAGTGAACATTGGAAGCATCATCGGCTATAGAGGAACACCGGAAGCAACATTAGCTGTAGAGCTGCATCCTCCATCTCTGCATCTGGATCAAAGACCGCTAGACACTCTACCCTAATTTGGTAAGGATGGGCGAAGAGGGGAAAGACGCGATCTGCGTTTACCCTCCCCTTTTTGTCAAATGATTTTTTGCCCTTGCCTAAGTGTAGAAGCATTAACTCTAAATTTCACCGTTTGTGGTTGGTTTAAAGGCCCTTCTTGAAATGTTGTCGTTTCGTTGTATACGTTGTAGCTGACCCACATCCCTGTAAATGAACTGATTATTATCTAATATTATTTGTTTAACTTTCCAAAAAAAAGAAGTTGTTAGAATATATTTTATATATTCCTTATTTAGTTTTGGCATTTTAAATTGGACATATAAGATTGCATTTTAAATAGGTATGCATATCTCCTTGTTTGGGTATAAGTCTATTAATTTTGGTGGAATCTAAATCTTAGAAGATTATCCATATATGGGATATCTCCTTATTATGGAAGGAGTCTAGCTACACACGGTTGTTGAAAAAATATCTGCAGGAGGTTTTCTTTTTGGTTTTAACGCATGTGTGGATTTTGGGCTATGTGTGGATGTATGTGTCACGAAAATTGCAAAAGGGTTTTATTTTTTTTATAGCTTGCGATTTCTTTGGGCTGAATAGGTTGTCTCCTTTGTGAATAAGAAATTTGGTGGTTTCACGTTATTGTGTTCTTCTGGTTTTTGGGGGAACAGCTCTTGATCGATTGTGGTTTTGGGTGAGTCACTAGTGAGCAAAATTTTTGTGGGGCTGCTTCATATGACTAAAGGCAATGCACGTTTGACTCACTGTTCATAGCCAATAAGCAGTCCACGCATGGCTATTGAAGTTGCTAGTGATATGCGTTATTGAAGATAACTGTTTGCAGCAAAATTTTTTCAGTAGATATTATTTGAGTTGTGGTGGTTACGTGTCAAGATTGAGGGGCTGCGCAACTTTCTTTCGTGTTGGAACTTCTGTGGATTACATCACTTGGGCTGAATGGTTTTGCGCTGCGTTTTCTTTGATGTGTTGATGTGATTGGCCCATTGTTGTTGCGACATCTTCCAGATCTACTTAAGTGGAGCGGAACTCATCGGGAAGTTGTCCTTGTCTATCACAAGTGTATTTAGTTTTCGCTCTTTATTATTTTAATCACTTGAGTTGTTCGTTTAATTATCTTTATTATTAAATACTATTGAGAAAATCCTCTGTTGAGGTTAGTACGAGACGGTCGTACTATTGGGTTGATTGAGGAAATCCTTTGTTGAGGTTAACATGAGTCGGTCGTGTTATTGGGTGTGAAATTTTTTCACGGGAAGTGAGGTTCAGTGATAGTGTCAAGGGTTGAGTGGTTTCGGCTCAGTAAAGCCTTGAGTAATTCTATTGTATTTTTGTGAAAGTTATTAAGCTGGGTAAGGGTCCCGCAGACGTAGGCAAGGTGTGCCAAACTGCGTTACCAAACGTCGGTGTCTTCATTTTTTTTATTTGTGGTTTTTGATTTACTTGTGCGAAAAATAATTTGTGGATAGTCTGCGAAATAATTAACCCCCTTTGGTTTTTCAGTTGGTATCAGAGAAAGGTCACCGATTCAGAACTTGGTAGCAAGTTGGTGCAGATCCTAGTTTCGCGAACATGGTTAGAAGAGAGGCACTATAGGTGGAGATTGGAAAAAGTATGAATGATGCGAAAGATGAATCATATGAAAACGAAGACTTGGGACTACTTACACGAAAATTTGGTAAATGGCTGAAAAGAATAAAGAAGGACAAATCCAACTTTAGACAATATGGCGGAAGGTCATCGAGTAACAATTTAAGACAAGAAGTCAAGACACAAGAGAGTGAATATATTAGCAAAGAAGAAATAACGAATAGTGCTGCGTTGGTTGCCTTACATAGTAAAAGTCCAGTTACTTGCTTAACAATAACTGAGAAGGAAGTAACTGAAGTCAGGAAAGAGAGAAAATTGGAAAATTTCAAAAACATTTCAGATGAAGATCCAAAATCAGATTATGACAGCAATGGAAGTAGCCTAGATGATAAAAAAGGAAATATTTACGAGGATTACAAGGCTATATATGAAAAATGGGTAAAAACGTGTAGAAAGAATGAAAGATTGGAGAAAGAGAATCTTTCCATGAAGAACACCATATAAGAGTTAGAAAAGAATCTAATGTTGACGTCGGATGAACTTGGTGAAGCTAGAATGAAATTGGTAAGTACTGAAAAGGGATTGAGGATGTTGAATGGAGGCACGGAAAAACTAGATAAGTTGATAGAAACTGGTAAGGTTAAAGGAAATTTCGAGGGCATAGGCTATAAAGGCGAGTGTTCGAAAGTGAATGAAGAAAAGTTTGAAATGTTCAGATCAGCCCAAAAGCTAGAAGCATCGAAAAGGAGTCGAAGATTTATACCCATATGTCATTTTTGTGGAGTTGTCGGGCACATAAGGCTAAGATGCTATAAGATGTTACAAATTATGTTTCAAAGAGGTCAAAACCGAAAATCTAGACACTCTTTATTAAATTTTCAGCAGCATCCCATGGTATCGAAGCAAGCTTGGATTAGAAAGGGTCAAGTACAAGCACAAAAATGTAGTGAAAGAAAAACAAGAAAATTCCCAGATTTGTAGTTAGTTACTGCAGATGAAGTAACTATAGAAAGTGACTCACAGCTAGTTACTGCAAATGAAGCAGCTGCAGAAAGTGGTTTACAGTTAGTTACTGCTGAGGAAGTAACTGCAGAAACTGAAGAACTTTTCGTTACTTCAGATGATGAACCAACTAAAACAATGAAAGATGATTTGAACCGAGTCTCTTCATCTTGAATCCGAAGAAACCATCTAGCAGAAAATGTTATTGGGGATGTGAGCAAAAGAAGAAAAACAAGAGAAAGAAAAATGGATGATTACCAAGAACTTACAGGAAACTTGTGTTATACATCTTCATTCAAGCCAAAGAAAAACACATGGTTTGAGATTCTTCGAAGGGAACAGGGACAGTATCCTTTATATTTTTGAAGTATTTTTTTTGTGTGGTTAAAAACAAAAAAAAAAGAGGAAAAAAGAAAGAATTTTTTTTTGTTCTTTAGTTTATATTGCTATTGCCGTCTCATCTTTTAGTAGTTTGCTTAGTGACTTCTATTTGGCTCTACTGAAGACTCTTCAGCTCTCTCATCGGTATAGATCTCTCTCGGTTATCTTTCTCTTTCACTACATTGACATCACTTACAGTTCATTGCTTGGGTTTATAAATTTGATCAGTATGATGAAGATGGAATTGAAGTTATGCGTTTTGCTACTATTTTGTCTCAAGGGGGAGACATTAGATTGTTTATGGTGAATGTTCCATTTAGGGGGAAATTTTAAGGTATATGCGTGACTTTTTGTTTGACTTTTTGGCATCTTTTTGTCCCAAGGGGGAGAAATTTGCATGATTGGTGTTCTTTGGAACTTGATGTTTGATTAAGGGGGAGCATTGTTAATTTCATCTTTACATGTCCAATTATGATTATATATGTGGAGTTTTATATTTGTGACAAACAATGTCAAAAAGGGGGAGATTGTTAGAATATATTTTATATATTCCTTATTTAGTTTTGGCATTTTAAATTGGACATATAAGATTGCATTTTAAATAGGTATGCATATCTCCTTGTTTGGGTATAAGTCTATTAATTTTGGTGGAATCTAAATCTTAGAAGATTATCCATATATGGGATATCTCCTTATTATGGAAGGAGTCTAGCTACACACGGTTGTTGAAAAAATATCTGCAGGAGGTTTTCTTTTTGGTTTTGACGCATGTGTGGTTGTATGTGTCACGAAAATTGCAAAAGGGTTTTATTGTTTTTATAGGTTGCGATTTCTTTCGGCTGAATAGGTTGTCTCCTTTGTGAATAAGGAATTTGGTCGTTTCACGTTATTGTGTTGTTCTGGTTTTTGGGGGAACAGCTCTTGATCTATTGTGGTTTTGGGTGAGTCACTGGTGAGCAAAATTTTTGTGGGGCTGCTTCGTATGACTAAAGGCAATGCACGTTTGACTCACTGTTCATAGACAATAAGTAGTTCACGCATGGCTATTGAAGTTGCTAGTGATATGCATTATTGAAGATAACTGTTTGCAGCAAAAATTCTGTAGTAGATATTATTTGAGTTGTGGTGGTTACGTGTCAAGATTGAGGGGCTGCGCAACTTTCTTTCATGCTGGAATTTCTGTGGATTACATCACTTGGGCTGAATAGTTTTGCGCTGCGTTTTCTTTGATGTGTTGATGTGATTGACCCATTGTTGTTGCGACATCTTCCAGTTCTACTTAAATGGAGCGGAACTCATCGGGAAGTTGTCCTTGTCTATCTCAAGTGTATTTAGTTTTCGCTCTTTATTATTTTAATCACTTGAGTTGTTCGTTTAATTATCTTTATTATTAAATATTGTTGAGAAAATTCTCTATTGAGCTTAGTACGAGGTGGTCGTACTATTGGGTTGATTGAGGAAATCCTCTGTTGAGATTAACACGAGTCGGTCGTGTTATTGGGTTTGAAATTCTTTCACGGGAAGTGAGGTTAAATGATAGTGTCAAGGGTTGAGTGGTGTCGGCTTAGTAAAGCCTTGAGTAATTCTATTGTATTTTCGTGAAAGTTATTAAGTTGGATAAGGGCCCCACAGACGTAGACAAGGTATGCCGAACTGCGTTACCAAACGTCGGTGTCTTTGTTTTTTTTATTTGTGGTTTTTGATTTACTTGTGCGAAAAATAATTTGTGGATAGTCTGCGAAATAATTAACCCCGTTCGATTTTTCAGTTGTGGTTAAGGAGATAGTGTGAAGACGTTGTAAAGTGCATGAAGGTGAAGACTTTAATAGATTCACGATGAAAGGTGCCAACGACAACAAGCAAAAGGTGATGATGATGATAGGTTTAGTTGGAGAGACGATTGA
This sequence comes from Erythroxylum guanchezii, assembly GCA_025629825.1. NCBI lineage: Eukaryota > Viridiplantae > Streptophyta > Magnoliopsida > Malpighiales > Erythroxylaceae > Erythroxylum > Erythroxylum guanchezii. Next base: position 25,399,694 of record JAOTAX010000196.1, read on the forward strand.
AAAAACCTAGGGCTTTAGATTGGTTTTTTTAACTTAAGTTAATAAACTAATAAGTTGATTAATTGGTTTAATTAATTTAAGTTAAATTAAATTAAATTTTATAATAGTAACTTTAAATTTTTAATAAATAATCTTTAAAAAGTAAGTCTAAGTGGTATAATGGAATCCACAATAACATTAAAATAATTATACTTCCATCACTTTTGCTATTAACTTCAGGTTCAATTTAAATATTCTTGAAGTAATTAAGAAACATCAAGTTCTATCTTGTCATCTAACTGCAAATTCTAGGGTTATTTTTATCCTTTTTGCCAAAACTAAACATAATATAAATTATTTTATAAGTATTAACAATTGCTCCAAAATTTTTTATAGATTTAAGAAGATTATATTTAAAAATCAATGCACCAGAGCCACTCATGCAATATTACAAATATTAAAATTTTCAATATCACAACTATGGTGTAGCTGTGAATTGATTCAATTGGTGGTATTAATTCCTAACTAATGACTCAGAGGAACGTTTCCTTAGCTTCTAACAAGTTTTTTCGTTTTATAACTTGTCAAAGATACTCATTCTCACCACGTAATTTGCCTTCGTGTATTGTTTACACTTGTATTGTACTTAAGCATCGGCGGACCTCCCGGACAACTAAAGATTCTTTCTTATGAACCTATCTTCTTTCAAAGAATTTCTCTAGAAAACCAACATGCCTGCTGTCGGTATTTACGGTCAACTGTTAATGGCATCACCCGAAATTAATTATACGTGACACCTCACGGCCAACAGTTCGGTGAAATCAATTGTAGAACAAAATTTTGGTACTTGATTTGGTCTGCTGGCCGAGTGCTTTTGAAATGAGCACATAAATAAACCAAACTCCAGATGCTTTAACTTTCCTCCAATATTATGGATTACTGTAACAAGGATTCAACGGGCTCTAACTTTTCTTAACATAAGATGTAGACCTCTGGAGCCGATCCTTGTATGCCTGAATTTGTTTCTTACTTGATTCTTATATCGAGATATAAATGGAACTGTGGTAGAGTTTAAGGAAACATGAGAAGTAATAATTCAAAAGAAGATATAGAATCTGATTAGGACCTTGAAGATTCTACTCTGCAAGTAAAACTAGATGGAGTCCAATTCACAATTAATGTGAATGTAAGCCAGGAATTTGATGTTGTTCAAGGATTATGGCTGTGCCAATATACTAATGCTTATGAAGCAAACCAATTCAAGCTGACCAAATTGTAAACTAAACGGCTCTGCACATTCCATCACTATAATTTTATATGACAAAGTTTCCTGGAACTTTTCTTTACATGAACGAAGTATGACACCTATATGCTGGCCCCCCACCCCCAAGATTATTAAATAATTATATATATATATATACATGTATATATATATACATTAGGACGGGATTATTTAGAGGTTAGTGGTGCACTGGGCCCCCTAAAATTTTAAAAATTAAATATTTGGACCCCTCTATCTTAAATTCCTGGCTCCGTCACTGTCTATATGATTTTGTATATCCCCTCATTCTGTGACTAAAATCATCGTGCTATGACAGGACTGGCAATCTATGCAACTTCATGGGCTTTTGAATCGCATCATCATGACCTATATAAAGTGTCTGATGAGGACTTAGTGAGAATTGTGAGGTTAAAGACGATTTCTGCCATACTTGGTCTTGCTGAGGACTCTTCCAATGTGTACGTCCTTGCCAAGATTGCCATGTTCAGCGCACCATCAGTGGGATAAAAACCCTCCAAATTTGAATCCATCCATTTCTTTAACCTAGCTGTTAGAAAGTGCGTAACTCACCCCCAAAAGCTAGCTCAAGAGGAGGAAGTTTGCACATTATTATAAATTCTTGAATGCCTTTGTAATTGTCCGATGTAGGATTCCTGACACTCGCTTCTCTTTTGTCTGCAACTTCCAATTAGACACTTCTTATTTCTTTCCATAGCAAAACAATTTCACCATTTTCTTTTGTAACCATGGCTCTCTTTCCTGAAAGCAATTCCAACAAGACAACCCCAAATGCAAAGACATCAACTTTTGTCAACATCGAGTCAGTGGCAGGTCTAGCCAATGGAAAATTTGCTACCTTTGCCTTGAATCTGGAGTTAAGAAGTATATTGCTGGTCCTTATATCTCTGTGAACAATACTTGGTCGAATATGCTTGTGCATATATTGCAGGCCACTGGCAATATCTAACGCTACTTTTAACCTTCGAGTCCAAGTAAGTAACACCATAGATCTTGATGAGGTAGTAGAATTTGGATGAAGCCACTTATCTAGTGATCTGTTTACTACATATTCATAGACCAAGAAGCAATTCCCTTCTGCATCAGATGATGTTCCTGGTAATTTTATCAGATTGGTCTTGAAGGGTCCTCCTTGATGATCGAAGAAAGCAACTTCTTCACACTGCCTGGAAATCAGATGTTCTGTTTTAGAACTTTCTTTAAACACTTGCTCTACTATTCACGTCAACTTCCAAGGGAATGTGAATGCTGGTAGTTTGATTTTTCTATCTGCAATGCTCCTCTCAAAATGTAAATAAAACTCAAAAGCTGAGTTAATGTGTTTGTAAGAGTTTGGTGTATTTGTGAAGATTCAACTCTCAATGAGAATTAAATGAAACTACTGCAGATTTGCAATCTTTTGAGCTTTTTGATTTTGCTTCAGCTACTCTACCTTAAATTGCTTAACTTCTGTAAAGCTAAATACTACTCGGATAACATATGAAAAATGGATTGAACTTGAAAAATGATGAAGTGAAAGCTAAAATTGAAAAACTGAAATCTTGTGTATTGTTTGAAATTTTCGCACTCAAGTCTAATACTCAACTTGCTTTAGGTTTTTCAACAACAAATCATAATTTCAATCACTACTACTACAATTCAACTTCTGATATTTGAAAAATAAAACAAGCATAACATGAATAAAACTGAAACTTGATCTGAACTTTTGTGTTGATGTATTCTGGTTTTCAATACACTCCTACATGAAAAATGCAGACTTTACTTCATATAAGCTCTCAAACGTCTGTTACAACTTTTCCTAATAATTTTAAAGAAAAAACATGAACTGAAGGATAAAGCTAGTCTAGTACATGCATTTCTTCATTTAGCAAGGCATAAAAGTAACCAATTTGTCTTTTGGCAAAAAAACAGAAACTCATATCTTCAACAGTCATTTGTTTCTGTTAGGACCCGATCTCAGAATCGGATCCCAACCGGAAAACGGAAAACGGAAACAAACGGAAAAACTAAAAACAAAAACCTGAAGCGAAAACGAAGGGCCACAATCAAAACGAATAACAAAAGAACGGACGAGGAATCGAAGGAACCGGATTCACAAATTTTCCGACATCCGAAACGAGTACCTTAGAAAAAAACGTCGCATTGGAAATCATACGACAATTGGTCTAAACCAAAACAAATACATAATCGAAGCACTTCTATAATTCTCAAACATCAGCATCATCGGACCTCCTGTCCGGAACCTATATCATATTCAATCACATTCATACCTCCATTCAAACACAAATGCATAACTCGTTATTTACATTCCAAAAAAAATACATTACGAATAATACTACAACATCAATCCCACAATCCGAATCCAAAAATAACGATACAACTTCAAAATACACATGATATAAATATCCCATAATTCTTAGCATGACTAAGATTCAAATCTTACCACAAAATTAACTTAAAAGCACTACATATGCATAATCGAACAAATGTCTTGGCTTTCTTTCATCCGATGCCCTATTCGAAACCTGAAGATGGGGATGAAAGGGGTTGAGCTTGGAAGCTCATGGGAACAGGTTTATAATCGAGAAACAAGCAAAAACCCTTTATAAAACTCATTTTCGTTGAACCCTTTTCATAACCA